>BSBM01000318.1:11090000-11550000 GCA_027924585.1 Larix kaempferi | reverse complement strand
TAGATGGTTAGGGATGGGGGAGAGGTTATGGAGAGGGAGAGGGGGTTGAGAGAGAGAGAGAGAGAGAGAGAGAGAGAGAGAGAGAGAGAGAGGACGCGTAAAAGCATGGAAGATAGAGTGAGAGAGGGGGGGTTAGTTAGGGGTAAGAGAATAGGATGGGGGTTAGCGAGGTGGAGATAGAGAGAGATATTGAGAGAGGGGGTTAGTAATGATTCGGGAGAGAGAGAGAGAGAGAGAGAGAGAGAGAGAGAGAGAGAGGAGAGTTTGTTAGTTATAGGGAGTGATAAAGAGAGATGTGAGGTGTGCTTAGAGGTAGGTGGAGGTATAGGGAAGAGAGGGAGACTGAGAGAACCTGGGTTAGTAAGGGATAGGGAGAGGAGGGGAGAGAGATAGAGAGGAAGTGGTTTAGGGATAGGGGGAGTAGGAGAGAGATAGAAAGAGTAGGAAGGTAAGGGATGGGGGAGAGGTTATGGAGAGGCAGAGGGGGTTTAGAGAGAGAGAGAGAGAGAGAGAGAGAGAGAGAGTTGTAGAAGCAAATAAGAGAGAGTGAGAGAGGGGGTTTAGTTAGGGGTAAGGGGATAGGAGGGGTCTTAGCAAGGGGGGGAGAGAGAAAGAGATTGAGAGAGAGGGTTAGTAAGGGTTGGGGGGGGAGAGGAGAGAGAGAGAGGAGAGAGGGTGTTATTTGTAGGGAGTAACAAAGAGATATGGGAGGTGTGGTTAGAGGTAGGTCCAGGTGTAGGAAAGAGAGAGAGACCGAGAGAGGGGGTTAGTAAAGGCTAGGGAGAGGAGGGGAGAGAGATGGAGAGGAGGGTGTTTAGGGCTAGGGGGAGTAGGAGAGATATAGAAAGAGTAGGATGGTTAGGGATGGGGGAGATGTTAGGGAGAGGGAGAGGGGGTTTAGAGAGAGAGAGAGAGAGAGAGAGAGAGAGAGAGAGAAAGAGAGGTGTAGAAGTAGGGACATAAAAGTGAGAGAAGGGGTTTGTAAGGGTTATCAAGAGGAGGGGATAGAGAGAGGGTGGTTAGGGGTATGGGGATCATTAGGAGATACAATAAGAGAGGGGAGGTGGTTAGGTTTGGGTGGGGTGGGAGGGCTAAGGGGTTATAGAGAGATAGATAGGGAGGAGGGTGTCATGAGGTTAGAAGAGAGAGAGGGGTGGGGAATAGGGGTTGGTGGAGGAGTACAAAAGAGATAGAGAGAGAGGGGGTTAGTAAGGGTTAGGTGTAGGAGGGGAGAGAGTGAGCAAGGGTTAGGTGTAGGAGGGAAGAGAGTAAGAAAGGGTTAGCAGTGATAGGATTATGAGAGAGATAGAGGGAGGGGGGTTTAAGAGTGGTGGGGATTAGGGAGAGGGAGAGGAGGGGTTAGGGAGTGGTGGGTATATAAATTTATTCAACACTTAAAAGCATAAATTTGTGAAGTTAATAACATGCATGCATCATTTATATACAAAATGCTCAAGCATTTTGAATTTACATAACACGTGCGCGTTTTGTATGTTCATAATGCGCACGCATTTTGTATGTACATAACGCGAGCGCATTTTGCATGTAGATAGCGTGCACGCATTTTGCATATACAAAACGTGTGGCAATCAAAATATTTGAATTTAAACATAACGCGCGCGCGTTCCTGAGTACCTACTCACCCACTCCTCCCACCCCGGCGTGTCAGCCACTATCCTATGTGGTTGATTCTGACTTACCAAACCTGTGCTAGGGAATTTTTAGACCATACCTAATTTGACATTTTCAGCATTTTTCTGAGTATGCTTGGTTTTCACCGCTCTCTACAGCATGACATACCTGACCATTATTGACGAAATTTTAGGCATAGATAGAATATTTTATGCAGATTCCAAATATGTAAAAAAAAAATTTAAATATTGAGATTTTCTATTTATTTCCTAATTTTTTTGTGTCATCACTCTGTTGGTCGAAAAACATAATGTTAGTATTTATTCCGTAACTTTTTCATTTCACAACCATTTTTAAAAAAGCTTGTATGCTCCACTAGAGGACACCGACCTATACATCCTGTAAAAATTCCAAGTCAAAATAACTACATTAAGACCTTCAAAGGCTACACCCGCATTTGACGTACCGTTCTCGAGGTTTGACCACTTACATAATTAAAAAAAAATTAAAAATTAAACATTTAATTTTGGAAAAATAGCGCTACACTAGTGCTATGGGTTTTATACATGTATACCAGAGTTTGTAAATTGAAACCGTCATTTAGGCAGTGAAAGGCTGCACCCACAAAAACATATACCTTATCATTTGCCAAAAAAATAAAAAGTGACTCTTAGAGAAAATTAAATTTGACATAGTTATGTAAATTTTCAATACTTAAAAGTTATATATTCGGAAACGTGACTCAATTGCCTAGGTTTCATCTTTTTTAGTCGATGTAAGATATCTTGTGTAAGAATCTCAAAAAAACCAAATAAGTTGAGGGATGCCTGATTTTTTAGTTCGCTATTGCATCTAACATGCCAAAAGTGACCCTCATTAGCTTTCACATGCCCGTATACAATAGCTCCTAGTCTATAATCCTGATATACATACCCACCCTTCCTTTTTTGTTATGCTGCTAGTGTCAAGTACTCCCCTTTTATAACCATTGAGCCAGTTGGGAATTTGATATTTTCATCATCTGTAACAGGTTCGAGAATGGTTTGTTTCCCCTCTAAGCAACGTGCCAACCAATAGTCAAAACCCCATTCATTATTTTTGGGGGAAACCATTGCATATATTTGACCTGTGAAACAAAATCAAAAAAGGTTAAAAGTACATATAAATATTAAAAAAGGTCTTGCATGTAACATATAAATAAAATTTCTTTCAATGTAAAGGCTTGTAGTGATATAGGTACTACTAATTTAGTTTTTTGTACCTAATTGTATGAGACCCAATATGTGATCATAGCCTGTAGAAATATATGTCTAATCATTTTCCAAATGGTCTATTTCATTAACCCCCTTGAAATCGGTGCGAAGTGTCACTCGATCCCATGTACCAATGGTATCTGTATACTCACAATCATCCCATTCATACATGCTACAAGAAGTGCAAAAGCAAGCCTTCAATCTTGTCCAAATTTGTAGAGCCGAGTTGTCTGAGCTTCTAATTGAATGAAAACCTCGAGTTCCATGCACTATGTTCACCCGATGTGTTTGGGATCGGTCCACATCTATCACCTCCCAGAATATTCTCCGCACTATGTGTTTCCTTGTTGCTTGTTCTCCCATCATAAATGCACACCATTTGACTATATATGAAGCATCTCAAAGGAAAGCACCTGTAAAATTCATCTCTTCCCTTAGAAGAGCAGGGTGATTCCATGAAGATGGGTAACTCTTTTTGGCCAAATATGATGGTGAAAAACAAAAATTTTACCCATGTATTAAATTGAAGCACTCGAAATGCATACTTGCCACATGCATTTTGACATGTGGTTGAAAAACGAAATGTAGAGAATTATGTTGGCTTTGCAATGATATTTTTTTTCAAAATATACCAATTCCATATATCGTGTCGAATTTTCATTTAATGAAATGTGTGTACTTAAAAATTTGAAGAGCAATTAACAAGTAGTTTGTGTGTGTGCAGAATAATTTAATGTTAAAGTAATAATTTAAAAAAAATGAAATATGTGAACATGATCTAGATAGAATGCACTAGGGCTTACATATTTTTCTTTTAATTTTTCTCAAAAAATTATATTTATTATTATTTTTTTGAAACTTACCAATGAATATTTAAGTCGCATTTTGCACACATGTGTGTGTGTGCACGAAATAATTTGATTTTTTATATAATTTGAAAAACTCAAAATACCCTTTTAAAGAGGACGTGTTTATCTAGGGCTTGTGTATTATTTCAAATTTTTTGGATGTGTATTTTGAATGATGTGGATTTATCTTTGAGCTCAATCGAGGTTGTTGACAGGGTTTTTTAGGTCAAGTGTTAGTAGAAATTTAAAAACAAAAGTCATATGAAGATAAAAATTCATAAATTTTATGTATATGGATAGAGGATTCGTTGATGAATCCAATGATATCAAGTCCTCTCATTAATGAGTATTTAATGACATGGTTCAACTCTGTGGAAGGCAGACAAAACTTTCATTATGCAATGAAAAGGGCTCTCGGCCTATTTTTTAAGCCCTCGATCGAGCTATTTGCTAAAATACCTCAATCGAGGGTTTAACAACACCTCGATCGAGGATTTAACAATACCTCGATCGAGGGTTTAACAAGACCTCGATCGAGGTATGTTCAAGCCCTCGATCGAGGTATTTGCTCGATCGAGGGTTTGTGTGTGTAAAAAAAATATAAAAACGAACCTAGGCGAACCCGGGAAAGGAGTTGGCAACAATTAATGTTGCCAACTACCCTTCCCTCATAAAAATATCGACCAACCTATTATATAAGCAACAAACAATTAATCAAAAACAATAATTTTAATTATTGCAAGTTTTTTTTCTCATTAGAGCTTTGTCATTTTGATCTTGTTGAATTAGAGCTTTGGCATTTTCTTGTTGCTGAATTAGAGCTCATTAGACATGTAAGATTTCTTTGTAGGAATATTTCAATATTTCATACTAACATATTGTTTTTTGCTATAACAATTTGAATTTTTTTTTGTTTGTTTTCATTGTAGATTGATGGGGAATTAAAAAAAAAAGACAAAGAAAACATGCTAGACAACAAAATGACAATGAAGAGCGTGAGAAGAATAGAGAACGAATGAGACAGCAAAGAGCAAGGTTAAGAGAAGAAGAAGATTCACATTTTGTGCAACAAATTCCCATGGAGGAAAACCAAGATAAATTATTGAATTACATGCTATCATAATTTAAATATCGTGCTACATAATTTACAAAATTAGTAACAATTTTCCAATAAATTTAACTAAATTTCATAATTTAATTTGTTTCATATTTATTTGTAATGATATTCTTGTTTATTTCATCCATTTATTATTTAAATTTCAAAGTTTTCAACAATTTTTATGTTAAATGAACAATTTTCAAGTGGTTAAAAAATGTTAAATTGGAACAATTTTAAAATGGAACATGTAAATTTACATTATCTTTTCATGTTAACACATGTACATATTTTTAACTATTTTGAAATTATTTCAAAGTTACTAACAATTTTCAAATTATGATTCAAAGTTGCTTTAACAATTTTCAAATTGTTTCAAATTTGCTAACAACTTTCAATGTTTATTGTCCAACCATTTTCAAATGAAATGTACACTTAGATTCTATTTTCAAGTTACAATGTATGTACATATTAACTATTTTCAAATTTTTAAACTTTACCAACAATTTTCAATGTTATTAGAATAATTTTCAAATTAAATCTACATCTGGACACTATTTTCAAGTTAACTTCTACATATTTAACTAATTGCAATTTTTTAAGTTACTAACATTTTCAAGTTAAATGTAATTTTAATTCTTTTTTTGTTAGAAAATTCAATTTCAAAACAAATAAATGAATATTTTGAAATGAACATGTTGTGATATAGTTATGTATTAGTTAGAATTTATTCAATTTAAAAACAAATGAATAAATATTTTCATAGTTATAGTGGTTCGCAATATTTTCATAGTAATGAATATTTGAATACAAATGAATGTTCAAAGAGCTATTTAATTATAATGTTTACTTTAAAAAATTCCATCTATTACATGTACTTTTTTTTACATAACATGACATATCACTATGATAAGATTAATGATTAGAATCATATATTTTGTTAAGACAAATTGGAAATAATTATTTGCAATGTTTGCAACCTTGCATTGATATGTGAATCATTATTGATACAAAAATCCTTAAATTGCAACTTATGATAAAAATTAGAAATTCCATAATTGTTTATTGTTGAAATTGCAAAATCATCAACTATTGAAAATGTTATTTTGCATTAAAAATTATGAATTTCTCCTCAATCATATATTTGTTGGAATTGCCAAATTTTTAAGTGTCATGTAATTGTTGGAATGTCAAAATTGGAATTTAAGTTGATATTGCAATTTGAATTTTAAATATTTATTTGTTTATTTTATACCATAAAGTTAAAATAACATTAAATTCTTGTAATGTAAAAGTAAAATGAACATAAATTGCATAAAGAAAATTTGCCCACAATTATATAATGTGGTGATTATAAACGATATTAATTTTTATGCCCACAATCATTTTTATCATGTTATTAATAATTATCTTGAATTAAATATATATATATACTTGATTTTCAAATTTTACTAGCAATTATCAAACTAAATGTACAATTTCAAGTTGCATGTACATATTTAGTTATTTTGAAATGAAGTTACAAACAATTTTCTTGTTTTAATGTATTTTCAATACTTGTACATTTCTCTAATAGCAATTTTCAATTTGTTAATTTAAATGTACAACAAATTTCAAGTTAGTAGCAATTTTAAAGTTAAATGTACAAGTTACTACCAATTTCAAATTACAAGCAATTTCAAATTTTACTAGCAATTGCAAACTTTACTTCTAGAACAATTTTCAAGTTTAATTAAGTTAGCAATTTCAAGTTACTTGAGCAACTTCAAATTTCAAATTATTAGCAATTTCAATTTTTACTTAGAACAATTCTCAAGCTAAATGTATTTCGTTGGAAAATTCAATTCACATGCAATTTTTCAATTTCCACATCAAATTCCAAGTTACTAGCAATTTTAAAGTTCAATGCACAACTATCAAGTAACCAATTTCCAATTTGTTAATTTACATGTTATGTAGGGACATATTTATGGTTAGACATCACATCATGGTGATCAAGAATCACATGACCCTGTGCCCCCTCATGATTCTGATCAGCCATCACATTACACCTTTCCCTCTCACAATGAAAGTATAATTGGGAGTTGCAGTGGGGTTGGAAGGGGTGGAAATTTTCTAGAGGATTGTGCAGTTGTTTCTGCACAAGAAGAGATTGGGAACTCAATCCCTGGTCGGAGAGTTCGAGAACATGTCAATAACATAATCAAGTCATATTTTGAACAACATTCAATGATGGCACAAGCTCAAATCCTACATGGGTTGATAAAACACAAAAAATTGAAACATGCCACAAAGTTGTTGGGTTTTCAAGATGTTAAAACAAAAAAGACATGCGAGAATGCAATAGAAAATGTAAGAAATGCATTATCTTCGTTTGGAAAATCAAGAAACGATGATACCTGAGCTGCTCGTAGGGAAATTACAACGGTTGTTGTGGCACAAAGCACCTCAAGAAATCGAATGGTATCAACAATGGCATCATTGCTCAATGTTTCAAAAAGAACATTGCTCAAATATACTAAATTCAGGGTCCGGATAGATGAAAATGATGAAGCTGCTTGTTGGGATCTTATTTGTAGGGAACCCTATCGAGGCAGGATGGTAGTAGGCATTAGAGAGAAGGTGATAGAGTTTTGGGATAACCATTCTTGTGCTATTCTAGATTGAAAGCATGTCATGCGACAACGTTTATCCAGAGGCATTTATCAGGAGCACTATAAGCATGTGATGGAGATGACGAGAGTTGCACTTTACGAGGATTTCCAAGAAACCAATCTTGGTGTTCAAATATCATTTAGCATGTTCAACAAATTGAAACTGTGGTATATTAGGTTGAATACGATTCACGACACTTGTTGTTGTCGGTACCATGTTGAATTTCAACTATGCTATGACACATTTATGAATTTTTGCAAAATGCACTAGAACGGTGTACCAACTCCTCACACAGTGTGAGATTTTATTTGTATGATACTATGCAACAGGAATCCTGAACACGTGTTTTTCAATAAGAGGTGTGTAGGTGGGAGAAAATGCCATGAATGCGATGATTTGACATAGTTTCATAGGAACTTTCTGATCGATCCAACACATCATGGATTGTCAGATATCACTGTTAGGTGGAAGAGGTATGAGTACATCACCATGAATCCAACATCTTCTTTATTTGTGCCATCCAAGAGGATCGACTTGCTCGACAATGAGATTCCTATTTCAGATTTCATGGAGAAGTTTCAAAGTCAGATTTATAAATACATAAAGCACTCCCATAGGTCCAAGTGGCAAGATTCAGAATTCAAACATTCCTGTGAGGTATTTGAGCTGGGCACAATCTTATCAATGGTAGACTTTGCGGAGAACTACACCTTTTCTCCTTAGAGAGAGATACAGAGTGAGTACCATCACTCCGACCAGGTGTCTATCTTCGTACATGTATTGTATAGACATGCTCAGGAAAACATTGATGGTAGGGATAGCACTCCTCAGTCACGTGAAGTGATCAAGGAGTACAATTTTTATGTTAGTGATGATCGTGAGCTTGACACATTGTTCGTTCAACACTGCTTTGGGATGATTTATGATTCATTCAGGCATAGAGGCGTATCATTTACTGAACACTAGATTTGGTGAGATGGGTGTGAAGGGCAATTCAAATCAGCATGCTCATTTTATTACTTGAGTCGTCTTCACAAAGAGACAGGAATCTGACACACCTGGAGCTTTTTTGAGACAGGGCATGGAAAGGGTGAACATGATGGCGCAGGTGCATGTGTGAAACAAGCACTTCGGAGGTACCAGATGAGTCATGGTGCAACCCGACTCAAATGCTCCACTAAAGTAGTTGATTGGTGCACACGTCATTTGGGAGATCAAGGTTGTGAACAAGTAAGGCTGGTGTGCAGGAAATAAACTCCAAACTCAATTAATAAGCTAATAACATTCAATAACATCATTTCCAAAAGAACACATACTCGATAGGAATTTACATATGACAAACTGAATTCCATGCAGGTTCTCTTGGGATGTTTCCTTTGGAGATGTTAATAGATCCATTTCGTGGTATTGTGAGACCATCCCTGGTATGAGGAAATTACATTCTGTTCGAAGTAAATACATGGGTGACATATTTTCCATTGAAACGAGGAAGTATGCCTGTTTTGGCGATTTTTGCATTGATGTAAATGGATGCGGACTTGATCACTGTGAAAATGATGTATATGTGAAACCATGGAAATATGTCTCTCTTAATCCAAAGGGCCCACATCTAATTCCAACATGGCAAGGGATGCACACTGAAGAGGCAATGGTCTCATTAGATCATGATCGAGTTTCTCATATGGTTAAGGAAGGTACAAGAGTCTTCATTAAGTTAATTAGTTCTTTATATATTACACGTATACAAATGTTGTAGAAATGCACGTAGGACATTTGAATAATATTTGTAATGTATCTTGGAGGTGATGTGTTTGTTATCATTGCACCCCCCCATAACCAAGAGAATGTGGCATACTATTTGATGCGTTGCACGCAAATAAAAAGTAGGTCGTTGCGACCCTACCAAGATGGGGAGTTCACATACCAAACAAGAGACATGGTTCTAATGGGATACTTTTTTGAAAAAGTGAAAAAACAGGGTGATCATTTCATTTACAGAGATTTTATACCTAGATATATATCATGTCAATACAGTCATTTGGTGGTGGCAGCTTGGATACATCTAACAGAAATCAAGGTGAAGAGAGGTGATCCAAAGAGATGGAAGATGACAGAAGCTAACCATGATCATATTATGGAGACTTGCATTCCTATAACCCATTGGCCAGATGAATGAGTTACATGTATGCCACTTGCATCATTGGCATAGTTTTCATGTTTTCTTATGTAATATTTTTTCGGAGATTTTTGTGGAGGTTGTTTTATAAATGTATATTTGTAGATGCTTTAATGCCAAGAAAACAAATACTAGATGGGAGGATTTTGAGAAATTTGGGTCATGGTGCTCCAATGTGAATACACTTGAATGTATGGTCAATTCTCCATGAACTTCATCCATAATAGTTTTATAGATATTTGTTTAGATGCTTTAAAAACAATAGTAAAGATCTAATAAATAGTTGAATTGTAATGTAATTGAATTGTAATGTGTAGACAATATAATGTAATTGTAATATTTCAATTTTAAATTGCAATGTACATTCCAATTTTAAATTTTGATTTTAAATACAATTGTAATGTAATCAAGAATTTAAAACACATCTATATACAATGTGGAATTGTAAAATTTAAATTTTGAATTGTACAATGTATTCTAATTTTAAATTTTGATTTCAAATTTGCAAAATTTTATACATTATAATCCATTCATTGTATTTTGTCATCAATTACATTGTATTTCATTATCAATTATATAAAAATATTATCAAATACCAATGTTCTGAAAAAATGTTTCATTCAACAATAATCAATTAGTTTTCTTATCAAGAACATATGGTAGTTAGGACCAATTTTTTTTGCCTCTCCTCATTCCATTTAATACAAATATTGGCACTTGGTGCTACATGGAATATACCATAGGAGATAGAGGGTACAATTCAACTAAAGGGCACTTACACATAATCTTTGAATATATTTTCATGCAAACAATACCCATTTTTGGCACAACTCACAAACATTCACTATAATTTCTTACCATCAAACCTTCTCAATTTTGGATTACATGCATCAAAAACCATCTTTATCATGCAGTTTTGCATACAAAGGCATGGAATCTCTTTGAGAGAAATTAATTAGTATTATATGTCCTTGCTTGCGTAAAAACCTCAATTATCAAACCAAAACACGACTTGTACATGCCTTTGTTTTTTATAGACATGGATCGAATAATAATGAAAGTTGAAACATAAACGTAATAATAACATGGAAACGTAATAACTTGTACATGCCTTCATATATGCAACTTACCTAGTTGCATCAAATGGTTCCATTATCTCCATTTGTCATCAAAACATAAACCGTATGAAATAGTTGTACAAGCATAGTTTCTACCATAGTTGTACAAGCATCTGCTATCAACATATTTTCATTTCTTATATTAACTAGGTGGTTATGCCCATTGCCAAGAAAAAAAAACCATACTTTTATGACTTTAGATTAGAGCACACACTTAAAAGAAAATAACACAAAGATTACCTACATACTATATAACTTGTAATTAGATAATTTTGTCTCAAGGGATATTTCACACTCTCAATGGACAAAAACATTCTTGTATACAACAACACATTGAATTTTCAATTGAAATTACACATTAAATTTTCCATGTAATTGAATTGGAATGTGGAAACTCTAAGTGAATTGTAATGTGTAGACAACATAATGCAAAACGTCAATTTCAATTTTCAATTTCAAATGTATTCTAAATTTAAATTTTAATTTCACATACAATCGAGAATTTAAAATACATCTACATACAATGTAAAATTGTAAAATTTAAATTTTAGATTGTACAAAGTATTATAATTTAAAATTTTATTTCAAATGCAATTGTAATGTAATTGAAATTGAACATGTAAATTGGAACAACACGTTGTATTTTCAATTGAAATTACACATTAAATTTGAGATTTTAATTTTAAATTGTAATTGAATTGGAATGTGTAAATTGTAATTGAATTGTAATGTGTAGACAACATAATGTAATAAAAATTTCAATTATTAATTTCAAATGTATTCTAATTTTACATGTTGATTTCATTTATGCAATTGTAATGTAGTTGAAAACGAGCTTTTAAATTGGAATTGAAATTACACATTAAATTTGAAATTTTACATTGTAATTGAATTGGAATTGTAATTTCAATTTTAAAACGTAATGTATGTATTCAATTTTAAATTTTGGAAGATGTTCTCTAATAACTAAATTGAACTTAATTGTAACTACACATTAAATTTGCATTTGAAATGACAAAACATAAATTTGTAACTGTAATAACTATATCTAGATCTAATATAAAAAACAATCGATTTCAAATCATATACAAAATATACATGAAAAAACAATATGATAAAGTATATGAAATATCCAAAAGTCCATAGATGATAAAAGTCCATGTATAAATGATAGAAATCCATATCCAAAACATGATAACGTATATATAGATCATCCAAAACATGAAAATATATAAAATATGAAAATATCCAAAACATGGAAATGTATAGATCATCAACTCATTGGCCACTACCCCCATGAGGCCCTTGGTCATCCCTCTGACCGCACTCGTGTGTAGTAGACCGATGCTGGCTCAGAAATGGTAAACCATGAATGAATACATCCATATATGTCAAGTTGATGGTGATATCTGTGATTTGGGTAGGAATACGGGTAGATGGCCCTTCAACAAGAACATGTACTCGAGCTGCATCTCAATCGTATGTGAAATCCATTGCAGCATTGACACCCATCTATAGCGATGCCTATGTAATATGCTATTACATGTAATACTTGTTAGATTTATTAAAAATTAAAACTACTTAACATTATTTAAGTTATAACTCAAAAATTGAAACATAAAGTACAAAAATCAATTTTACTAAATGTGACTAAATAACATGAATTGGAACATAAATTAAAACTCACATCTGTGTCTCGACCTGGCTCGTGAGGACCTTCATGGTACTCATGTCCATAATCAAGATCTACCCCCTTTCCTTTTCCATTTACAATTTGAAATTCATTTGAAGTTAAGATCTAAAACATAAAATCTCGAAAATTAAGAAATAAAACATAAATGATTTAAACTGGGAAATAATAACCTCAAATTAAATCAGAACATAAATTATGACTTACCTCGACTACTTCCACCTGCGGGTTGGGACGAGCGGATGGACCAACCGATGGCTCACTAGCAAAGAGCTGATCCATGAATGTGCTTCCCTGCATGGAGCAATATAATACAAATCCCTTAAGTATTATTAACCATTCAATTTATGACATATAATATGATGTAACATGAAGAACATATATACATAATTGTACAAAAGTATACCTGTCTTGTAGCGATGGATCTACGATACGACTGAAAGTATGCATCTCGGGCTGACTCGGGATACCTCAATAGGGCCTCGTAATCGAAACTATTGAGCATGTCACTAGGGATATACTCTATCTCTGGCTATGTAGGTGGAGGGGGTGGTCTAGATGCCTCTCCATGCACAGCAACAACAACACTGCCCATGGCAGTGAACAACGAGTCTGCAAGGTCAGCTCTAGCATCTGCATCAAGTTGGGATGATTGTGCCACATCCCCTGACCTGATAACCCCCTTGTCTGGAAGCGGTACCAACCTCGGAGTGGGTGGAACGAAGGTAGGGTCTCTCCGAGCTCCAGGACATTGGTAGGATCAACCCCTACTCGCCCCATAGAACATGGACCCCTGTGCTGGTGTAATCTGGGTGCGTGTCCAAAACAAACTCTGCATAAACTTATTTTGAAAAGTACAACGGAACCTGGTCATGGTGGGGGAACATGCCCCATACGACTGAAAGTATGCATCTCGGGCTGACTCAGCATACCTCAATAGGGCCTCGTAATCGAAACTCTTGAGCATGTCACTAGGGATATACTCTATCTCTGGCTGTGTAAGTGGAGGGGGTGGTCTAGATGCCTCTCCATGCGTAGCAACAACAACACTTCCCATGGCAGTGAACAACGAGTCTACAAGGTCACCTCTAGCCTCTACAGCAAGCTGGGATGATTGTGCCACATCCCCTGACTTGATAACTCCCCTGTATGTAAGCGGTACCAACCTCGGAGTGGGTGGCACGAAGGAAAGGTCTCTCTGAGCTCCAGGACATTGGTAGGATCATCCCCTACTCGCCTCATAGAACATGGACCCTAAGTTCGTGTAATATGGGTGCATGTCTAAAACAAACTCTGCATAAACTTGTTTTGCAAAGTACAACAAGACCTGGTCATGGTGGGGGAACATGCCCCACGCTCTCACAAATCTATCATATAGATGTGGTGCAGCGGCCTCCAACTTAAACTCCGTGAGTCTAAGCGGTTGACCGGAAGGGCGGTCAGGTGGGATGTCGAACAAAGTACCCTTGACGTCATGCCCTCTTATGGAGACTTTGACATCCTCCCATTTGTGGATCCCAATGACACCAAATGTCACTGAGAGGTCCCACCCTCTTGTAGGGGTCCAACATCTCATCAACTGTTGATAACATCATGGATAAAGAATGCCATGTGGGAGAATCCTCCCTCAATGTACACACACACAAGTTCACCCACTCTCATTGGGAAATGATATCAGTGAGAGTGATCTGTGCGACCTCATCGTCGTACGATCCCCTTAATGGGGCACCTGCGATCCAAACCAAAACACAAATTTTACTAAAAATATATATTATAACTTGCAACTAAAATTTAATGCATTATATACTAAAAATTTACTCAAAATGTAGCTAAACCAAAATATGCACCTAATTCCTCTAATGCACTCGATTCTTGCCTCCCATCCCCCACCTGGGGATCACCATGTATGTCGTCGAGATGAACGGACACACTAGCTCTCCTGTTGCTGCACCAGCGGCAACCGACCCTGGCGTGGACGCACTCGGTGAACGGGAGCTGCTGATAGCCGCCCTCTTGGGAAACGTTAGATCCTCTCATGCGTCATGGAGCACAAACCAATGAAGATCTCTCCTCAGAACTCTCTGCATCACATTTCAATTTCTAATTCTAATTCGCTTTCAAATTTCACATTTAAAATTCAAATTCAAATTTCAAAATTCTATTTAAAATTTAAAATTTAAAATTTAAAATTCAATTCAAATTTCACAATTCAAATTGAAATTTCAATTTCCAATTCAAAGTTTCAGTTTCAAATTCCAAGTTTTAATTTTGATTTGAATTCTAATTACATTTCCAATTCTCAATTTTCATTTCTCATTTCAATTTCAATTTTTGATTTTCAATTCAAATTTCATTTCAAAATTCAAATTCAATTTCAATATCAATTTCCAATATCAATATCATTTTCATTTTCAATTTCAATTCCAATTTCAATTTCGAGCTCCCATTCTCCTACCATGATGGAGCTTCATAATGAATGCATAACTATGATGATAATGTAACATAAAACATAATGATGCATAACTAACATGATTCATAGTTCAATTAGCTGATGATACAATGATGAAATTTTGACATTAATTTGATATAAAACATACTTTACACATTGATAGGTGTTTATATTTTACAATTTGGGGTGGACGAGAACTATGGTCTTCTTAGATTGGAGGATAATGAGACAAACACAATGCAAGATTTATTTTATGGGAATATATATATATATATATATATATATATATATATATAACTGGCAATAACTAGTAGCTAATGCAATTAGTGGCACTTAATTTGCAAGATGTTAACCAACTGCAAATTAAATTAAATTAAGTGATTGTGATAATGTAAATTCAAAGTATATATAGAATTCTTAACATGGTACCTTTAGAGTACTTCCCTCCACTATCAAATATCAAATGTCAAACCAAATAAATGTCAATTAAATATCTACCACCAAAGTTCTACATCCACTGTAGGAACTTGGAAAAAATTCCACTAGTCATACTAATTTGATGGGGCAAATGGCCCATGACAAGCATTTTGTCCATCAAATTCCAACCTTGGAACTTGCAAAAAATTTCCACTAGTCATACTAATTTGATGGGGGCAAAATGGTCCATGACAAGCATTTTTTCCATCAAATTCCAACCCTGAAAGTATAATTTGTTTTCTAATTATAGTAAGTCAACCAACAACTCCAATATTGGCTATTGAGGCTGAGAAAATTGTTAATCTTATTTTATAAGCAACACAGTTTATGGAAATCCAACATGATGGTGATGATTATACTCATTATAATTCCTGTGTACTACCAAGGCCACTTTCAGATAGTTTTTACCCAAGTAGCATAATTGCACTACGAGTATGGATAGATAATTGGGGATAGGGGAGTTAAAATTAAATCAAAGCATATTTTTTTATTTATTAATAAAAAGATTCCATTATAAAATGGTGAAATTTGTAAAAATTTATTTAATAATTATAAATTGATATGACATTGGGGGATTATAGAAAATAGAGAAAGATACGAAATTATATAAGTATGGTTAACTTTTATAGTTCCATAATCCCATGTGTTTTGAACATGTTTTACTATGTAAGTCCCTTTTCCATCTCAAATTTGGGATATTGGAGGATAGAGAACCAAAGGAATATATTCCAACGTTTTACCTTTAGCTTGAAAAGAATTACCTTGTACACAATTAATGTTGAGTGTGCTATCCAAATAATCATTGTTATGAGGGATACTGAAATATATGCCACTTAGGATTAATTTTCCCAAGCTTAGGAAGGCTGTTAATAGTAGTGTCACTTCCATGGTATGCTCCCTTATACCTTCAATGTTACCCTCCCTTTGTGTGTGATGCAATTATAACTATCATTTCCCAAGGGGGTTTCTGAGACCATCTATATGCTATCCCCACTTGGGTGCTCCTATAGAGAACTAAATATTAGTTTCTTCACCTCAAATCCACTCATTTAGAAGGCTTATATTATACTTGGGTTGGGTTTAACTCATTTATTCTAGATATATTTTCCAGGTCCACTAGAGATTAAGCAACAACCTCTTCAATGCATGTATGATGAGACAAGTCATTGTCTATCTTAGGTGTTACTATTACCTTAAGAATGCGTGGTGTGGGGATGTTAATAGAAATTATCATATCTTATGGTTTGAGTTGTGTTGATTTGAGTCGTGTAGCATTGAAGACTCTTATTTTAAGAATGTGTAATGTGGGGATATTAATAGAAATTATCCATACCTATGGTTTGAGTGTTGTAACATTATACCTATGGTTTGAGTCTGGTAACATTAAAGGCTCAAGTAAAAGAGTTAGCCATGAACTAGAGTAAATGGAGGTGTTTTGAAATCAAAGCAGTGGTTTAAATTATTTATGGAACAATAAAATTACTTTAAATTTTTTTATTTAAAATAGTTTTGAATTTAAAAATTTATGAATAATTATAAAGAAATTATGTATAATATTATATTTAATTTCAATTACAACTCAAAACATAATTTAAAAGAAAATAATAAAATGTTTATGGTTTCTTGTAAATAATAATAATAAAAGAAACTAAACTTAATGTTTATAGTAAATAGTGGGATATTTAAGAGTTCCATTTTTCAAATGTGATGCTTTGATGATCTTATTTTCTATTGTATGATGATTTTTTTAATTGTATGATGATTTTATTTTTTATCGTAGTTATATAAATTGAGAAATTATATTTTAATATAAACAAAGTGTCAATTATGTTTATCATCAATTTGTAATATATTTATTAGTTTAATGTTTCATTAATGTTATCAACTTATAATATTATTATTATTATTATTCAATATCATATATCGTGAATAATTTAACAAAAGTTATGACTTTGTATAATGTCAATGTCCAATACTATCCAATACTGATCTTGATACAATATCCAAAAGAAATATATAAAATTATATACTTAAAACAATCAATAAAAATGTTATAGATGTCGGTTATATGAATCAGAAGGAGATTAGATTATACATATAAACTCACACTAAACAAAAACTTACACTAAACAATATTATGTATAAAATCAAGTACAAACATATATAATCTAAATAAGTGCATAAACATTATATATATAAAATCTAAAAAGTCTAGTTCAATTTAAAAAATATTAATAGATATTAATAAAATTATATTAAAAATATTCAATGTTAATGGTTTAATATTAAAAATATTAAACCGACAACCTAATATGATTTTTTTTCAATCCTCTTAGCGTTCTCAGAGGATTGAAAAAAAACGAGCAGCATTCCTGCTTGTCAAAACACATATTAAAATACAACTAGTAGCATTTATGCAGTGAAATGCTACTGGTTGACATAAATAAAAATACTAATAATTGAAAAAAAAAATAGAACATAAATTTAAAACAAAAAATGTTTTGGAACGGTTTTTGTTTTGGTTTCAATGGTTTTTGGTTTGGTTTCAATGGTGATTTCACAAATTAATAAAAACTGAATTAAATATATGATTTAAACACCAATTTTTTCATAAAAACCAAATCAAATTTAAAGATTTTTTTCAAAACAAATAACAAAACAAAAACAAAAAAAATTGAAATTTTTTTCAAAACAAAAAACAAATTTAATGTTTTTTGAAAAAAAAATTAAAGAAGTGGTTGAAATCCCACTTACCTCGAGAATTTGAAGCCATGGCAACGTGGGTGGATGTGGGAATACGGGGCAATCTGTGCTCGCTACGGACACTTGGTCGAGGGACTGGTTTCCGTCATAGTCAACTGCTCTGTGCTATCAACGTCGAACAGGGCTGACCGACAGGCCGAGCCTTTTTTTTTTTCTGTCTCAAACCCTCGATCGAGTTATAGCTCGATCGAGGGTTTAACCAAGCCCTCGATCAAGAAAATGCTCGATCGAGGGTTTATCCTAGCCATTGATCAAGCTCTTTAAATAACCTCAATTGACGTATGTGGAAGCCCTCAATCGAGGTATTTTCAAACCCTCGATCAAGTGTTTAAAAGCTCGATTGAGGGCTTGAAAATGCATCGATCAAGGGTTCGAAAAACAATTTTTTTCCCTTGCGCGCGCCAAAAATGGTGAACCACCTTCGTGGATTCACCCTACAGTTTTTATGCATGCACCAACACCATTGTGCTCTCCTTTGCCATGACCTATTTCAAAGTAGTTCCATGTATGTGGAACCTTGTAATTTATGTGCAACAAACAAAACCATTGAAATACACATGCATTCTTGAACTGTCCAGCACAACCATCTGACCAAATCAAATGATGATTAAATGGTATATCCATAGCTATCACATGATCATAGAACAATTGAAAGCAATGTTGCACGTAATGGATGTCATGGGTCTGGTCGTCACTTATGTAAAAGTGACTTTCTTTCAATATCACATGTTTCTCTTCATTGCTATCTGGCCCATGTCGATAAGTGATATGGACCATTATGCTCACCTGCTTTGAGTGATAGTATTGAATTTGTATTTCATTTTGTGGTTGTAGGGTGTAATTTTCCGCAAATTCAACCACTGATAGTATTTTTTTGAGAGGGAAGGTGTCTCAGCATATTCTTAATTGCTCATCTTGCCACCGTGCCATATCGACATGCTGAATGTACTGTTGGATCTTTCCACAGAACTCTGGAATAAAATCACATACTTGCACCTGGTGGAAAAAAATAAACAATGCTATATCACAACATAAAAATATTTACATGAATATTAATATACATCAATATTTAACAATGTTATAAAACAACATAAACAATGTACACTCAGTTACATGAACATTATTTGTGTAGATTGTCACCTGTGAAGTTAACAATTTAATCTTCTTACTTTCTTTCCCATCACATAGCTGATATGTCTCATACTAAAAGTTATGCTTCTCGACAATCGCATTCCCGAATGCTTGATCTTCACTCTCATGGATGCAATCGGACCATAATGATAGCCCACCACAATTGTTGCAAGAACCCTCTACACATTGTTTTAAGTAATGTGTCTGCCCATCTTGCCTCGGACACATTATGCTATGGATGAAATCTCTAGATGACATTGGCAGTACTATACTTGAGCATTCCTACACATGGTTAGGATGCAAAAAACGACATATATGTGCAAATGTATGATAATATAGATCAAAATCTATGTGGTATCTACAACAACAAGTGTTCCCGATTCTATTGATTCTAACATACCAAGGCTTTCATTTTTCAAAAGATCTTTGCCTGTACCTTAGCTCTACGTGGGAAACTTTAAAAATCTTGAACAGTTGAGTTTATGTCATGTCAAGATAATTTTTAGCATGAGGTTCATTGTTCATAGAACCCCTAAAGCATTTTAACACATCCTTTTTGTTAGAAAAAGTTCTAGTGTTATCATGCCAAAAAGTGTGCACTAGTCCCGTCATTGCTTCGACCAACTTCATGTCTTTGTGGGGCAACCTACCACTAAATGCCCATAATGTTTCCATTTGTCCCTCTACATCAAGGTTGTCTCTTCTAACTGAATATTTTTTAAGTGTCTTTGGATGTAAATGGACAATTTCTGATGTGCATTTAAGTAAACGATGTTTCCCTGTGGATCTAGATACAATTGATTCAGCTAATACGGGGTGAGCCACATTACAATCTTTTGAACGAGTTTTTTTACTAATCGATGTGAATGCAGTAGCAAGAGATTTAACAATGTAATTACTTGGTTTGGTATTCTTTAATGTTCTTATGCCTAACTTTTTTCTGACAGTTGCCATACTTCTAGATTGAATCAAAGCTAAAAGCAATTGAAATTTAAACCGGCTTCAGATTTTGGTTCAAAATATTGTTTCATTATTTGAGAACAATGACGAAGGATTGTGCGTTTAGCCACCTTACCTTCCATGGAGGTCAATTCGCTATCGTCCACTTGTATGCGTTTAGGAGTTCTCTTTCGTTTTGATGCAAGATTTCTTGTCCTTTGAAATGCTGGAGTGACGTTTACATCCACTGTAGGCTGACAACTTCGATTAGGAGATTGAACCACCTGCCATGGTTTTTGCGGAGTCTCATTAGGAACATAATGATTGAACTCTTCAAAGGGCTGTCCACTTAATAATGGACCAAGATTTTCATCTTGGTTATAACCAGCTTGCATTAAAGTTTCAATATCTTCCTCAGCCTCTCCGTCAGGTATCTATTGAGTGGGAATGAGAAGTATTTTCTCATCCAATGAATGTTGACTATTTCTTGAATGTTCCCTCTTCTTTTCTTCATTAATTTCAGCTTCTTCGGGTGTAAGCATCTTCCTCATTGATTTCCGAACTCTATTATGTGGATTCCCCATTGAAATCCACCCAAAATTGTACAAAACCTATGGATCTGTGTAATAAATGATTAAATTTGAGGTTGAACAGTACTCTCTGCATGGGTTTCAGAAGAATTTTGTCTTTTGCTGTACAGTAAAACTGGCCCACGACCCACAACCCAATATTTTTTATTAAACAAATATCGTATATGCAATATAACGCGTCTCATTTTAACGCATATGCGATATCAACTCTATGCTTTTTACGCTTTTTACTAATGAGTAGTTTGTATAACATGATCACTAAATCGCATATGCGATATATCGCACATACATTATATCGCATATGCATTTTAGTGCATATAAACTATTGAAACCTCATTTAACCTTATAATGCAACCCATACCCATGGTTAAGACCTAGAGACCTATCCTCAATGCACATAACCTGATAATGGAACCCATACCCAACCTAGAGGCCAAATATCCCATCTAGAAGGAATGTGTGGTGATTAAAGGACTCATTTATAGCTCATGAGCCATAAAAGCTTCATTTAGCTCCTAAGAACCTACCTTTTCTTCCATGACCATGATCAAAGTACTAACCTTATAATGACACCCTTATCCCATTTAGACTCCATTTATAGGGCTTGTCATAGTCTGGGACCTTGTCATTTTCCCATCAACCATGAAAACATCATTTAATCCCTAGAAGATTAGATTTATCCTTGGACCATGGTAGTGTCTCCAGAACTATGTCTTGTTTGGAAATATTTGTAATGGTTCCTATATGACCATGGTCGACACATCGATAACAATATTCAATGCATAAAATAGTCTAATGGCACATATATCCCATATTAAGGCTAAATATCCCCTTTAAAGGGCATGTCTAGTGGTTTAAGACTTGTTTTTGTTACACTTTTCTCCCATTACCATGGTTAAGACCCTGAGACCCATCCTTAGTGCATAAAACCTCATAATGATACCCATATCCCACTAAAGGCCAAATATTCCATCTATAGTGCATCTGTGTTGATTTAGAGACTCATTGGACCATCATTTCTTCAATGACTATGGTCAATGTACAGATACCCATCCCTCCCATCCAAAACCCTATAATGTCACACTTATCCCCTTATAATACAATTTAAACTCCCAAGATTCCATCCAAACAATCTATGGGGTGGCTCATGCCCCAACATTACATTGATTAAGCTAAAAGAGGTGTTGGGGGGGTCAAAGGAGGGAGACGAAGTTGTAGAGGGAATCATGGGAGGGAGGGATGGGTAGGGGAGAGATATGGGGGGATGAAGGGAGGAGAAATATAAGGGGAAGGGAGGGATGGGTCTCTGGACATTGATATGACGGGGGACTAAAGGGAGGAGAAATACAAAGGCAAGGGATTGGTGGGAGGGGAATAAATATAAGTGGGAGGGAGGGAGGGATGGGGGTGGGGAGACAAATAGGGGGGATGGAAGAGGGTGATATATAAAAGGGAGGGATGATTGGGTGTAAGAAAGATATAGGATAATGGATGGAGGAAAGATATAGAATAATTTATGGAGGGACAAATGTGGGGGGTCGTTAAAGAGTGAGAGGGAGGAGAGGGATGGATGGAGTGGTGGTATAGATAGAGGTAAAGAGTGAGCGAATGAGAGAGACAAATGGGGAATGGTTAAAGAGAGATATGGGGAGAGTCAGAGAGAGAGAGAGAGAGAGAGAGAGAGAGACAATGATGGATGGAGGGATGGTTAGAGGGTGAGAGAGTGGGATAATAAAAATGAGAGAGTAGGGATTTAGGGAAATGAAGGATGGTCAAGGATGGTTACACCGATGGATAGAGATGAGGGATTGTGTGTGTGTGTGTGTGTGTGTGTGTGTGTGTGAGAGAGAGAGATAGAGAGAGAGAGAGAGAGATCATGGATATTAAGGAACAGAGAGAAAGATGGAGAGATGAAGGAGGGATGAAGGCTTGAAAGTGGAGGGAGGAGGTAGGGGGAGAAAGTGAGGGATGGAGTGAGTGATAGGATGTAACACATGGAGGGAGGGAGGGATCAAGGGAGGGGGGAAGAGAGAAAGAGTTTTGGCGGGAGGGGGGGGCAACAAAGGAATTGGTTTAGAGGGTGTGTGGATGTGTGGATGTGTGTGAGAGAGAAGGGGGTGGAGAGAGAGAAGGAATTATGGGGGGAGAGAGAAGGGGGTGGATAGAGGAGGTAGGGGAGAAATTGAGGTATGGAGTGAGTGAGAGGATCAATCATCAAGATTTCTAGTTAAATGATTTGTTGTTTTTGAATCAATAGTGTAATGTGATTAAACTATTAAAGATCATATAGAAACAAATCACATTAAAATGTCATGTGTACACCCACATTACATCCCAAATTAAAAATATTTGTTACAATACAAACCTTCCTAACATTTTAACTCATCAAAACTATAGTGATTTATGAATGTTTCTCTTAACATTTTCGGGTACAGAAATAAAATTCTAAAGAAAACCAAGTGACTCCTTACCTTTTTAAGGTTTGATAGACCAAAATTGGTCTCAATGGACATTAATAACAACCATAATCATCATCAACTCAAGTAGAGAATTATTAAGTTATACAATAAATTTTTCATTAAATAAAAACCCTACTTGAAGTCATTTAACTACAATAATATCAAAGAAAGTTTGATTAACAAAATAAGTGCAAAGATGTGTTGGTTCTCATCAATAACATCAATCAATAGATGCATAGTGAACTATAGTTTGAAGCCACAAACTTCAACTATCTTAGTGTAGTAAGGTGAAGTTATATACTAAGAGACTACACAATAGTGAAGATGGAATTCTCAAGATATATTTGAATCGAATTTTCTTCGGTGCCTATTAACTCTCATACCTAGGATAGGATACAAGGAAATGGTTAAAACGATGAGGATTAAATCCCTAACCCTTGAAAATGGATTGAAAACCAAATTATACTCACCACGATATCCCAATTACTTCATCTAAACAATCCACAATCCACCATTTGGATTCTTAGATGTCCCCTTCACTTTGTTTTGAGATTATACTTTATACCATACTCCCTAATATATCAAATATAACTTAGTTCAAAATAGAGATGTATTGTTTCCGAACCCATTTGTCTTGTTAAACAATGTTATTACAACCATGATGGGATGCTATCTTACCTTTCAAAAGAATAATCTTTATGCCACTCTTTTGTCTAATAATCTTTATTCTCTTTTTACTCCTTTTTACTAAAAACAAACGCATATCCATTATATCGCATATGCGATATGAACAAGTCTAAACTGCATATGCATTAATTTAAAATTTAAAAACTTGGTGGGAACAAGGCTTGGGATGATGTTCAGAAATAGCTTCGAACTATCGAACCTATTGGCTAGAACAAAAAAACCAGGGCCATTGCCTGTATTTTAGAACTTTATTAATATGCTCAGTTTCAATAGCGTGTTTTGCTATGAAAAGTCAATATTTCTTTATGAAAATATAAAATATTGTAGAGAATGATCTGACGATTCTGAATATGTAAATTTTTCATAAAAATGTATGTTTTACTTATTTATTATTAATTTTCTAAATGACACACGTCAGTTTTCGAAAATACATACATCGATTGGTTTTTATATAACTTTTGATTTCCTTCACCATTTCCCAAGAAAACTATATGGTTCACTAGAGGAGACTGAGCTCTACAATCTCATATATAGAAATAAATGATTTCATCAAATTTTGCCCCTAAAGTGTTGCACCCGCACATAACGTTTTCATTTCAAGGTTTTCTGACTTCAATAATTAATAATAATAAAAATAATTCATGAAAATTTTTGAAAAAATAGTGTTGCACTAGACCAATATGTCCTTTATATGTCTGCAACATTCTATCCAAAATTGACATCATTTACCTCAATAAGTGCTGCACCCGCACAAACATATATGTTGTGATGTGTTGAAAATTTGAAAACCCAATTTAATGGAAACTAATTTTATAATCATTTACACAAAATTTTATAGATAAATGTTATATATTATGAAATTTGATTCAGTTACCTATCTTTTGTCTTTTTACTTCATCTTCAAATCCATTACAGAAGTACCCCTAATTGTCACCTAAATTCACAGGTTCCAGGTTTTTTCAGTATTATGTCACATCTAAAGTGTCTTTAAAGGAGTCCATGATTGTGCATCATCCCTGGTGTCATTTGACAACGTTACGTTTACAATTGAAAACTAACCAACAAAACCTAGTAATCAAAGCATAAAGACAGTATGTTTTACCTGCCTTGCCCGATCGTATAAGTAGTGTCCTCCCTATTTTCTCATAGCCATGTTGAAGAACACCTTCACTTCCTACTTTGGGCGTGAGCCCTCTGCTTAGAGAAGAGGTGCTCCATGAACCTCATCCCAGTATCAGATGAAGAACCCGTCGACAAGGCCAGGGTTTTTGTGATCCGCGTGGTACCGGTTGAGATAGTGGTGACCACTGAACCCGGTGGATTCATTCCTTAATTGCTTCATACATCGAAGTATTTGGGCACCAACCTCCAAAACATAATCAACGGTTTTGACGCTCTTCGCATCACCCAAGTAACCAACCCAGATGGAAATTGATGGACTTGGATCGTTGTTTCATTTATTTTAACCAATAGGACTTTAATGCGATGGAGATTGGGTTGGTAACCCTGTGTGCTAGCCAACTTGGGCTAGCTGGACATGTGCATGCATTTATTTGATAAGTGGTGTCTCCACGTCGCCAAGCGTTTAGAATCACCTGCTAGTAGGGCACACCCAACGGGGTTTAAAACGTTGATTCATATGTTGAATTTTTCATGGCATAGCTTGAGTCAAAGCAAAGTCACCATATTAATTATGTTATGCGCATAATACCAACTTTCATAGTTAAAAACCATCACATTAACATGTTATAATGTGAGAATCATCACGGCATTGCCAAAGGTTTGGAGTGGTCATCGTGGTCGTGGCTAATGTTGCATTATAGTTTGTAATCGACCTTGGTTTGACCCTAGGTCAACCCTTGAGCGCATAACCTGTTGAAATATTGTAACTTCAAAGAATATTACTTTTGTACTTTATTATTCCGGAGATGTTTCATTCCTCCGTGAAGACCTTATTGTATATCCGGAGATGTTTATTCCTCCGTCAGAATGTGGTAACTTGGATTATTAGACTTCCCTAGTGGGGTCAGCCCAGACTCAGTTGTAATGGGGTGTTTAACCCAGTGGTTAAAGTTGGGGCCGACCTAGTAAGTGTAAAAGTCAAGTTGGAGATGTGTATAAATAGAGGAGGTGTGTTCCTCATTTAACACACATTACACTCACTTGTGAACGGTGCATAGGTGAAAGAGAGATCTTCTATGGTGGAGAAGGAGCTCATGTTTGTGGATTACATATTTGTACTTGCTGTTCATCTATATTGAAGAAGCTTTGCTAGGTTTTCTACCCTGTGAGGGTTTCCCAGGATAAATATGTGTCTCTTGTGTTTATGTTGTGCTTGTTGTTCTTTCAGTGATCCTGTATATGCTATTATTGTGAAATGGAATGTAATGCTGATATTTTCTATCCTAGCATATTGAATCTTAACATGGTATCAGAGCTATCCTGAAGGAAGGCAATGTATGGCACTTACGAAACTTGCTTCACTTGCGACAATTTTAAGGTTAGGGTTTTGTATAGCAAAAAATAGTCATCGTGGAAATTTTGCTATAAATCCATTTTGGAGAAGTTTCAGGATCAGAATTTACAGGTTGTATATAACATCCCCATGTACCTTGTGTCCAAAGGATATCCTCTAATTCGTTGTACTTTGTTATTTATGATCACTACAAGTTAGGGTTTCTGCCTCTTCCAGATCTCAGTCATAAACAGGTGACCTAGGAAAAAAGGTCACAATTCAAGCTAGAAAGCTCCAAATGAAATTTCGTAAAACATGACAGGTAGATCACGGACTGTAGTTTATTAGGTAATGTTTTTAGAGGCCGAAGTTGAACCAGTGATACGTGGCACGTCGTACAAGTTCGGTCTCCTGTTTTATCCCATAAATAGGTCACGTTGCAGCACTTGGCATAACTCTCTCTCACAGAATCCAATTGAGGTCAAACCTATGGGGTTGAAAAGAGGTTAGGTTGGGATACCGCAGGAAGAAGTTGCAGACCCTATGGATTTGTAATTTTGGAGTTACACCAGAAACAATCAAGTACATATTCCTGTCAAAACAAATTTGGATTTTGAGCACCTTCATTCTTGAATCGTCATTGCTGTGGGAAATTAGGGTTTCAGATAAAGTTGGAATTTTTGGAATTGGAGTCCACTAATGAATGCTACTCGGAAAAATAAAAATTTAGAGACCAATATCGAATTTTTTGGTTGGTGAGAAGGGTGGGCTTTATCAAACCCTAGTTTAGGGTCTTGTCCAGTGAATCCATAAGTTTGAAAGGCAATTTTGAGGGGTCAAATTTTGGAGATTTCAAAATTGAAGTATGCTAGCTTGATCAGCTCATCAAGGCACATCTTTCCATCCATTTAGGAGTTTGAAATTCAAATTTTTAATTTTTAGGATTTCTCTGACAAACCCTAATCCAGCTCTAGATCTAGTTTCAACAAATCAAAATGGATTGGGTTAAAAGCAATCTTGATAGGTATGACTTGAGGATATACAGGTATGTGTTGAAATCTATTCATGATTAAGTTTATGATATGTCTATCTTCATATTATTGAGGTTAGTACAATCTTACTTAATTTTAGACGTGTCTTATCACCCTAGTAACATTATGAATGCATGATAGAAGACATTCACTGATTAGGGTTATGACACTTATGATTGTACTAATGCACTGTGGTATTGGATGAGGTTGATGTTGTCCGCTAACATGAAAGGAACATCAAGGAAGTTCTAGTTCAAGAACATATGACAATGGTGACATGAAGACAAAGACTCTTCCATAATCATGGATAGTATAGAAACTCTTCTTACGAGGTATGTACGACTTTGTTCTATATGGAGGTTCTAGCACAAGGTCTCTAAACCATTGAAGAGAACAAAGAAGATATTGTTTGGGTATGTTAAGACATAACCAAGCATGATAATCCAAGTATGTTTTCATTAGATTCCTACCTTGTGTTAGGATCTTAGGTAAGTATACCTGTGTATGAAATGATCATGACCATACATAATATTTTTATAGTATTGAGATTATACTAATGAATGTATGCTTATGTATGAGATCATGAGGATGACACTAGTGCACACTTCAGCATGCATAGTGGTCCAGGATGGATAAGAAGTTCAAAGACATATAGAGATCAAGCAGGAGACAACCATAAAAGATAAGTGTTTGAGTTGTTATTTGAATATCTGAAATAGTAAATGATATTGCTTATGCGTATTTATATTTCTAGAATATATCATGCATAGTGTGAGCATTCATATAGCATTGAACAATATACTACTAATATACATATGATGGGTAAGTTGGACAAACATTCCATTGTTGTTTGTCTAGAATGAAACCTCTTTGCTGACATGCTGAGAGATGTGCATGCTCTCAATAGTATGTTTTGGTAGAGATGGAAGTAATCTAGATAACCACTATATGCATACAGGATATGGAAATGTGTTGTGCCAAAGTATTGGTCAAGATAGTTGTATGACTATGTGAATCATATCAGTATGCATAGTATGCTATCATGTCAACATAATTTGATGATTATGAAGTATTACTAATCATGTGATTGACTTTGATTTGTAGAAAAGATCATGTGCTATGATGATGAACACCTATTCCAAAGAATGAGTGATGGATGTTCAACAAGAAGACTTACAAATCAAACATATTATAGAAGGCTCGTGGCTAGAAGATTCTCTTAAAAGAGGATCATGATGAGATGTTTGCTCCAAGTGGCTAGATAAGACCATTCTCTTAATAGTGTAATTGAAGAAGAAGTGTGAATCGAGAAAAATCCCAGAATTCAATTAAAGAAAGCTTTGTACGGGTACCCAGGATCGATAGTCATTTGATGAGCTTAATGATCACCATGGGTGATATGGTTTTCAACCTTTGCTACAAGGTTGAAGATGGTTTCTATATACAGATGAAATTCTTGGATGGATGTAAGAAGGAAATCACCACAGAGTTCAAATGATCTTGAGGCTCATACTAGTAGAACCATCTGACGGGAGATGGCATAGATATATATGCAGAAGAACACTTAATGCAGAGTGTGGATGATGATCAGTCACAGAAGGAGAGCTGATAGATCCTTGCGATTTACCAAAAGTAAAGCCGATCCTAATATTTACTTTAAGGTTATGGATGATGAACCTGTCATACTATTATTGTATGTGGATGATCTCTTTCTGACAGGGAATGAGAAACTGACCATGGAAAGCAAGAAGAAGCTATAGAATTTGAGATGAAAGGTCTCAGATTGATGCATTACTTCCTAGGTATGGAAGTATGGCATGGATCAGAAGGAATCTTTCTCAACCAGGGAAAGTATACTCTGGAAATCTTGAAAAGATTTGATATGCTGGAATGTAAAGCCATGGCCACTCCCATGGATTCCAACTTGAAGTTGTTAGCTGATGACTCATCAGAGTTAGTGGATGTGACTCTTTGCAGACAGATTATTGGGTCATTGATGTATCTGACAAATACTAGACCAGATATATGCTTTGCTGTGAACACCTTGAGTCAATATCTAGTGGAATCCAGACGTGTTCATCTGGTAGCTGCAAAGCATGTGATAAGGTACCTAAAGGGTACAATAGACTTTGGTCTATGTTGTCTTGGATATCATGACTTCAGATTGTATGGCTACAGAGATGCTGATTGGGCAGGAAGTGTATCAGATAGGAAGAGTACATCAGACAGATGTTATTGTCTGGGATCTGTCATGATCTCGTGGTTTAGTAGGAAGCAGACTAATGTGTCTCTCAGCACAGCTAAAGCGGAATAGATAACTACTTGCTCTACTAGTTGTGAAGCAGTATGGCTTCAGAAGTTGTTGTCAGGATTGTTTGACTTAGAGATGGACTCCACTGTGATCCTATGTGACAACCAGAGTTGTATCAAGATGATAGAGAATCCAGTATTCCATGATAAGTCAAAGCACATAGAGATCTGATATTTCTATATACGGGATATGGTGCAAAACAGAGCTATCAAGCTCAAATATGTGAGCACTGACAAAGAAGTTTCTGATGTGTTGACCAAACCTATGTCTCAAGTAAAGGTTGAGTATTTCCAAAACAAGCTTGGTGTAGTTCAGAAGGAACCTCCTCGAAAGGGGGAGTGATGTGGTCACTATTGATGAGATTGCATGCATCGACAGTGAGGCCGATGATGTGGATACCTATATTGGTGATACCGACAGTGAGGTTGGTAAATGGTCCTTAGATAGGGTCTAAGTTGACGAGTGGATTGTATCATCCTTGAACACATGTTCTAAAAGATATTCGTAAACACATGTCTCCGAGAAAGAAGAGGGATTGTATCATCCCCGGAATTCGATCCTAGAATTGATCCACAGACATCTGTCTCCGAAAATTGATGATAGGACTGCATCGTCCCTGAGCTTTTAGTTCAAAATGTACGTGATAAATCCTAGATTTGATATAGGTGACATCCAGTATGAAAAGGGAATGGCTCTGTGGAGATAAATCCTAGATTTGATCTAGGTCACATCCTGTATGAAAAAGGACTCGCTCTGTGGTGATAAATCCTAGATTTGATCTAGGTTACATCCAACATGAAAAAGGGATGGCTCTGTAGATGTGATACATCCAGCAAGAAAAAGAAATGGCTCTATAGATGTGATATATCGAGCATGAAAAAGGGCTAGCTCTATAGTTGTGATACATCCATCATGAAAAAGGGATGGCTCTGTAGATGATGAAGACCTGCAGGTGGCAGGCCTACATCCAGTATGAAAAAGGACTAGCTCTGTGGTGGTAAATCCTAGATCTGATCTAGGTCACATCCAGTATGAAAAAGGACTGGCACCGTGGTCAGGACTACATTGTCCCTAGACATGAGATTTCTCTTAAAAGGATCATGGATTGCATCGTCCCTAGACATGAGATTTGTCTTAAAAAGATCAGGATTGATCATCCTATAAGTAGATCTGGATTGTATCGTCAAAAGACATGAGAGATGTCTTAAAGTGAGTAGGATTGATCATCCTGGAATTGGATTGTGTGTATTGCAGATGATCCAGATGCTGTAGATAGAGATGATCCAGATGCTATAGATTGAGATGATCCAGATGTTGTAGATCGAGATGATCCATATGTTGTAGATCAAGATGATCCAGATGTCGTAGATCGAGATGATTCAGATGTTGTAGATTGAGATGATCTAGATGTTGTAGATCGAGATGATCCATATGCTGTAGATCGAGATGATCCATATGTTGTAGATCGAGATGATCCAGATGATGTTGTAGATCCAAATGATCCATATGCTGTAGATCGAGATGATCCAGATGATGTTGTTGATCGAGAGGATCCAATTGATGATGTGATGCTGTTGATCAAGAGATCTAGATGATTATGTTGATCGATTGATCCAGACGATGAGGCTGTTGATCGAGTGATCTAGATGATGATGTTACTGTAGCTGTTTGAGTGCTGCAGAAGATGAAGACTCAGTACTGAAGATGTTGATATTCCAGTATTGAAGATCTTGAAGATATTCCAGTAACTAGTTGAGTTATTGCTGATGTTGAGAAAGCTTCTAATGATCTATAGATGTATCATGTATGATGTAGTTGATGACTCCTTGCTCCTGCAGATGTTGTTATAATATCCTTCTCGTTAAGGGGGAGTCTTGAAATATTGTAACTTCAAAGAATATTATATTTGTACTTTATTATTCCGGAGATGTTTCATTCCTCCGTGAAGACCTTATTGTATATCCAGAGATGTTTATTCCTTCGTCGGAATGTGGTAACTTGGGTTATTAGACTTCCCTAGTGGGGTCGGACTAGAGTCAGTTGTAATGGCGTGTTTAACCCAGTGGTTAAAGTTGGGTCTGACCTAGTTAGTGTAAAAGTCAAGTTGGAGTTGTGTATAAATAGAAAAGGTGTGTTTCTCATTTAACACACATTACACTCACTTGTGAATGGCGCATAGGTGAAAGAGAGATATGCTATGGTGGAGAAGGAGCTCATGTTTGTGGATTACATCTTTGTATTTGCTGGTCATCTATATTGAGGAAGCTTTGCTGGGTTTTCTACCCCATGAGGGTTTCCCAGGATAAATCTGTGTCTCCTGTGTTTATGCTGTGCTTGTTGTTCTTTTAGTGATCCTGTATATGCTATTATTGTGAAATGGAATGTAATTCTGATATTTTTTGTCCTAGCATACTGAATCTTAACATAACCCACACTTGTATTATATTATTCTTTCCATATATATGTGTTATGTTAATACATATATACTCATTACATTGCAAACTTTTTATTAATGTTATGTTATGGTTCTATTAGCCCTTGGTTTGACGCTATGTCAACCTTGGAGTGCATGGCCTATATAATATATAACTGTATATTATATCACAAAGTATATATGTTATATTAACATATATGTGTTACATTAGTATTACATTTTATTAATGTTATTTATGTTGAGACATCTTATGGAGCTAGCATAAGTGCATAAGGTATAAGCTTTAAGCCTAGGTGTTTTATAAAATAATCCTAGAATTTAGAATAATAATAATGCATAGGTTATATGTTATTAGCTTAGTTATAACATATAAGTCTGTTGACTTATGCTTAAATATTAATTAGCATGCAATCTATAATGTCTCATATTTTATGATATCGATATATTAATAGTTTAAATAAATTTTTGTATTAAATTATTAATGGTGGATATAAATTGAAAGTGTTGCAACTATTGTAGCATAGAGTCATTATGCTATTTGGTTTTTATTTTTGAAGTGGGCCCTATACTATTGTGTTCACATATATGTACACCGTTGCAGTTATAAAAGTATGTCAAGTGTCGACACTTGTGTGTGTGTGTTGCACATATTTCGAAAGTCTTTCTTTTGCATCTGCTTTATAATTCATAGGTTATTTTGGTTGATTACTTATCTTAATTTTTCTTTCAGAATTAATTTGCATCTTTGCCTCTGTTTCACATTTGATTATTAGGAAGCATTCATTTGGTATTGTTTTAAAGAAATCTTCTATACAGGGTGCACTTATTTTAAGCTTCAGTATAAAATAGTATCCATACATAATAGATTTTGATTTCAAATATATTATAAATATTTTAATCTTTATATGAAACTTTAGGAATATTTGACTAGGATAAATGATTAAACTATATCTCTACACATAAATGGATTGCACTTTCATATAACCTCTGCACACTGCTCAGTCTTTGTTACATATTGGAAATAAAATGGTGAAATCTATTGCTTTTATTTAAAAAGTCAAAAATTAGTAATGAAGCATTTAGACCATTTGAAATCTCTCTTTATGTGTGCATATCTATCTTTGAACAAGCAAGCTTAGAATTTTCTTTACTTTTTATGAGTAAGCATAATATTGAAAATAGCTCCTAAAGGTTAAATCTCACAATAGTAGTTTCTTGTAACCCATGGATCTCTGGTTTGAAAGAAATCTTCAGATAGGTTGGGTCTAAAACCATTGTGAAACAACTTACTTAGAGATATACATACTTTTCACATTTTACTGTATCAATAACTCATCCTTGTTCTAAAAGTGTCTTTCATCCAAGTACCATATCATAAAGAAGCTTATTCATTTTTACAGCGCTTGGTTGCTTTCATTTTAAATATTTGTTAGCATCAAAGTTATGTTGATCTAATTTTGAAGTAGGTAGAAGCTTTCATTTGATTTTATTCATAGAATTTTGAAATCTCATAATAGGATTCAACTTAATTAGTTGCACACGGTTTTATTTTAAATAGCCATTTTTACCAACCCTAGTTATTTCAAATGTTTGATAGGTTTGATTTCCTAGTAGTACCAATCACCAATGGAGGGATTAATGACCTAACTTGGTATATATGGTCACCTTATGATGGGATTACTCCCAAGATGATTGGGCTAGTTGCAATTGTTTTGTGTGTTTTCTGGAACTAGATGAAGCTAGATCACTTTGACCCTGCACATACAGTGTTAGCACCTTTAAGATTACGAGCCTCGGGTTGACAATTTAATGTCGAATTCTTAAGATATATTTTTCTTGAAATTTTTGGCGTTATTGTCGGGGAGGTGCTAAAAGGGGTTGCTTTTACATTACAAAAAAAGGGGGAGGGGAAACGATAAGATGCAAAGACGACCTAACTACATATTATTCGTAGTGTAATATCCCAACGCATCCGCTTTAGTTGGTTTCCCCAAATCCTTGGTGTTCCTTTCTTGCAAGTGTGTTTACATTTTCACACGTTTGATTTATTTTCCTGCAAGAGTGTGTTTATCTTTCCAGTAAGGCGTGTTTACTTTCTTGCAATTTAATTTTATGCAAGTATGTTTTTGTTTCTACAAGTTTAGGTAGTTTACTTTCCTACAATTTAATTTTAAGCAAGTGTTCTATTTTCCACAATTTAATTTCATGTAGGTGTGTTTTATTTCATGAAAGTGCTGTGTGTTTGATTTGTGCAAATATGTTTCTAGTGCTAGGTAGTCTTGATTAGAATCATTAAAATGACATTTAAAAAAATGGGTGTTGTAAGAACCCCACACACTAACCCTTGTGTGAGACAGTAACAAACAACCAACAAAATGGATTCAGAAATGACCATCAATTTTGGAAAACTTTCTCAAATCCTAGCTGCAGTTGGGAATTCTTCTTATCAAGTAGAAAACAGCCTGACAGCAGTTAAGATTTTATCTACCCCTCCTGACACAACAAACAAACAAAAGTACCAATAGCCACAAAAAAAATTCTTTTCCAAATTGCAGAGGAAATTGACAAATTGGGGACTACATCCGATGGAGAGCAATCTGAAATTGAGGAGTTATCGACATGCATGAAAACATATCCACAATGTATTAAAGAAATCAATACTCCAGGAGACGGAGGTCTGCATAACATGATTAAGGAAGGTGAGTGTCAATACTACATTGAAAGTTGGTTCCAAGAGGTAACCCAATCACAATGCCATTCCTTCCTTGAATGCCTTTTGATGCAGAAACAAGTAAGTTGGTTCATTTTCCATATTAGGGTAATCACTGCAACAATTTTTTCATATGTGGATAAAGGTACATTTTAAAACTTGCTTCACACTAGGTTACATTGGAAGAGTTCATATATGTGAATAGAAATTTTTTCTTTCTTCTTAGGTAGAATAGGAAAATATGTATATAAATAAAAAAAAAGTTGCATGTTTGGTTTAGAACTTAATGCAACTTCGCTGATTTTCTTTTTTTCAATAAAATAAATATGATCTTTAAACAGAATTTATACTTTATTTCCAACACAAAATTTCATAAAATTTATTATAACAACAACCCATAGCCTATAAAAAGGAAAATATCACGTGGTAATAGGAATTTGTGACTGTTTTTAATAATGGTTCTATAAAAATAAGAACAATTGAAGAAGAATAGGTTGCATTTGTTGTAAATGGACATCGGTTGAAGGTATACCATAAACCTATTTCTAAGTAGGAGTTTATACATGACCTAGCTCATCAAGCTAAATTAGAGTTGGTGGATGAAGAAGTTACTTCTTCATCGCCTCCTCCTTCTTGAGAAGTTTAGAGACAAAATCTCTTTTGTACATATGTACAGATGTTTTGTTGATCTTATTTACAACATTTTATTTTAAACGTTTGTAGGTAATTGTCTTTGTGTTTCCTTCAGGACATATTCAGGAAAATATGGAAGTCACTTTATCTTTAATTATGTTCTATTTTGCAAATAATGTTGTATTTTTAAGAACTTCTACTTTGATATAATGCACCATTTAAAAATCCTTTTGTAGCTTTTTCATACGGTGATTTTCCTTATTTTACTCGAATTCTTGAATCATTTTCATTAGTAGGTGATCTAGTGTTCTTCTACTTTTCTGTATATACAAACTTAGTTTCCTTCATTCATACAAGAGATGATCGCATTCATTCTTCTTCTTGACTTATCTATAAATCTCTAGATGTCTAATTTACATAGTCCACAGTATATTAGTACAACTTGAGTTCGCTTCACAGTAGAATGGATGAGCATTTGTATAAGTAGTAACATGAAGAGGCATCAGATTGTTATACATAAGGATACTACAATAATCTGATAAGGAAATGGTCATTAGGACTAAAGGATCTTTCGATTCTTATCCATTATTTTTTATTATATTAATTAATAAGGCCATATCATGTTTTAAAACTAATTACAGGATTTATTTTTTCATGCAAACAAACTTGTCAAGAAAATAATTAAGAGGATCTTTCAACCCAATTCCATCCCGATCCACTAAAAAGAGGTTTTCAGAATTGTTCTCCCATTTACTGGTTTGAAAATTTAATTCTTGACTGTTTAACTATCTTAAAGTGAAAAGTGGGATAAAGAACCTCTGATAGAAAATGGGGGTAAGAGGCCAAGCCACTAGAATACTAAACAGGTCTGCTGGAAGCGAGTACCAGCCTGTGGCATGACTAGGAAAACCCATCAGGGTACTGAACATGCTAGTTGGCAATGGGGCATTCTACCTGGGAAGATATTTCTTGGATTTTAAAGTTACCCCATCAAAGTACTCAACATGATTGCTAGCAATGGGTTCTGACTTTCATATCTTCTATAATGCTTTATTTGTATTAATTTGCATGAATGATGCACTTCTCTAAAAATTTAAGAGAAACTTGTATGGTTTACTCGAAAGGTTAGATATACTCCGTTTTTATTGGATAATGGTCCTATGGGACTTTACGTCTTTTCCACTTGATCCTTAATGTAACTAAGGTTCATACCTTAAGAGTGTAATTGTCTTTGATAATTTGATGCACGTGAATGTAAAACTTATTTTATCACTCAAGCACTCCTTTGTGAAGCTGGGTCAGGATGAGTGACATGCTAAGGATTTCTATTAGACTCTTATAATTCTCATTATGTGCCTTCCAAGAAAATACAGTATTTTCTCACATAACCTTGTATGAATGAAGGCAGTTAAATCTGTATCATAAACCAGAATTATGGAATTTGAGTCTACATGCTAACCAAAGAAAAGAATGAAATTACTAGATATTATGTTTTTCTTGATTTTGTTTTAGTCTTTGATGAAAATTAGTAATCCTCTTATCTGATTTTATGTATATGGCCAGATGAAGGTCACACATTAAATACCATATCTCAGAATAATTTTTCGAAGGATTTGTTGGATCAAGAGGAAAAAGTTTTCAGTTAAAGATAAAATGGTCCTACAATTTTGAGCAATCATGGGCTCTTCCTCCAATTACAAAAGTCTGAACTTCAAGTGATGGATATTTTTTCTTTTCACAGAGCATTTTTGGCCTATAGTATCTCTCAAATTTTGATAGCAACAACCTTTCATGGACCTCTAAAAGCATATGAATATTTCTACATTAAAACCTCATAATATTGAAATAAGTGTTGGACGGAGTTCCAGATGAAGTGCTCGATAAAGTGATGGAAAATCTGTAGATTACATAAATAAAATTGCCAAGGTAATTTTAATTAGATAATGGCTGTTGAAATCCAAATATTTTTAATTGAGATAGTTAATTAATATCCAAAATTGTCTTTTTGTTCATTATCCATTAAGCTAGCTATTTCAAATTTCTTTATTATACTTTTATGGCTTAATTCTTAATTATTCTCTTGGTTGCCGATTTAATTTTAATTGGACTATTTCTTTATTCTATCATCAGGCCTATTTTATTTGAAGTATATATACATTACAGATAGAATTGTATTCGACTAACTCATTATTTTTTATATTTAATATTATATGATGATCAATGTCCAAATCTTTGATTTGGACAATGATCCATAATTGTTGTTGAGTTTGTCACGATATTTTAGTCATTATTGTAACAAAAGGAGAAGTTATAATTTCTCGATCACCTTAATTTTTGGACGAATCTTGCTCATTTTAAAAATCAAGACTCTTATATACCCGTATACCTTGATATGTATATCTAAGTCCGGTGATGATTACTCTTTGTTGGGTTAAAATAATGATGAAACCTCTTTTACACACCTAATCATTTTAAGTTCTTCCATTGCTTGGTATCATGATTCCACGAGGTTATTTTTTATCCATGACAGTCAAATTTTCACGATTAAAAGAAAAGGGGGGTTTTCTCTATTAGTATTTATTCCCATTCTCTACATGTATGAACTCATTTACTTCCATTATTTTCATTCATTCTCTATCTTTTCACCATGATTAATCGACATGTCGCATTCTATCAAAGTGACTTCAATGCCCATACACTCTGTTTTCAAATCCTCTACAGGAGACTGCTAAAATGAATCCTGCACCTAACGTCACCCCTCTTGAGTTATCTGCAAGTGATTATTTTCAAAAGAGGAATGTTAAACTAACAGAGCAAGTTCAAGAGTATGCTCATCTGACTCAGCATCTCAAGCATGAGAATGGGATCTTGAAAACGAGAGTAACATCTCTACAAAAATTAGTTGATGACATGACACGATCCAAAGGAAGCTTAAGGAAACAATTGAAAAAGAAAGAGGGATCTCTTGAGGAAATTATGAAAACTCAACCAAATCCAATTCCATCTTCTCCTCAGGTACAAGTGTTGGTCAATGCCTTAGGAGTCTGACTCAATCATATCACCAATTTTGTTTATCAATTTTTCTCACTTGCATTTGGACATGCAAGATCTTTGGTGTGGGGGAGATGATGGTCTCTTATTTTGGCTATTTCCTAATTGAATTTCAAGTCTATTTATATAAGGTACCAGACATTTTTATTATTTTTTCTGCATATTAATCATCCATTTCAACTTCATTCACATATTTTGAAGAATACTCTATGAAGCCTTTGATAAAGAAATTTTTAGCATTATTTTATTTATTTCATTCATTTTTAAAAAGGGATTTAAAAAAAATCATATCTAACAAACAATTACATAGCATAGATTCCTTACTTATTATGCAGATTTCCCACTCTCTCTTGTGTGGTCGATTCGACACTCATTCCAGCACTCATTCTGGCACTAAAACTTTGGAAGATCATCCATTATCATACTTCCACTTCACCAATCCAAATTCTACCACTTGGAGGAGTCATGTATATGCTTCTAGATGGTGAGGAATCTATTAGAACTCACCCAGTTCGCACATATGAAGTATGGCACATCTGAAGTTAATTTTCAAAATATTCTAGTTAGTTGTTTTGTGGCACAAATTTCAAAGTGATGAGGTCGAATAGGAGAAATCAGATACATGGGTTTTTCTCCCAGCATATCCAATTGGGTCAGTAACACACGAGTTTCCAAAAATCCAACTATTTCAGGACATATCGGGGTTTCTTTAACTCGAATTGGCCCAAAACGATGAAAATCCCAGATTTTTAGCAGTGGATATTTTTGAACTGCCATGTTGCGCCTTGATTTGTGTGCAAGTGGGAGCATATCTATCCAAATGGTCTAATGGGTTTCTAGATAACCAAGCCAGCTACAAAAACCAGAAATTGTTTCTCTACATTCGCAACCACTAGAGAGATATCGATGGGGCATTTTTCCAATTTTAGTCAATCTGCGTGATTTTGTGTTGGCCGTTTTTTTTGTTTGTTGAACGGATTGATGAGTTGGGGGACTGATATTATCCATTCCTCCATTTTTATTGATGTATAAAATGGCTTCTTCAGGTTAAGAAAAATGGAGGATATACAGAGATGTTGTAAACTTTGACTTAGTATAATATAAAATGTTTATGCATTTTCATCTGAGCTCTTAAGTTCTAGTTTAATAGAGTTTGGAGGGGGCCCACCTTCGAATCCATGTTTGTGTATTCCTTCATGTTGATAGATTTATTTTCTTACATCTTTGTACATCCATTTCAGGTTAATATATGTGAATATATATGTGTGTGTGTGTTGCACTAATTTTGAAAGTCTTTCGTTTGCAGCTGCTTTATAATTCATAGGGTAGTTTGGTTTATTACTTATCTTAATTTTGTTTTCAGAAAGAATTTGTACCTTTGCCTCTGTTTCGCATTTGATTATTAGGAAGCATTCATTTGGTATTGTTTTAAAGAAATCTTCTGTCGAGGGTGCACTTATTTTAAGCTTTAGTCGAAAATAGTATTCATACACAATAGATTTTGATTTCAGATAGATTGTAAAGCTTTTAATCTTTATATGAAACTTTAGGAAGATTTGACTAGGATAAATGATTAAACTATCTCTCTGAACAGAAATGGCTTGCACTTTCGTATAACCTCTACACACTGCTCAGTCTTCGTTACATATTGGAAATCAAATGGTGAAATCTGTTGCTTTTATTTAAAAATTCAATAATTAGTTATTCTTAGCATGTGATGTATCTAGCTCAGTATACAGGAAAAAAATACAAATCCTCACTCTAGAACTGATATAGATTTTTTTTGATGTATATGTAACTTCGGAATGTATTTCACATATATGTATATTGTATTTCTATAGAGATGTTATTATTCCTCTATACGGAAGTGTCGTCATTTATATTGTAAGTGTCGTAACTTATACTTGATGGGTTATTAGACCACCTTGTTTGGGGTCGGCCCTGTATAAGTCATGTGGGTCAAAGGGTTATTAGACCACCCTATTGGGGGTCGGCCCACTCAGCATTATGTTATGTGGTTAAGTTCGAGCCTACATGAGTTAGGTAAAAAGGCAAGTCAAGTCAAGTATAAATAGAGTGCGGGGGGCACTCTATTTACTCACTCACTTCTCACTCATGCACTCAAGGAGGAGTGGCGTACTTATGGAGGAGGAGGATTTGCTGCTAGGTTATGTCTATCTCTCATGATATGATGTACATGTTATTCTCTCAGTTAAGATCCTAGATCAGATTGAAGTAAATTCTGAAAATTTAACATGGTATCAGAGCTAGCCTGAAAGAAGGCATGATATGGCATGTATGACACTTGTTGCACTTACGATGCTAGGGCTTGATATAGTAAAAACCAGTCGTCGTAGCACTTTCGCTATAAATCCGTTTTGGTGAAGGTTTCGGATCTGAAATCTCTATAGGTCGAATATTAAATCTCCAGGTACCTTGTGACCAAAGGACAACCTCTAATTCGTTGCACTTTGTGATTTATGATCTGTACAATATAGGGTTTCTGCCTCTTCCAGATCTGAGTCAAAATCAGGTGACCTTGGGAAAAAGGTCATAACTTGGGCTAGGAAGCTCCAAATGAAATTTCGTAAAACGTGACAAGTAGTAAGCAGACTGTACTATCTCAAAAAAAAATTTCAAAGGCCGAAGTTAAACCAGTGACACGTGGCACACCATACAAGTTCGCTCTCCTGTATTATCCCATAAACAGGTCACGTTGCGACACTTGGCATAACTCTCTCTCAGAGAGTCCAATTGATGTCAGACCTGTCAGGATGGAAATATAACAGGCCGAGCTATCTCAAAAACTTTTCAGAGGCCGAAGTTCAAACAGTGACACATGGCACACTGTACAAGTTTGCTCTCTTGTATTATCCCAAAACAGGTCACGTTGCGACATTTGGCATAACTCTCTCTCAGAGAATCCAATTGAGGTCAGACCTATCAGGATGGAAAGACAACAGGTCAGGCTATCCCAAGAAACTTTTTCAGACCCTGTGGATCGAAAAATTCAGAGTTACACCAGAAACAATCAGGTACATATTTCTGTCAAAACAGAATTATTTTTGAGTACCTTCATTCATGGCTTCCAGAATTTAGGGCTTTGGAGAAACTTGGAATTTTTGTAATCAGAGACCATGGCTGGATGCTACTCATCAAAATAGAAATTCAGAGACCAAGATCAGAATTTTTGGTTGGGAAGAAGGTCGGGCTTGATCAAACCCTAGTTTGGGACTTTGATCAGAAAAGTGGAAAATTAGGGCTTCTGTAAAAATGAGAATTTTTGAAATCTGTGACCACAGCTGGAAGCTCCTCAGAAAAATAGAAGCTTAGAGATTTGGATCAAAAATTTTGATTGGGCAGAAGAGTGGGCTTCATCAAACCCCAGTTCTGGGTCACGTCCAGTGAATCCAGAAGTTTTAAAGGCAAAATTGAGGAGTGAAACTTTGCAATTTTCAAATTCTGAATATACCAGTTTGATCAGCTCATCAAGGCGCATATTTCTATCCTTTCGGAAGTTTGAAATTCAAAGTTTGAATTTTTGGGGTTTCTCTGAAAAACTTATATCCAGCTCTAGATCCAGTTCTTGCAAATCAAGTGGATTGGGTTAATCCTAGAAGAAGATGGATTGGTCACCTGCATAAATGAAGAAGTTCCGGTTTCAGAGGGAGATGAAGCTAAGGCCTTACATAAGAAGATTACAAGCGATCTCGATAGGTATGACTCATCGAGGTATGTTTCGAGATTTGTTCATGATTAATTTTATGGTATGTTTGTCTTCATGTTATTACGGTTAGTACAATCTTGACTTGTCATATCACCTTAATAAAACTATGAATGCACAATAGAAAATATTCATTGATTAGGGTGTTGAAACTTATGATTGTACTAATGCATTATGGTGTTGTATGAGGTTTATGTTGTCTGCTAACATAAAAGGTACACCAAGAAAGACAAATCATGTTCTACTTCAAGAACATATGATCATGGTGACATGAAGACAAGGATTCATCCATTGTCATGGATCACATAGAAGATCTACTTTCGAGGTATGTATAACTTGTTTCTACAATTGTTAACTTATGAGACATGCAGGTTACTAGCACAAGTCACTGAAGAGAACCAAAAGACATTATACGGGTATGTTAGACATAACTAGCTAGCATGCTAATCCAGGTATGCTTTTCCTATATCAAGATAGAATCCTACCTTGTGTTAGGATCTTATACTGTTGTTGATAATGATTATTCATGAGGTCATAGGTTTGAATAATCATGGTTGTATGCATATTATGTTTCTTACCATAATTGATAATATGACTAACCAAAAGAATCATGAAGGTATAGGTTCGAATAATCACAGGTTTTATGCATATTATATCTCTTATCTTGATTGATGAACTAAAGAGTCATAGGTTTAAGTAATTACAGGTTTAGACATGTTATGTTTCTTATTATTTGACTAACCATAAGAATCCTACATAAACCTTGAATGCTAATGCTTATTATTTTCTGTTTGAAATGATCATGACTATACATGCTTGAGATTATTGTGTTTTAATAGTATACTAATGAATGTATGATTTTATATGAGATCACAAAGGATAACTCAATCATGATACTAATAAGCATGCATAGGGACCAAGGATGAATATGAGTTGAAGAACAGGTAATCTAGGAAGCAAAGATCAAGAGGGAGTACACTCAAGTGGTTTATGAAAGGATGCAGATATTCAGAGGGAGTTGACCATCTCTCTTCATTCCACAACAGAAAGTTGTAGAAGAAGCTACTGCAGATTAGGACTCCAACAGCTCCTGCAAGAAAGTGAAGACTCAGAGGGAGTCCACCCAACGAACAAACAAAGATACGTATTTTTAATTATCATTTCTTGCATATATTGATGTTCCTAGAATTAGGTTGTGTATTATGCATATTAGAATAGTTGCATTGATGAACAGTATACTACTAATATACATGGGTAAGTGGCCTATGGCACTGTACAACATTCCATTGCTACTTATCTAGAATGAAACCTCTTTGCTGACATGTTGGGAGTTGTGGACACTCTGAACAATGTTCTGGTAGAGATTGGAAGGCATCTAGAAAGTTACGGAATATGTATAAATGTTGTATTGAAGCATTGGCTAAGATAAATGCATGACTGTATGACATATTTCTTTATGTGTAAGAATTTGTTCTGAAAACTATGAGATGTTTTCTAATCATGCAATTTAACTTGTTGTGTAGTAAAGATCATATGCCATCTCCTACAAAAGAAGAACTACAACATTTGTTCAACAACAAAATTATCTATTGAATATATTGAAGTTCCCAGGATCTGGGATGAAGAAATGGAATGCCATGATCCGTCGATCATCAAGAACGATGTTTGGGATATAGTCCCAAGACCTGAAGGGAAGTTTGTTATGAATTCCAGATGAAACTATTAGATCAAGCATGTTGCAGATGGAAACATTGAGAAATATAAAAGTGATGAAATAGAAGATGCACCAGATGGATTTCAAGATAGCATGGTGTAGTCATATATGTGTGCAGAACTTGGTATGGTAGGATAGACATCTTTCTATCTAGTTTGGGCTTTATCAAGAGTAAAGTGGATTCCAACCTTTACTACAAGGTTGAGGAAGGCAATCTAGTGATACTACTTTTGTATCCGGATAACCTGTTTGTTATAGGTGAAGATAGATTGATTGCCGGCATGGAACGGAAGCTTACTGCCGAGTTCGAGATGAAGAACTTGGGGATGATGCACTATTTGTTTTTGGCATGGAGGTGTGGTAGAGTGCAGATGGAATCTTCCTTGGACAAGGGAAGTATGCAGTAGAGATCCTGAAGAGGTTCGGGATGATGGATTGCAACGCCATGGCCACACCTATGGCATCAAATATGAAGCTTATATGTGATGCTTCATCTGAGCCGATTGATGTCTCTATGTATCGTCAGATGATTGGGTCCTTGATGTACCTGACAAACACGAGACCAGATATTTGCTTTGCTGTGAACACATTGAGCCAGTTCCTGACGGATCCGAGGAGTGTTCACCTGGTTGTTGTAAAGCATGTTCTAAGGTATCTAAAGGGTACAGTGGATTATGGGCTCAAGTATGAGGCGAATCAAAAGTTTAACCTGCAGGGTTACGTTGATTCAGATTGGGATGGCAGTGCTGCAGATAGGAAGAGCACATCTGGGTGTTGCTTCAGTATGGGATTAGGTGTGATCTCTTGGCTTAGCAGGAAGCAGTCCTGCGTAGCACTGAGTACAGCTGAGGAAGAGTATGTTGTAGCATGTTCAGCTAGTTGTGAGGCAGTATGGCTACGGAAGCTACTGTCTGAGTTATTTGATCTCCTGTTGGATGCTACTGGTATCTTCTGTGATAACCAGAGTTGTGTGAAGCTGCCCAAGAACCCAGTGTTTCATAACAGGTCAAAACACATAGAAATCAAATATCACTATATCAAGGATATGGTGCAGAGAGGAGCTGTGAAGCTCCTGTATGTTGCGATGGACGAGCAGATTGCAGATGTGCTGACGAAGACACTAGCTAGGGTGAAGTTCGAGTACTTCAGAGAGAGGCTTGGCGTTCTTCAGATCGAGGACACTTCGAGGAAGAAGTGATGGACACATTTGCTGAAGCCATTCCAAGCATGTTGGAAGGGGGATCCTTCACATGGCTGTGGATGTAAGCGCTGGATGATGAGCATCAGGATGATGTTCTGGTTTCTGCTTGGATATGATCAGTTGGATAATTATATGTATATATGTATCCATCATGTTGAATGATGGATATGATCGGTTGGATCATGTGTATGTATTTTATGTATGCATTATGTTGGATGCTGGATATGATCAGTTGGATCATTTATGTATGTACGCATCATGGTGGATGCTGATGGATACATTGTGTGGATCATGTATCTTTGTATGATTAGGTAGATCATGTATGTTGATGGATACATTGTGTTGATCATGTATCTTTGTATGATCAGGTAGATCATGTATGTTGATGGATACGTTGTGTGGATCATGTATCTTTGTATGATCAGGTAGATCATGTATGCTGATGGATACATTGTGTGGATCATGTATCTATGTATGTATTAGGTGGATACTTGGTGTGCATCAGATGGATGCATTGTATGATCAGGATGATCATGGATGACGAGCTTCTCCAGATGACATGCAGCAGGATGTTGCAGTGATGATAATCAGGAGGATCATGTGTACATCAGGATGATGTTTGATGAGTATCAGATGATACTGTGTGGCCGTGGATCAGGTTGTGCAAGTAAGCATGTAATTTGTGCCCTGGGAGATTTGCAGATGGTCTTTCGAGGTTTTTCCTATGGCATGTAATTCGGTGCCCTGGGACATCTGGCAAATGGTCTTGCGAGGTTTTGCTTGGGAGGACATGTAATTTGTGCCCTGGGAGATCTGCAGATAGTCTTTCGAGGTTTTTCCTATGGCATGTAATTCGGTGCCCTAGGATATCTGGCAGATGCTCTTGCGAGGTTTTGTCCTATGGCATGTAATTTGCTCCTGGGAGATCTGGACAGGATGAAAAAGGCCTCAGATGCTTCAGCCAGGTTTTGCCATGACCACATGTAATTTGCTCCTAGGAGATCTAGACAGGATGAAAAAGGCCTCAGATGCTTTAGCCAGGTTTTGTGGTGAGATCACATGTAATGTGCTCCTGGGAGATCCGACAGGTAGAGCCGCATGCTCGTAACAGCCTGGGATGCTTCAGCCAGGTTTTGTGATGGGTCACATGTAATGTGCTCCTGGGAGATCCTACAGGTAGAGCTGTGTGCTCGTAATAGCCTGGGATGCTGCAGCCAGGTTTTGTGACGCACGTAATCAGTCCTGAGGATTCCATAGTATGGCCAGTGATGATGAAGACCTACAGGTGTTGGGCCTACATGCAGTATGAAAAAGTACTGGCTCTGTAGAACTTCCTATGACGAGTAGATTCAGAGATTGATTGAGATAGCAGCAGCAGTGACGATGATGATGACTCGATGACGATTATCCAGTGACGATGATCTAGAGAAGATGACTTGTGCTAGAAGAATTGTGCTGAGAAATACCTTCCTAGTTAAGAGGGAGTGTTGATGTATATGTAACTTCGGAATGTATTTCACATATATGTATATTGTATTTCTATAGAGATGTTATTATTCCTCTATACGGAAGTGTCGTCATTTATATTGTAAGTGTCGTAACTTATACTTGATGGGTTATTAGACCACCTTGTTTGGGGTCGGCCCTGTATAAGTCATGTGGGTCAAAGGGTTATTAGACCACCCTATTGGGGGTCGGCCCACTCAGCATTATGTTATGTGGTTAAGTTCGAGCCTACATGAGTTAGGTAAAAAGGCAAGTCAAGTCAAGTATAAATAGAGTGCGGGAGGCACTCTATTTACTCACTCACTTCTCACTCATGCACTCAAGGAGGAGTGGCGCACTTATGGAGGAGGAGGATCTGCTGCTAGGTTATGTCTATCTCCCATGATATGTTGTAGATGTTGTTCTCTCAGTTAAGATCCTAGATCAGATTGAAGTAAATTCTGAAAATTTAACAATTTTTATGAAGCATTTAGACCATTTGAAATCACTCTTTATGTGTGTAGATCTATCTTTGAACAAGCAAGATTAGAATTTTCTTTATTTTTTATGAGTGAGAATAGTATTGAAAATAGCTCCTAAAGGTTAAATCTCACAATAGTAGTTTCCTGTAACCCATGGATCTCTGGTTTGAAAGAAATCTTCAGATAGGTTGGGTCTAAAACCATTGCAAAACAACTTACTTAGAGATATACATACTTTTCACAATTTACTGTATTAATAACTCAACCTTGTTCTAAAAGTGTTTTTCATCCAACTACCAGATCATAAAGAAGCTTATTCATTGTTCCAACGCCAGGTTGCTTTCATTTTAAATAGTTATTAGCATCAAAGTTATGTTGATCTAGTTTTGAATTAGGTAGAATCTTTCATCCGATTTTATTCATAGAATTTTGAAATCTCGGAATAGGATTCAACTTAATTCGCTGCACACAATTTTATTTTAAATATCCATTTCTACTAACCCTAGTTATTTCAAAGATTTGTTAGGTTTGATTTCATAGTAGTCCCAATCACCAATGAAGGGATTAATGACCTAACTCGGGAGATATGGTCACCTTATGATGGGATTACTCCCAAGAAGATTGGGCTAGTTGCATACATATTTATTATCGTAGCTCACCCAAAGGATAGGGACAAAGTAATTGCGGAAGAGAAGCATAGTCTTCAATAATAAGATCAGTTCCTTTTGCAGGAAATGTGGCGTAACTCATTACAAATTCTTATGTGTTATTTGGATAATCTTATAAAAATAAAAATATCGTATATCCAACCTTGAAGTGGGCACAACCCTAGTCAAAACCGGGTATTCAATTATCTCTTTATAAGGGCATCTTCTTCATGGAAGAATAAGAGAGGAGAAATTCCTCTATTTATTTTGATTGTATTTGATACCTGTTGGCTAGGGAACAACTCCCGTATTTATTTAAGTATTATGTATTCTGCTCATATAAAAGAAGAACGTAGACTATCTTATGTAACCTTTGAGATATTGTTGCATTAAGAGGGGTCTCCTTAGATCATTTCATGTTGTAAACTAAAACTTTGAAGGATTCAACCCTCTTTAATCGAAAGGTTTTATTATCTTCTAGCTAACTGATGCCAAAATTATGTGGCTATAGGAGTGAGTGAGCATGTTTAATTAAAAATGCATTCATGTATGGTTTTGGGAGAAAGGAAACTAACACAAATCACTTTTGTAAATGATAATGGGTCATAACTATTTATGTAAAATAGATATATTGTCTTGAGGAGGCATGTATAATCACACCCTAGAAGAGTAAGAAGATTCTCAGTAAATTAAATTTTAAAATATGTTTCTTCAGCAAATTATATCTTAAAATATGTCTCTTTAGTGGATTTGTACCAAGTTCAAGGGCAACTTCTCGGTGGGAAAACATACGTCAAAGAGGATCGATTGATTGGGTGGAATGTTGTAGTCAAGCTTTTAGTGGCTTGGATTTACTTAAAAGTCAAATAAGTATTCAACAATTATTTCCTTCCATAATGTTTTCATAAATGAAATAAATATTTGTTTATAATGATATGCTTATAAATTTGCAAATGAGTCCTTTATTTATTTATGGTTGTAAAAAAAATATTTAGTAAGTGTTGAAGAGAAATAAATACTGGTTTAAAATATTGTCAACTTATTGAGAAAAATTCAATGTTCTTAAATCCAAAGGAAATATTATATCAATAATTATTATTATGCTGAAATTGGAAATTTCATTCCTATAGAATGTATGTGTAAGTCATTTATTGAGTTATGCTAGAATGTGAGGAGAGTATGCTTTATGTGAGGTTGATTATATTTATTCCAAGATTTAAGTGTTGATCTTCCTAATAGTGATTTCCACTTCATAGGTATTATATCATTGGATAAAGATATATATGTTAGAGAGAATGTTTATAGGAGCCCTTGCTTTTATATGGTAAATCATAATATGTTATGATACTATATTTAGACAAATAAGGTAAGCCATGCACCTCACTAATGGAATGATATGCAAGCATCATAATGTGCATATCTTTATTTAATCTAGGAACAAAAGGGTTGCATTAAGAAATGATAATAAATAGTATGACGATGTTCTTGTATCACTATGTTGAAATCAAATAAGTACATAAATAACACTTAGCCAATTACTTTGGGATATAAATGAAGTAATAAAATGAGTAGTGGTAACTTGTTTATATATTGTTCACATAAGTACATAAATAACACGTAGCCAATTACTTTGGGATATAAATGAAGTAATTAAATGAGTAGTGATGACTTGTTTATATATTTTTGGAAGATCATAACCAAGTGCTTCAGAGGTTATTGTATTAAAAAGGGTTCTCATAGTAGAATAACATGTGTCATGTTTAAGACACTCCTATAATGATATAACAACTTATAATCCCAAAAAGAGGATATGGTACATAGAGCAATGATAAAAGTATAATATATGCAATTCGATTAATTACGCACTAGGATAAACATGTTGCACAAAATGGTACTTGATCATGGATATGATTAACTTCATGAAAACACGCTCTTGATCTTGAATAACTAGATTGAGCTTAATAGATAGTATTTAGTCTTCATTTTAGATGACTACGTCTTATAAAGAGGAATTAACTTAATATTTGAATTACATCTATGATGTAGATTTTAATTAGTGTATAAGATTACTTAGTCTCAAGTCATTACATAAGTAATTTGTAGAGGCCATTCATAAACAAAATTGTTGTGAATGAGAATGCACTTACATATCATGAGTTCTTTACTTATGAGACTAATGTATTAGTTGTTCAGGTGAATTTTAAGGAAAATTTTTACACTCTATACCTCAAAGGACTATTGCGGGTATTGGGTTGTTACACATCACAACAAAATATTTGACATATTTGTTTTCCATCTCAACATTAAAGTAGATATACTTACTTTGTGTGAAAGTCATTGAGTGTCATCATCATACTTGATATTTATGGGAAACATCATTTCGTCACACGACCAAATTAATTTTTATTTTTTTTCCGTACATCTTTTTATCACCTATTAAATTTGACATTCAATTTTGGAAACTCCACCACCTTCTTCGACTTATGTGATATTGAATGCATATCTCATCAAATTAATTACATGCATGCAAACACCTTCCATTCAAATCTATATGAGTTCCATGTGTTAAGTTTAGCCTAATTTAACTAGCAAGATCACTGAAAGAAACAAAATCACAAGATAGACAAAGATTTACCCCGGGAAACCCTCATGGGGTAGAAAACCTAGCAAAGCTTTCCTCAATATAGATAATAAACCAAATACAAGATGTAGTCCTCAACAAGAGCTCCTACTCCTCCTATGCAGACCTCTCTATCTCTTGTGTGCCAATCACAAGTGGATGAATGAATGAGATAAGTGAGGAACATACCTCCTCTACTTATACTTGTTTTTCGACTGACTTTTTACCCTAATGGGGCCGACCTCTCCCAGGAGAGTCTAATAACCCCCAAATAATAAACTCAAGGCCGACCTCACATGGGAGATCTAATAACCCTAGTTACCACACTCTCTCAGAGGAATAAACATCTATGCATATACAATAGCGTCACCACGGAGGAATGTACCATCTCTGGAATAATAAAATACAAATATAATATTCTTTGAAGTTACAATATTTCAACACTCCCCCTTAACGAGAAGGATATTATAACAACATCTACAGGAGCAAGGAGTCATCAACTATGTGGTACATGATACATCTATAAATCATTGGAATCTTTCTTTATACATCATCAGTAACTCAAACAATTACTGGAACATCAACATCTTCAGTACCGAGTCTTCATCTTCTGTAGTACCTGAACATCTACAGCATCATCATCTGGATATCTCGGTCTACAATATCTGGATCATCTCAATCTACATCATTTAGATCATCTCGATATACAGCATCTGGATCATATCAATCTACAACATCTGGATCATCTCGATCTACAACATCTGGATAATCTGCAATACACATGATCCAATTCCAGGATGATCAATCCTACTCGGTTTAAGACATCTCTCATGTCTATGGATGATACAATCCATATCTTACTTATAGGATGATCAATCCTGATCCTTTTAAGACAAATCTCATGTCTAGGGACGATGCAGTCCATGATCCTTTTAAGACAAATCTCATGTCTAGGGACGATGCAGTCCATGATCCTTTTAAGACAAATCTCATATCTAGGGACGATGCAGTCCATGATCCTTTTAAGACAATTCTCATGTCTAGGGATGATGTAGTCCATGATCCTTTTAAGACAAATCTCATGTCTAGGGACGATGCAGTCCCAACCATAGTGCCATTCCTTTTTCATACTGGATGTGACCTAGATTAGATCTAGGATTTATCATGTACATTTTGAACTAAAAGCTCAAGGACGATGCAATCCTATCATCAATTTTCGGAGACAGATGTCTATGGATCAATTCTAGGACCAAAGTCCAGGGAAGATACAATCCCCACATTCTTGGAGATAGATGTCTATGGATCAATTCTGGGACCTAAGTCCATGGATGATGTAATCCCTCTTCTTTCTCAGAGACATATGTCTATGGATCAATTCTGGGACCAAAGTCCAGGGATGATGCAATCCCTCTGCTTTATCAGAGACATATGTCTATGGATCCTTTTAGAACATGTGTTCAAGGATGATGCAATCCCTTCATCAACTTAGACCCTGTATAAGGACCATTCACCAACCTCGCTATCGGCATCACCAATATAGGTATCCACATCATCGACCTCACTGTCGATGCAGGAAATCTCATCATAAGTGACCACATCACTCCCCCTTTCGAGGAGGGTCCTTCTGAACTACACCAAGCTTTTCTTGGAAATACTCAAACTTTACTCGAGACAGAGGTTTGGTCAATATATCAACAACTTGTTTGTCAGTGCTTACATACTCGAGCTTGATAGATCCTTTCTGCACCATATCCTGTATAAAGAAATATAGGATCTCTACGTGCTTTGACTTATCATAGAACACTGGATTTCCTGTCATCTTGATACAACTCTAGTTTTCACACAGGATCTCAGTGAGTTCCATCTCTAAGTCAAATAAACCAGATAACAACTTCCGAAGCCATATTGCTTCACAACTAGCCGAGTAAGGAGCAATATATTTCACTTCATCTGTACTAAGAGCCACACTGGACTGTTTCCTACTAAACCAAGAGATCATGGTAGATCCCAAACAATAACATCCTCCCGATGTGCTCTTCCTATCTGATACACTTCCTTCCCAATTAAAATTTGTGTAGCCATACAATCTGAAACCATTATATCCAAGATAACATAGACCAAAGTCTATCGCACCCTTTAGGTACCTCATCACATGCTTTGCATCTATGAGGTGAACTCGTCTAGGTTCCACTAGATACTGACTCAAGGTATTCACAGCAAAGCATATGTCTGGTCTAGTATTTGTTAAATACATCAATGACCCAATAATATATTTGTACAGAGTCATATCCACTAACTTTGATGAGACATCTACTAATAGTTTCAAGTTGGAATCCATGGGAGTGGCCATGGCATTACACTCCAACATATCAAATCTTTTCAAGATTTCCACAACATACTTTCCCTGCTTGAGAAAGATTCCCTTTGGGCCTTGACATACTTCTAGACCTAAGAAGTAGTGCATCAATCCGAGATCTTTCATCTCAAACTCTAAAGAGAGTTTCTTCTTACATTCGATAATCTATTTCTCATTTCCTGTCAGAAATAGATTATCCACATATAGCAGCAATATGAGAGGTTCATCATCCATAACCTTCAGATAAATATTAGGATCAACTTTACTTTTGGTAAATCCTAAGCTTTTCAAGAAACTGTCAATTCTTTCATACCAAGCTCTGGGAGCTTGCTTCAACCCATACAAAGCCTTCTCTAATTTGCACACATGCGCTCTTCCATCTTCCACCTCAAATCCTTGAGGTTGTTCTATATACACTTCCTCCTCAATTACACCATTCATGAAGGCTGTCTTTACATTCATCTGGTGTAATTTCCACTTCATCATGGATGTAAGTGCCATGATAGTTCTAATGGAAGTGTACCTTGCAACTGGTGCAAATTTTTCTTCATAGTCAATTCCCTCTTTTTGAGAGAACCCTCTGGCTACAAACCTTGCCTTATATTTTCAATGTTGCCATCTACAACATGCTTTATCTTGTATATCCATTTGGAGGATACCACACTCTTGTCCTTTGGCTTGGGAAGTATATCCCAAACAACATTCTTCATTATTGACTGGTACTCCTCAGTCATTGCTTCTACCCACTCCTTCTTATGAACTACTTCTTCATAACTAGTTGGTACTTGATCTACAAGATTACACATCAGGGCCACATAGTTTGAGAATGTCTTTGGTTTCTTGCTCACCCTAGCGGAGCCTTCAGGAGCTCCATATTTTTCCGCTCCTAGTATAATGTCTCTTTCCCATGCTAGCTTTCTCTTCCTTGAAATTTCTATGACAGGGGGTTCTTGTGGTTCCATCATCTCATGGTCTTCAGGAGTTGTCTGTTCAGGGTTGGGTGCAGTTTCTATGATTTTGGAAGGTGCCTCTTCCTCATATACTTCTTCATGTTGGCACTTCCTAGATCTCTTCAAAGCTGCATCTTCATCAAATGTCACATCCCTACTTATTTCCATATGATGGAATCCTGGGATGTATATTCTGAATGCTTTGGATGCTTCACAATATCCAACAAATATTCCTTTCTTCCTAGAAGGATCTAGCTTGGTCCTCTTTTCTTTTGGAATATGAATGTATACTGGTCATCCAAATATCTTGAGGTGACTTACCTCAGGCTTCTTCTCTGTGAACACTTCTTCTGGGGTCTTGAAATCAAGAGCACTATGAGATAGTCTATTTTGCACATAGATTGTTGTCCTCGATGCTTCAGCCCATAAATATATGTGTAGGTCTCGATCATGTATCATTGTCTTTACTACCTCCATAATGGTTCTATTCTTTCTTTCTGCAACACCATTCTATTGGGGATTTTAGGGAGTGGTTAGTTCCCTCTTGATTCTAGCTTCCTTACAAAAGAATTCAAAATATTTTGAAGTATATTCTCCACCATTATCTTTCCTAAGTATCTTAATCTTCTTTTCTGAATGGCTTTCTATCAAGGCTTTGAATTCCTTGAACTTTCCAAAAACTTCATCTTTTCCCTTCCGAAAATAGATCCAAGTCTTCCTTGAGTAGTCATTAATAAACGTAAGGTAGTATTCATATCCACTCAAGGATGTGGATGACATTGGTCCACATACATCTAAGTTAATCAATTCCAATGTACTCTTAGTCTTTGTATCACTCTTTGGAAATGGGTTCTTGACATTCTTCCCTTTTGCACATCCTTTGCAAGTGCCATCATGGTTAATATTTAAGTCTGGTAGTCCTATGACTACCTTGCTCACATGAGGTAGTGCTTTATAGTTAATGTAAGCAAGCCTTCTGTGCCATAGCTCACTTGGGCTAGTGGCTTCATGAACAAGGGAAGCTTCTGGATGGCCCTTGAGTTTCTATAGACCTCCTTCCTCTTCACCAATAACAATTGCATTCTCAATTGATTTTCCTTTGGACCACATGAGTACTTTTCCATCTATGAATGCAACCCTATAGCCTTTCTTATCTAATGCTGAGATGGAAAGTAAATTCTTCTTCAAACCTGGTACATATAAAATTTCTTTCATATTCAATGGGGTTCCAGAATCAAGCTTGTAGCTTGCTTCACCAATTCTTTTGATGGGATATTGATAGTCATCTCCTAGAGATACCTTCTGTGGGGAGGTTTTTCTTCAAGTCTTGAGAGAGTCTTCTTTTGACCTATCATGTTCTTTGAAGCACCACTATCAATGATCCATGTGTCTTCTCCAGGTGTTACTGACCCAGAGAGTGCAGAGAATAAAACATATTCTTCTACATATTCTTCTTCCTCTACTTTGGTCCTCTTCCTTTTAGGCCTCACTTCTTCTTCTTCTTCACTATCATCTTCTGCTAGATGTGCATGATGTATTTTGTGAAAATTCTTCTTCTTCTTTGAAGGACAACTCCTACCAAAGTGTCCTGGTTTGTGACAACTGTAACTCTTAACTGAGGAGAGGTCTCTTTCTGAGCTTACTTCTTCCTTCTTTTGAAGTCTATGTGGAGGGTGAGATTTCTTATGGCCATTTTTCATGGAGTTTTAGTGACTCCTTCTTCTTCTAGTGTGAGTAACCAAAGCTTGGTCATCTTCTTTGAGCAGGGCTTCTCTGTTGGCTATCCTAGCCTCTTCTTGAATGCAATCCTTCCATACCACATCAAATTTCATACTTTCTTTTCTTGCACACATAGTTTTGATGAATGACTCCCAAGGTCTAGTTAGACCATTTAGAGCAGTCATGACTAGTTCATATTCATCAAGGGTATCTCCAATGGCATATAGTTGTTCCTTGAGCTGGGAAACCCTTAAGAAATAGTCTTGAATGGATTATCCTTTATTCATCTTGGTGCTCTTCAATTGAGCTCTCAGATTCATCTTTCTATTAATGTTCCTTCCTTCATACATTCTGCCTAGGGCATCATACATTTCCTTTGGAGTCTTCTTGGATACCACTTGGGGAATCAAGTGGTTTTTAATAGAATCATCAATGATTCTCTTTTCCCTAATCAGGTCCTTCCTATACTTCTCTTTGGCTTCATCTTCTCCAGGTTCTGCAACCTCATATTTAATATATTGGACAAGATCATTATCTTCAAGAATGAGACCAATCCTGTATTTCCATGCTCAGAAATTTTCTATACCCTCTACCTTGTCTTCCAACTTAGTGCTTGGAGCCATCTTATTCAAGGGGTTATAGAGATTGAAGTTTCTCAAGAGATAGAATAACACTTACCGGGAGATGTGCTTGATTGAGTTGAGAGATCTGATGTGTTTTGCTTCTGGAAACTTCAACTTTTCACCTTCCGGATCTGCAACAGAATTTCTGGTTTTCTAGTCTTCTCTTTTCTGTTTTTTTGGTGCACAGGTTCGCGACTTTTCTGGTTCACTAGTGCAAAGGTGCACGACTTTTCTAGTTCTCTGGTTTTCTGGTTTTCTCCACTTTTGGTCACACTAGGGTTTGAGTTTCCCAAAGTTCTACCCAACAAAAATTCTTGATCCAGGGCTCAAAAATTCGATTTTGAGGAGGGCTATCTAGCCATGCAATCAGAATCCAAAAATTCCAACTTTTGCAAAAACCCTAATTTTCACCGGAGGAGGAGAGAGAGGTAATTTCACCTTGTGAAAGATGTCCTATTTAGGCTAGCTCTAATAAGTTTAGCCTAATTTAACTTGCAAGATCACTAAAAGAAACACAATCACAAGATAGACAAAGATTTACCATGGGAAACCCTCATGGGGTAGAAAACATAGCAAAGCTTTCCTCAATATAGATAATCAACCAAATACAAGATGTAGTCATCAATAAGAGCTCATACTCCTCCTATGCAAACCTCTCTCTCTCTTGTGCGCCAATCACAAGTGGATGAATGAATGAGATAAGTGAGGAACATACCTCCTCTACTTATACTTGTTTCCCAACTGACTTTTTACCCTACTGGGGCCGACCTCTCCCAAAAGAATCTAATAACCCCCAAATAATAAACTCAAGGCTAAACTCACATGGGAGATCTAATAACCCTAGTTACCACACTCTCTCGGAGGAATAAACATCTTCGGATATACAATAGGGTCACCACGGAGGAATGTACCATCTCCAGAATAATAAAATACAAATATAATATTCTTTGAAGTTACAATATTTCAACACCATGAAAAATGTCTTGTTCATTACCATTACTAATTATGCATTTATGTGTCTCATTCTCTTATGGTTCTTCTCCTTCCTTCCAATGGCCTCCTTCTATTACAAAATGAGCAATTCCCTTGAGAATGTGTTCCTTTCCATTCAGACTCAAAAATGTGAGTTCACACATTTGAGAGTTGACATGGATGCTTGGAAATGGAAGATGGAGAACATTGAGTACAAATATCACTATGCTGAGTCACAGATTTAACGTAGACATTTTGAGCAACAAACCCACTGGAGAAGTTGGGTTGATAATCTGGAGCACCAACAACAACTGATTTTAGGTGAATTGTCGTTAATTTGGCCTCGACAAGTTGAACCATCATCGTCCACAACTATGTAGCTTCTTCCCATGCGTCCTTATTTAGACTGTATAGCACTAGTGCAAATGGATTTAGAGCTTCGTCTTGCGAACCACCCAGATTTGGAAATCGACCTCAAGTTGCAGTTGTAGAGTCTTTTAGCATGTTTCCATTTTCCCACCCTTATTTGTCTTCATGTATACATCATTTTTATCCTCGACATGGAGTCCTGAGTCATGCAATTTTGTAAACATATTTGAGTATAATGAAAAAGTTATATTTTGCGCAGTCTCATATCTATATTTCATCAATGTTTGTTTCTTCATGCAACAATTTTATTTTTGCATTTGCAATACTGAATTCAAACAATTACTTTGTTCTATATTGTGTCAAGATAACAACTTAATGTATGCATGTATTTGAATTTTCCTTTTATGTGGCATTGCCAACTTAACACATAACCTTATGCAACCATAATGAATACTATGATAGACACTTTCTAACCACACACCTAACTAAGAAACCCCTTGAATTCCTTAAGATACATCATGTTGAACTCAAGGGTCTTACTTAATCCTTATGGGATAATCTATATTACTCGAGTTGATTATTATGAGGACCCATCCTCCAAAATAGTTAAGGGGTTTATAGGAATGGTCGATTACACTTCTCTAAGAAATGATCCCATACATACAAGGGAATCATCCAACCAGTTCTATAAACCCAAGAGCTCCAGTAGTCTAGTTAAGACAACAACATTCATCAAAATAGTCTTACCACCTAACTCAATGGGCATTTTAGGGAAGAAACTTGGGGGAGTAAAAATTATACCATCAAAGACACTCCACTTGAATGTTGATGGAATAAAAGTGGGAAAGCCTTTATATTCCCTTATCAATAGTAGAGAGCTTTGTTCATGTAAGTCAACCATAAGCACATAAAAGGGTAGCATCAATGAGATAAATCACATAGGGGTGTGAGGAGATAAACCATTTCAAGAGAGGATGCATAAACATCAAAAATTCACTTGGAAGAGAATAAAGAAGTATAATTCACATGCAATTAGCAATGTGTGTTTGTTATTAACGTATGTGCATTTCCAATGCATGCACATTAGTTTTGAAAAAAATGTGCATGCTTTAGTAATGCATGCACATTTTTAGTTTCAAAAAATAATGGTGCAAATAACTTTTTCTACCTGTGTGGTGGACGGGTTATCTACTTTGGTTTTAGGTTTGGATTGTCAAACATGTAGGTTGGGCTTGCAAATGAAAAAACACATCATTTTTTCATTTCCCTATTTTTCAACCTTAAATCTACATATGCTCTATGTGTTTGTTGCTAATGAAATTGCACACACTAGTAGATATTTGAGTGCATATTTCAAATACGTGTATATATGTATATATATATATATATATATATATATATAAAGGAAGGACAGAAAAATAGATTTTTTATTCATTTTTATTTCAAGATATGTCAAATTTCTAAAAAACATAGGTCTCTTATTTTCTTTGTAACTTTTAATTCGTTCACCTAGTTCTAAAATAAAAAAAGAACTTGGAAAAGTACATACAAAGATCTCCAGACTAGAAAAAAAAACCCATTGATTATGTTAAGACCCTCATAGTGGGGCCTAATGCTCCACCTTCTCATTTTATGGTTTCATTGACTTTATTAATTTAAAAAAGTTATAAAATAATCATTGAAAATTATGGAAAAATGGTGCCTTACTTTTATCTACAACTCTGCAATTTTTTTATAAAAAATTTTCATTGTTTACATACCATACTCAGGGACCTAACATGAACACATGCATTATGTTTATAAAAAAAATTAACATACCAATAATAGGAGAACACCATTTTCTTGGAGTCATGCTAATTTTCCATAGATAAAAGTTATATATTTTGGAACGTAACTCGATTTTCTATGTTTAATCTTTTTACACTATGATCTAAAACGTTGTGCATCTACCTCTAATCATTTTTTTTCGTGATGAGGTTCCTATTTTTCTAGGTTTCCATGGCAACTAACATGTCATAATTGGGTAGACTTACATTGCACTAGACCTACTTGTTTTATGGTACATGCCATATATTGTTAGATGTGATCAGTAAGGTATTTGTTCTTACATTGCTTAGTTCTTTTCATATAGAAATTTATTCATTACAAATGAACTTCCTTGAAATGATTATTTAACCTTTAATTTGAATCTTGTTATGTTTCCTATTTGGCAAAGTTATTGATGTTTAAACTTGCTCAAAAGATAAAAGGTATAATTTTACGCAAGGTCTATCTTGAATTTTATGGAAATTTGTATTCCAAATTTAGGTATGAATCTTTTTATACTTTTCAAATGCAAATCTTTTAATTATCTTTTTTAAAAGTTTTTTACATTCCTCCTTGTTGGAATTTTGATTGGCCTTTTTATCATGTTAATTTGATATTTTGTTTCAAGTAAATGTGAAGTTGAAGCTCATATTTGTTTTAGAGATCAATCAAAATCATTTGGACATATAGAAAATAGATTTCAAACATAGTTATAAAAATTGTTTAAATGGTGACAATCTCAAAATTAAGATATCTTTTACAAAATCTTAATTCATCAAACTGCAAAGACATTACTAGACTCTTATTTAATTTTTTTGATAAATTGTGGTTTATGAACACCGACGTTATTTCACATTATTATGTCCCCAATGGGGGACATATATGGATCATCGATCCATATTATTCCTCTGTAGAGAATTTTTTATTTCTTTTATTAAATGGTAAATGTGAAGCTTGGATGTTCATTTTTTGTTTCATTTATTATCTGCTTGCAACTTGTTGAGTAGTGATGATAGGCATGGCAACTGATGACTGCATTATTTTTGGTGGCCCTAGAAGAGGCGTTGGATGGCTTGTCAGCTTAAATGTGAAGATGTGTGTATTTGCATCACATTGGAGGTGGATTCATTCCAATGTGGGATGGACAAAGGTTTTTGTAGATTTGGTGTTTCATGTGCAGTGAATATGAGCCTTCTCGGAGAATGAGGGGTCGGGGCTAGGGAGGTCCTTATAGCTTCGTTTTGGTACTTCGACTAGGTTGTGATGTGTGTGGCTTGTCCTAGAGGATTCTACTAGAATTACACTATGGAATTTAGTGGACTGGTTATTGGTTTTTGGTGGTGTAGGAAGCAAGGGGATCTTGGCTTACACGGTGGTGCTTCTATAGGTTTGCAAAACCTTGGGAAATGGTGTTTTTATTTCGGTTGGTGGTGGTGTTTGTTAAGATTCAATATGATAAGATAGATAACATTAGTATTACATTCAATTTCACAACAATAGCATATACGGGATCACTGAAAGAACAACAAGCACAACATAAACACAAGAGACACAATTTATCTTGGGAAACCCTCATGGGGTAGAAAACCCAGCAAAGCTTCCTCAATATAGATGACCAACAAATACAAAGATGTAATCCCCAAACATGAGCTCTTTCTCCTTCTTTGCAGATCTCTCCTTCTCCTATGTGAGTTTCACAAGTGAGTGTGTGTTAAATGAGGAACAAACCTCCTCTATTTATACACTACTTCACTTGTCTTTTAGCCTTAGCTAGGTCAACCCCAACTTAACCACTCAACATAATGTTGACTGGGATGACCCCACTAGGGGACTTAAACACCCCATACAACTAACTCTGGGCCGAACCCACTAGGGGAGTCTAATAACCCAAGTTACCACATTCCAACGAAGGAATAAACATCTCTGGATATACAATAAGATCTCTACAGAGGAATGAAACATCTCCGGAATAATAAAGTACAAATATAATATTCTTATAAGTTACAATATCTCAACACTCCCCCTTAACGAGAAGGATATTATAACAACATCTACAGGAGCAAGAAGTCATCAACTACATGATACATGATACATGATACATCTATAAATCATTGGAAGCTTTCTTCATACATCACAAATAACTCAAATAGTTACTGGAACATCTTCAAGATCTTCAATACTAGAACATCAACATCTTCAGTACCGAGTATTCATCTTCTACAGCACTCGAACAGCTACAACAACATCATCATCTGGATCTCTCGATCAACAGGATCATCTGTATCTCTCGATCAACATCATCATCTAGATCTCCCGATCAAGAACATCATCATCTAGATCTCCCGATCAACATCATCATCATCTAGATCTCCTGATCAACAACATCATCATTTGGATCTCCCGATCAACAACATCATCATCTGGATCTTCCAATCAACATCATCCTCATCTGGATCTCCCGATCAATAGCCTCATCGTCTAGATCTTTCGATCATAGAAGCATACCCTGCAACACACATGATCCAATTATAGGATGATCAATCCCTCTCACTTTAGGACATATGTCTAAGGATGATACAATCCTATCACGTACATTTTGAACCAAGCGTTCAGGGATGATACAATCGTATCACGTGCATTTTGAACCAAGCGTTCAGGGATGATGCAATCCTATCACGTACATTTTGAACCAAATGTTCAAGGACGATGCAGTCCTATCATGTACATTTTGAACCAAGTGTTTAGGGATTATGCAATCCTATCACGTACATTTTGAACCAAACGTTCAGGGACGATGTAGTCCTATCACGTACATTTTTAACCAAATGTTCAGGGATGAAGTAGTCCTATCATGTACATTTTGAACCAACTTTTCAAGGATGATGCAATCCTGTCATGTACATTTTGAACCAACTTTTCAGGGACATGTAGTCCTATCACGTACATTTTGAACCAAACGTTCAGGGACGATGCAATCCTATCACATACATTTTGAACCAATTGTTCAGGGACGATGTAGTCCTATCATGTACATTTTGAACCAACTGTTCAGGGACAATGCAGTCTTATCACGTACATTTTGACCCAAACGTTCAGGGACGATGCAATCCTATCATGTACATTTTGAACCAAACGTTCAGGGACAATGCAGTCCTATCACGATACCAGTCGTTTTTCATACTGGATGTGACCTAGATCAAATCTAAGATTTATCACCACAGAGTCAGTCCTTTTTCATACTGGATGTGACCTAGATCAAATCTAGGATTTATCACCACAAAGCCAATCCTTTTTCATACTGGATGTGACCTAGATCAAATCTAGGATTTATCACCACAGAGCTAGTCCTTTTTCATACTGGATGTGACCTAGATCAAATCTAGGATTTACCACCGTAGAGCCAGTCCTTTTTCATCCTAGATGTGACCTAGATCAAATCTAGGATTTATTACCACAGAGCCAGTTCCTCTTCATACTGGATGTGACCTAGATCAAATCTAGGATTTACCACCACAGAGCCAGTCCTTTTTCATACTAGATGTGACCTAGATCAAATCTAGGATTTATCGCCACAGAGCTAGTCCTTTTTCGTACTAGATGTGACCTAAATGAAATCTAGGATTTATTACCACGGATCCAGTCCTTTTTCATATTGGATGTGATCTAGATCAAATATAGGATTTATCACCAGAAATCCAGACCCTTTTCATACTGGATGTGACCTAGATCAAATCTAGGGTTTATCACCACAGAGCCGATCCTTTTTCATACTCGATGTGACCTAGATCAAATCTAGGATTTATTACCACAGAGCGAGTCCTTTTTCATATTAGATGTGACCTAGATCAAATCTAGGATTTACCACCACAGAGCCATTCATTTTTCATAGTGGATGTGACCTAGATCAAATCTAGGATTTACCAACATCTTTCTGAGAGACAAGAATCTACGGATCTCTTTAAGACATGTGTCCAGGGATGATACAATCCACTCGTCAACTTAGACCAAGTCTATGGACCACTCATCGACCTCATCATCGGTATCATTTACTTCATCATCAATATCAAGTATCATCATCATCGACCTTACTGTCAATGCAGGAAATCTCATCATCATCGACCATATCACTCCCCCTTTCAAGGAGAGTCCTTCTGAACTACATCAAGCTTGTCTCAAAAATACTCAAACTTTACTCGAGACAAAGGTTTGGTCAATACATCAGAAACTTGTTCATCAGTTCCTACATACTCGAGCTTTATAGCTCCTTTTTGCAGCATATCCCATATATAGAAATATCAGATCTCTATGTGCTTTGACTTATCATGGAACACTAAATTCTCTGTCATCTTGATACAACTCTGGTTGTCACACAGGATCACGGTGGAGTCCATCTCTAAGTCAAATAATCCTGATAACAACTTTTGAAGCCATATTACTTCACAACTAGAAGAGCAAACAACTATATATCCCGCTTCAGCTGTGCTAAGAGCCACACTAGACTGCTTCTTGCTAAACCATGAGATCATGGTAGATCTAAGACAATAACATCCGCCCAATGTGTTCTTCCTGTCTGATAGACTTCCTGCCTAGTCAGCATCTATCTAGCCATACAATCTGAAGTCATGATCTCCAATATAACATAGACCAAAGTCTATCGTACCCTTTAGGTACCTCATCACATGCTTTGTAGCTATCAGGTGAGCACATCTAGGTTCCACTAGATACTATCTCAAAGTGTTCATAGCAAAGCATATATCTGGCCTAGTGTTCGTCAGATACATCAAGGACCCAATAATTTGTTTGTACAGAGTTACATCCACTAATTCTGATGAGTTATCAGCTAACAACTTCAAATTGGAATCCATGGGACTGGCCATGGCTTTGCATTCCAACATATAAAATCTTTTCAATATTTCCATAACATACTTTCCCTGGTTGAGAAAGATTCCTTCTAGGACTTGCCATACTTCCAGACCTAGGAAGTAATACATCAATCCGAGATCTTTCACCTCAAATTCCACAAAGAGCTTCTTCTTGCTTTCCATGATCTGTTTCTCATTCCCTATCAGAAAGAGATCATCCACATACAATAATAGTATGACAAGTTCATCATCCATAACCTTAAGGTAAAGGTTAGGATCAACTTTACTTTTGGTAAAGCCCAAGCTTGTCAAGAGGCTATCAATTATATGACTAAACATCATTCACACTCTGCATTGAGTGATCTTCTACATATCTATTCGTGCCATCTCTCGTTAGATGGGTTTACTAATATGAGCCTCAAGATCATTCGAACTATGTGAGGATTTCCTTCTTGTATCCATCTAACATAAGAATGTCATTTGTGTATAGACACCATATTCAACCTTGTAGAAAAGGTTGAAATCCGCATCACCCATGGTGATCATTAATCTCATCAAATGACTATCGATCCTGGGTACCAGTACAGGGATTTCTTTAATTGAATCTTAGGATTTTTCTTGATTCACACTTCTTCTTCAATTAAACCATTAAGAGCAAACATCTTGTCATGATCCTCTTCATCTTTCTAAAATAATCTTCTAGCCACGAGCCTTCTATAGTATGTTTGATTTGTAAGTCTTCTTGTTGAACATCCATCACTTGTTCAGTGTTCCTCATCCTTCTTTTGTAGATCATAGCACATGATCTTTCCTACAAATCAAAGTTAATTACATGATTAGTAATACTTCATAATCATCAAATCATGTTGACATGATAAACTATTATGCATACAGATATGATTCACGTAGTTAAGCAACTATCTTGACCAATACTTTGGCACAACACTTTTCCATATCTTGTATGCATACAGTGGCTATCTAGATGCCTTCCATCTCTACCAGAACATACTACAAAGAGCGTGCACAACTCTCAGTATGTCAGCAAAGAGGTTTCATTCTAGAAAAACAACAATGGAATGTTTGTCCAACTTACCCATCATATGCATATTAGAAGTATAATGTTCAATGCTATATGAATGCCTACACTATGCATGATATATTCTAGCAATACAAATATGCATACAACTATTACGAGAAATATCATTGACTATTCATAGATTCAAATAACAACTCAAATGATTATCTTTTATGTTTGTGTTGTTGCCTCCCATTTGATCTCTATAGCATCATTATATGTCTTTGAACTTCTATCCATTCTGTAGCACTATGCATGCTTAAGTGTGCAGTAGTGTCATCCTCATGATCTCATACATAATCATATATTCATTAGTATAATCTCAATACTATCAAAACATTATGATTCTAAATAATCTTAAGTATGTATGGTCATGATAATTTCATACACAGGTATACTTACCTAAGATCCTAACAAAAAGTAGGATTCTAACTTGATATAGGAAAACATACCCGGATTATCATGCTTGGTTATGTCTTAACATACCCAAACAATATCTTCTTTGTTCTCTTCAATGATTTAGAGGCCTTGTGCTTGAACCTGCATATCTCATAAGTTAAGCATAGTAGAACAAAGTCATACATACCTTGTAAGTAGAGCTTCTATGTGGTAAAATACTATGGATGAGTCTTTCTCTTCCTGTCATCATGGTCATAAAGCTTGATTTGTCTTCTTGATGTACCTGTATCTTGTTAGCAGACAACATCATCCTCACAGGTGCATCAGTACAATAATATGTGTCATAACCCTAATCAATGAATGTCTTCTATCAATCACATGCATTCATGATCAAACAATCATAATTGTACTAACCTCAATAACATGAAGACAAACATATTATGAAGTTGATCAAGAATCAGATTTCAAAACATACCCGTGTCTTCTCAAGTCATACCTGAAGAGTAGTCTTCTCTATAGGGGTAAAACCCTAACCATCCAAGGTAGATTACTTGTAAAAAATATTGCATAGGTTCATGGTTCTAGGATGATAAATATCAGTTCCATTTAAACCTCCTTTATTTCTCCCCTATGAGTCTCCCAACTTTGCTAGGGTTTCTTCTTACTTGGAAACCCTAATTTTTAATCTCCTTCCTTTCACAAAATTTTGATGGAGGATCAATATATATGATGAATCGATTCCAAATCCATTATAAAAGCTTCCAATGTTGTATTAGATGTCTCCAACATTGTATCAGGTCCTTCCAGACCTAAAAAACCAAAAACCCTAAGTGAGAGCTTCTTCCTCCTCTTCTTAGATTTTCTCCATTCAACCATTTTAGATGTGCCATATTGTTTCTGGTGTATATCTGAGATTTCAGATCTCTAGGGTCTAAACCTTTGGCCTGAGGTATCCTAAACCATCATCTTTCCAACCCCACAGGTCTGATATTTAATGGATTCCCTGAGAGAGATTTATGCCAAGTGTCGCAACATGACCTGTTTATGGGATGAAATAGAATAGCGAACTTGTACGGAGTGCCACATGTCACTGTTTCAACTTAGGCCTCTTAAAAGAGGACCTGGGAAACTAAATTTTGTGCCCTTACTGCAAATTTTTATAGAATTTCATTTTGAGCAATCTAGACTGATATATGACCTCTTTCCCTAGGTCACATGTTTAGGACTGCATTCTAGAAGAGGTTGAAACCCTAACTTGTATGGATCATAAATCACAAATTACAACAAATATGAGGCTCATCTTCAGACACAAGGTACAGGGGGATTTTATCTTCATCCTGTACATGTTTTAGATCCTGAACCTTTGCAAAAATGGATTTCTAGTGAAAGTGCCATGATGACTAGGTTTTTCTATACAAAACCCTAACTTTCAAATTGTCGCAAGTGAGACAAGTGTCGTAAGTGCCATACATTGACTTCCTTCAGGATAGCTCTAATACCATGTTAAGATTCAATATGCTAAGATAGATAACATCAGTATTACATTCAATTTCACAACCATAGCATATACAGGATCACTGAAAGAACAACAAGCACAGCATAAACACAAGAGACACAATTTATCTTGGGAAACCCTCATGGGGTAGAAAACCCAGCAAAGCTTCCTCAATATAGATGACCAGCAAATACAAAGATGTAATCCCCAAACATGAGCTCCTTCTCCTTCTTTGTAGATATCTTGTTCTCCTATGCAAGTTTCACAAGTGAGTGTGTGTTAAATAAGGAACACACCTCCTCTATTTATACACTACTTCACTTGTCTTTTAACCTTAGTTAAATCGGCCCCAACTTAACCGCTCAACATAATGCTCACTGGGCCAACCCCACTAGGGGACTTAAACACCCCATACAACTGAATCTTGGCCAACCCCACTAGGGAAGTCTAATAACTCAAGTTACCACATTCGATGGAGGAATAAACATCTCTAGATATACAATAAGATCTCTACGGAGGAATGAAACATCTACGGAATAATCAAGTACAAATATAATATTCATAGAAGTTACAATATCTCAACAGTGTTGGTAGTTTTTGCGGTGTTGTTAATCAAATTTTGTGGCATGTGGTACGAGAGTGTGTCGTGATACTCGTGGTCAGTTGTGCTTCTTACATTGGGTAGGTGTGCACATGACCTTGATGGATGCATTGGGTGGTCGATAAATAGTTCAATGGTTATTCCTTGGTTGTTTGGGAATTGTTCTTGGCTGATGATTTTGCTCGTGGTTCATTTCTTAGGGGCATTTTTTAGATGTTATAGAGGATTATATTCTATAGTTGTGGTATATGTTGGCCAATGCTATGTTGGTTCCTTTCTTTGTTCTGTGCATGTTGGCCTCTATGTGGTGTTTAGCAAGGGTTGATGCAAGAGAAGATTGGTTGCAAGAGGTGAAGGATTTGGAGGAGGGTTTGTGTATTTTAATGAATTGTCTATACGTAGATGGGTGAGTTACATGGTGGGTGGTATTGTTTGTTTTGGGTTGTGCTGGGATTTTTTCTTGTAGCAAATAGCTATGGAATTGAAGGTATGTCTCGATTTATTCTTTCTAGCTATGTTGCATGCATTTGATAGTGTCTTTCATTAAAAAAATGGCATGTTTCCAAGATGAGAAGCAATTAGGGTTGTCCGGTTTGATGGAATTTCATGGAAAGTGTGTGGTGCGAAATAGATAGGAAATTTTTTCATGGTAGATTCATTCTCAGTTGAATTTGGAGGAAGATAGTTTCGTGTTTTGTGGCTTTGTCTATGTCGTTGTTGTGTCTTTTAGGGTTTCGTTGTCCTAGTTTCATGTGTCTTCAATGCTTTATTGGCATGTATATATGGGATGCCTAGTTTCATTTAAATCAATTACCAAATCAAGTCCATGCCATTGCTCCTATGTTTACCCACTTACCCAACCATTCAATGCATTGTTTTTTGCATTAGTAAGAAACTACTAGTTTTAAATTCATTCTTTTTTTTTTCTATAATAGTTTAAATTTTCCCACTACTTCCTAGAGAAACAATCATTTGAGCTCATGTGTAAAGAGTTTGTATTGAAGGGTAACAATATCCCTAGATTTGTCTTGGCTCTTGTAGAAATATCCATTATGAGCCTTTCAAAAACTCATTTTCTCAAAGAATTTGTTGATAAATGCTTAATTAAGAAAAAATGATATTCAACTACAAAATTTATGACAAGTTGCAAGGTTGCAGAAGTTTTATTTTAAATTTGATCTAAATTAAATATTCACATATAGTCCATAACCCAACCGAAATCTTATAAATTATATATTATCCCTTCTACTACATTTGCATAAATGTGTTTATGATGTGTCTTTTTTTCACACCAAAAAAAATGCATCTTGTTATTCTGTAGAATCAGAGTTGTATCGAGCATAACATATAAGAGAAGATGTGTCCAAAAACTAATTTGACAGCAATGGTCATTATGAAAAAGGGGAACAGTCCATCAGATATGTTGATTCTAGCTATACTCTTGAGTTACATTCACGATATCACGATAAATGAAAAATACAAACGAACCAATCCGAAAAGGAGTTAGAATCTCATAGATCTTCACAACTATATAACTGAGAATTATTTTTTATCAAGACCTAACAACTATAGAAAACCTTCAAAAGATATGATAATAACGAGAATCTAGAGCACATCCATCTCTAGATTCGTCATAAAGGGACCTACCATCCATTTCTCCAATAGTTTTTTTGGAGAGCTCATGTGCATCAACATTGAATTCATGAAAAATATGCTGAAAGGAAATAAGGGTGAAATCAACAATCAACGTCCTCGCACAATCCATCCAATGCGTTGGAATCAGAGAGTGAAGAGAAGAGTCGCCATTTACCCAATCAATAATGGATTTTGAGTATCCACCAATATGAATGTCTAATAAGCCCCACTTTTTAGTGAACCAAAGTAGACCCTAGAGGAAAAGGAGTTCAACCTAAGTATTATTAGTTCGAGAGCCAACTCCCATCCACAATTTAATCACATGAATCCTTCTATTCCGAACCAGCATTCCCGCACCACACGTATGCCATGTGGTTCAACTCCATCAAATAGGCCAATGGATTGATTGACATGAAAGGAAGGACTAGTAATCAATCTGGCAACCTTAACACTTTTTCCTTTAACGGATTCCAACAAAAAAACAACAACTTTAGTATAGACATGTTCAACAGAAGGAAGTAAATCCTCGAAAATGAATGTGTTACAAAATCCAAACCTCCCAAATAGCAATTTATGCCAAACACTATGGATCTAATACATTCATATCAAGTGCTAATATCCTCATGCAATTACCTCTCCCCCCTCTGGATGATCCCTTCTTCAATAGTGTGAGTGTAAGGGACATTGCCACCTATTGCCACCTAGCCCGCTCTTTTTCATAAACGTATTATTAACTTGGATTTATTAATTAGGATTGAACTAGATCTAACTATATGCACTTTCATTTTAATAAAATATTAAGAAGATGGTAATGCTCCATTAATATTTTTTTTTTAAGGAGAAAAAAGGCATACCAATGTTATTCATATTGAATCAAAAGGTACATGATTATCCAAGTCTTAAGGAAGACTCAATCGAGAAGAGGAAAAAAGGCTTGCCTACATATCAAAAAAGAAACAAGATACTACACATGCTATTAATCATAAGAGGTTAACAAAAAAACCCAAATAGACTTTCCAAAAGTACATGACAAACAAAGTCGAGAAAATATACATTTACTCAAAAAAACTTGAGAGATCCCAAGTCCATGATGTGAGAATTATGAAATTCCTCCCATATTAAAACACCTTCCTCAATGCTCAAGGCCTCCTTAGAATGTTTTTCCACCAAAATATTGTGATGCCTGTAAATGTGCTCCAATGAAATGTTCCTAAAGAGGAGGATAGTTGATTGTATCTTGTTGCGCCAGTGGATGAGAGATAAAAATTTAAGATTGTATTCATCTCGAGCCCATTTTATGGTGACCCTAGAATCCCCGAAGATCTTTAGATCATCAATACCAAAGACACTAGCCACTTTCAACACGCACCACAATGCAAGGAGCTCTACCTTCATGTTTGTCCCATCCCCACAATTAAGTCTCAATGAAAAGTAATGAAATTCATTCAAGAAGATAGCACCACCAACTGCACATAGTCCATCTTGAGTAGCACCAACGAAGAAAAGAGTAGGTCGATTGAACTGAGGATCAAAAGATCCAATTATTTTTACGATTAAAAGCTCCTGCTCTCTAAAGATGGATTGATTTATACTCAGAATTTGAGTGGTCATTTTTTGTATACATGGTTTATGATATTCAAACATAACCTTGTTTCTAGTGAACCGAATAAACCAGGAAATAATCACCGATAGAAGTGAATGAACTTTGCATTTCCTAAACCAATTAAGTATGCATATATCAAAATTTCCATTCCCCTAGTACTTTAGGATATTTAATGCAAAGCATATATTCCTCCATATGTCTCTGGTGAAATTGCAGGTTACAAGAAGATGATTTGTGGATTTAACATCAGAATTACATAACGAGCATCTGTTTGGGCCATTCCATCACATTTTGACTAAATTATCCCAAGTTTTTAATTTTTCTTTAAGAGAAAACTAGCCAAAACATTTATATTTTAAAGGCATCTTCCACGGCCAAATTCTTTTAAACCACCACTGCTAAGGGCTATAAAGTGTGAACTTTATGATAGCATTATAGGCAGTCTTTGCTGTAATATCACCCAAGTTGGTATTGCCCGACCATTTGATTATATCCATGCTGTTCGAGAGTCTGCACCCTGCAGAATTGAGACGGTTGAAATAACTATTCCATTCCCATTCAAACTTACCAGAGAATCCCAGGTCCGCGGCTTTGATCCAGTATGAATTTCCATTGAGGATACTTTTATTCTTCACTCTATTTAGAGTAGTAAAATCATTCTCTTTTAAGAAAGCTAAAATTTCATTTGAGAGAGTAAAGTTTTCTTCAAGCCAAGAATTGGGTCAATGCCTACCAGAATTTGTCTACCCAAGCCTCCTTGCCATTAAAGATCTTTAAACATCCAATTGAAGACATTCATAAATCCTTTCCAAATAATAGAAGCTTTGCTTACTCTTTTGATAAGATTCCTCAGCCAATTTGTAATATCTTGCTTAATGTATTTAAGAGCGAGAACTTTGGACCAAAGAGAAGATCCAAAGATACCCCTCCAAAAGCTTTTGAGCCTCAAACCCATACTAAAAACATCCATATTCTTCAATCCCCAGCCACTGCAGCTTTCATGAAGAGTGATATTTTCCCAAACCTTTACGATCTTTGCCTCCAGATCATAAGAAATTTGAAAACATTTTAGAGTTCAAAACTAAGCTAGGAGCTCTAAACAACGATAGCCAATACACAAGAATATTGGTAAGCACAGCCTTTACAAGAGTGAGACGCCTTCCTATAAACAAAAGTCTATGAGTCCAAGAGTTAATTCTGCTTTCTATTTTCTTAAAAAGCCAAGACCAGTCCTTCACTGGATAATCTATGAGTCCAAGAGTTGATTCTGCTTTCTATTTTCTTAAAAAGCCAAGACCAGTCCTTCGCTTGATAATTGTTAGGCTTCAGATAATAAATCCTTAACCATGTAACGTCCCCAGCTTAACCCCATTGCATTTATATTGTAAATGATGTAAATATTGTTATTTAGTCATGGTGAGGAGCTCAAGGCCAAGGCCCCGCCATTGATTAATCGTTCTATGTATCGGCAATTAGAATAGATGCATCGAGTTCTTGTGCTAGTGGTGCACAATGTAACATCGGAAATCATGTAAATATGCAATTTGAATGAAAAACCCACAACCAGCTACGCTATGCAACAAAAGAGGTGGGGGCACGATCTTTACAAGGAATAGGGGGGGGGGGAATAACCCAAACCCTTGAACCATGGCGTTAAGCCATTTCATTGAGGAAAGCCATGAACTCTCAACTACCCATTTTGGGTTATGGACCAATTCATTTAATTCTCCCAAGAAATTGGTTAAGGCAGTTAATGCCTTGGAAATGAAGAAGTATGGCAGCCAATTTCGTGCATGGGAAAGCCATCAACCTCGAAATTCGTGTTTTTGCTTGTGGGGCAAGAAAACACCCACGAAATGGTGCCCAAAGCATTCTGAACAGTCAGTCTTCTCTCACCCATGCAGTTGGAGCTAGCTGGGTCTTTCCCTACACGTTTTTCATCCAAATCCTGCATTTCTCCATGCCTGGGAGTTCGTTTTTGCATATGCAGTAGCCTGGGAGAGGAGAGCCACGTTTTGGGGACTGTCTGGAGGTCGTTTTTGCCCCCAAATGTCCAAGGACGTTTTTATAAAAACGGATTGGCTTCCCAGGGTTGTTCCCCAACTTCCCATTTCGTTTTTATGGGTTCCCACGTTTTTCTGAGATAGTTGAAACCACATCTCATGCATCCCACTGTGGAAATCGTTTTCCTCACACCCAGTAATTGTGGTTTTGTTGTTCAGTGCATCCCGTTTTGGATTTGAACCTGTGAGCAGGAGCTTCAAGAGTGGGAGAGGACAGATTTGGCTTGATGAGCCCAATGGTGTACCCATAGCTCCATGGTTGAGCCACTAGCCTAGTAATTCACCTCTGCCCAACCTCTTAGCAGCCTGAGAAACCCAACAGCTAGTTGGCTTGGCTGATGGTGGCATATCTCTGGCTATATGAAAGCCTGTTTCCCCTTTTCCTTGTGGAGATCGTGCCCAGCTCGGGGGTGGCAGTGGTGCTGAGAGATTAAGGAGCACACAGGCCTATGGTTGGGTGGAACGTTGCAGAAGTGTAGCTGGTTGCTTGGGATTACTTCATTAAGATAAGTATCCTCTTGTGCTATCTTTCAATGGTTTAATGGATGAATAGTTTGAATGTATGATGGACGTGTTAATGAATTTACTTCCGCTGTGTATTCAAATGTTTATTCAATTGCATATGTTCATCTTCTTCTTAAATTGAATATTTAATGACTGATTTATGGGGCTAGATGCCCGGTTTAACCTCACGATCCTCTCCATCTAGGTGGTAGGATGGGAGGGGACGTGACAAACCAACGGTCCTGCATATAAACGAATTGGTAATGAAGTAACCTAGTTTGTGAACAACATAAATATCATTTGTTACCCTTAACCATAGTTGGCAGATATTAAGATAGGTTAGGTTATGATTGAACAACCTATCATCGTTGAATTGAATCCATACATAGATCAAGTTCCATCCAGACTGAGTTAGTTATGGCTTATTTGATCGAACGCATTCACTAAAATTGATTATGAATTGGAAAGAACGATCGTGTCATTTCGTTTCATGGAGTTTGAGTTCCATATATGTGTGCTGATTTTAGTGAGGGACAGATCATCTGCACATTGTGAATTGCACTGCACAGAAATCCATTTCTCGTCTCTCTTTGTCAGTGAAGTGCATTTTAATTTACCAGTTTTGCTGGTCACTTGAACTGAAAGAAATGGACGAGTATCAATTGCTAAGAAAACTCGGCGAGGGATCATTTGGAACGGTTTACGAGGGTAAAGTGAGGAAAACAGGTCAGATGGTGGCTATCAAGAGAATCCGTATGCAATCGACGGGAGTTTCCGGCCGACTAAATTCGACGGAAGAATTCATTTCTATCAATACTCTCAGAGAAATCGCAAGTCTCAAGTTGCTCTCTCACTGCGAAAACATTGTCAAGTACGAATTAATTTCCCTTTTTTTAATCTCGATACGATCATATCGTACCATTCCGGAACATCAAATGATCTGAATTACTAAAGAGATTTGTGTTTTTCCTTATAATCTTATAGGTTGTTGGCTGTGGAGGTGAAAGAGATTGCATATGGAGTACCTAAGATGTCCATTGTGTTTGAATATTTGGACTGTGATCTTTTCAATTACTATAGCAGATTTTCCAGCCGACATATCCCCATACCACCTTTGATTATCAAGGTTTACTTAATTGAAATAGATAAGCATTCTATGTTAATAATGTGTTGGAATAATTATATTGATAGGTGTTTATATTTTATAATTTATGGGAAGTATCCATTCCTATTGCCCGAAGATGAGACAAATGTATTACTAGCACAGTCACTTAACTTGTGGCTGGTGAACATGAATAGGGAACAAATTAAGTGCCACAAATAAGTTATATGTTACTTGTTCTTCATGCATGGTTGTAATCATCCATTGTGTATTCATCAGCTGCACTTCATCACTAACCTTCTTCTAGTTAAACTAGGTGTCTGCCACTAAGCATGTTATCGCAGCATAAGCTAAGAATTATGCATGTATCAGTTACCAGTTATCCATCCATCAACTGCCACTTATTTTTTATAAATGTTTATTTCCAATTTTGAACTACTCCCATAAAATCAATTTGCACAATACACTTGTCTCATCCTGATGCAATTTAGGAAAACAATAAATACTAGTCCATCCTAAATTCTAAGCTATAAACACCTACCTATATATTTAATATTTATTTAATGATAACTATTCTAAATTGAAAATAAATAATTATATAAAAATAAAAATAAAAACAAACTAGTATATATTATAATTTATTGCTGAATATATCAATGTGTTTGCATTGCAGAACATAATGTATCAGCTGCTTAAAGGAATTGAATATGGTCATAGACATGAAGTGATGCACAGGTTAACCAGCTCACTTCTCTTCTGTTCTGAGTTTTGTTTCCATTTAAGCCAACTTACACCCTTTTCAACCTGGATCTATTAAGGAACCTAACTTTATACCTAGATATCCAAAATCTTCTATATAAATTTGGATTTAGCAGACAATTGAAGCCCAAGAATATTTTATTGGATTTTGCAGAGACTTGAAACCCAAGAATATTTTATTGGATTTGAAACTTGGAGTGGTAAAGGTTGCAGATCTGGGACTTGCACGAGTTCTACGGAAGAGCTACGAACCCTATACCCAAGAGGTAACGGTCTAAGGGCTCTAACATAAAATAGGTTTCCCTAGAGACGCTGTAATAGAAGTGAAATACCAAATAAATTACAGATTTTTCATTTATTTAGTCAAAACAATTAGAGATTTCAAGTTTTAATATTGTATTGGGTGCAGGTGGCAACTCTTTGGTATAGGGCTCCTGAATTGTTGTTGGGAGAAACAAATTATACGTTTGCCATTGACATTTGGTCTATTGGGTGCATTTTTGGTATAGCATATTTCCTTTTTACTTACCATTTCTTTTATGCTTTGGCTACCAACTTAAAATATTTTAATGATAACTGTTGATATCAAATAATGCAGCTGAACTGTGTATTATGAAGCCTTTCCTTAAGGGAGATAGCCACATAGCTCAAATATTTAAAGTAATCAAGTGAGTTTGGCATTTTTTTATGTGAAAAGGGGTGCTTATTGTTAGAGTTTATGTTGAGATCAAAATCTGATAGATGTGCGTTCTTCTTCCAGGAAGTTAGGGACTCCAAATGAAGAAATATGGCCTGGAGTGACACAACTAGAGCATTGGTCTGTTGGGTTTCCTAATTTTAGTCCTAAAAATTTAGCTGATGAAATCCCAAATTTGGATGAATGTGGTTTAGATTTGTTATCGGTAAGTTCACTTGTTATGCTTAAAACCATTGTTATTTCTAGTTAATTAAATTAAATTTACTTAGGACTGTGCTGGTATGTTTTACTGTAATGTTATATGTGCAGAAACTGCTTAGATACGATCCTTCAAGGAGAATTTCGGCCAGGGACGCTTTATCCCATCCTTACTTTTTTGATGTTCAGGCATCCCACACTTCATTTCAAATATAATTTCAATTTGTACCTTTTTCCAAATTCGATATACTCTATCTAATCTAGAGGCATGTTCACATAGTTTTTACTCGAATTTTTCGTAGAAAATTAACTTTCAGAATCATTCTTAGTATATGTTAAATTATCCTTTGGCCTAAGTTAGGGACTTCCACTTTAAAAAATGTTTAACTAAAAAATAAAATATCATAGGTTAACATGAATTACATTTTCATATGTTTTTGAGGAGATTATAAAGTCATTATATATCAGAGGAGAGTTTTAAAATATCATAGGTTAACATGAATTACATTATCAGAGGAGAGTTTTAAAATATCATAGGGTTAATATGAATTACATTTTCATACGTTTTTTAGGAGATTATAAAGTCATTATATATCAGAGGAGAGTTTTATATTCTATTTGAGAGAATCTAAAATATTGAAAAAAAATAAAAAATAGTGTGAAGTTTTGTCTAACAACCATGTTAAAAAGAATAAATGATAGTGTAAAAAAGTGTTTTCCTTATAATGATTAAGGTAATTTATTTATAGATAAAATGGTTTCCCTATAATGATTAAGGTAATTTATTTATAGATAAAATGTTTTAGGTATAATGATAAGGATAATCTATTTGTAGTTAAGTAGACATAAAGTACAACTATTTCAAAAATTGAAATTTTTTATTTCAATCACTAAATCTACATAATGGTGTTATATCTTAAGAGCAAATAACCATAAAATAAGTTGAATTATTTGTATTATTTTACATCTACACAATAGTTTTATTTAGAACTATTTTATGTATTTATATTTTTTAAATATTTATTATTTATATGAATAAAATTAATACTAAAAATAAATTTGTAGTATATAAATTTTTGACTCCAGATTTTTATATAATATAAAAAACTATATAAATAAATCACAATCTTAGAATCTTTATTTCACCTTACTTCTTATGCGAATTTAAAATTCATTTTTTACAAAATAATGTTGTAAATAAGAAAAACAAAACAAAACAGATTTGAGTTTAAACATATAACTATTAGTGAGTAACACTACATTACCAAAAATAAAAAGTAATTTAAAAAAATTATGTTGTTTCATAAAATAAAAAAATATGAAAAGTAATTTAAAAAATATTTGTAGCCTCTAAAATAAAGTTCAAAATCACATCTATAAAGTTCAAAATCACATCTATAAAATTAAAAAAAAACAGTTACACCTAAGGAAATTGGATCCCTTTATGTGCTTGATAGATCAAGGTTTAAGATGGATCTATGCTCAATTATAGTAAAGCTATTTAATGGTTATTGATATTATATTACAAAATCCCCAGATGCAGGTGACCACTTGCCCATCTCCTCAACCCTCGAGCACATGGAACATGAGCCCATTGAGCATGCCTCACATGGCAGTGTCCCAGCATGCCTCACATGGCACTAGTCCAAGCATGTGACGACGCACGAAGCCCACCTGTTAGCTAGCTCCATTGTACAACACTCCTAACACAGTGAGAGCGAGTATTTTAGGCACGAGGATGAGCCACCAAATCTCAAGCTCCTTTGCGCGACTTCAGAGTGATTGGTGTGAAGAGCCATTAATTTTGCCACCCTCATCAAGGATGATAGCCTACAACATTTATTACCTCCATGGGAGGGATTTGGCTTGGCTCGGCTCTTTAAAGCCATTTGTTGACATGCACTCCATTTTCACTGTTGCATTCTGTTTATTCCCTGTTGCCTCCTTTGGTGTGTTCTGGTTTTTCCTGTGGACTCTTTTGATGCCCTCGTTTCCATGACGCCATGCAACAGAGGCACCTCTCATCGCGGAAATGGTAGATGACCTAAGGTTGTTATGGACTGGTTTGTAATGGATGGATATGCTAAGCGCATCTCTGCATGAACCTGCAATCTAATTTATGGGTGGGAAGCTCGTAGGGTGGCGACTCTTCTAGCCTCTGGAAGCAACGGAGGTGCCATTAATCACTATTGGCTATTGAAATATATGATGAGCACCCTGGTAGAAGAAATGGAGGCAAGCTAGCAAGCTAGCACCAGCAGTGTGAGAAATATCAACGCCAGCCTAAAAGAGGACTCTAATCAGTCAAACATCCTGGACGCCAACATGACCTGGGACATATTCTCTCTTGGCGTCAATTCAAACCAGGCAATGTCAGAGAACAATGCGGATGCTGCTGCACCAGAAGCTCCAAAAGATGGGTCTGCAGAGAAAAAATCCACAGTTAGAAAAGACAACGGTATTGCTCCTGCAACTCTCGCCAACAACTTTTCTCCTAAAGGTCCGCGTGCTCCAGGTTCGCCTCCCTCTACTCTCCCCCCTGTGGGGACCTTTGAAGATTTCTATGTTGCCTGTCCCATCCTTGAGGAGGAACCAGATGCACCACCTGCAGATCGCTAGATGAGCTATCATTGCTCCGGGTTATCTTTGTGATTTTCATCTTTTTTGTTTTAACTTTCTATATGGTTTAAATCTATGGCACTCCCACACAACCTATAATATTTTTTTTTGAAACAAGTCCCATTTTTTTATGGGGAGATCTGGCCCACGGGGTCTATATTTTGTATAATGACAATTATTTCAATATTTTTGAACGACTAGGATGGTGGGTTCATCACCTCAGGCCTCCCCAGTCTACTACAAATGCTTCGGCTCTCTATGTATTTTCTGCCATCTTTTTCAGCTCTATTTATTAATTTTCTATGTGTAACTTACAAAATATATATATATATATATATATATATATATATATATATATATATATATATTATATTACAAAATTCATACATAGATTGTTTTCAATCAAATATATTGTTTTCTTCAAATCAATTAGATAGTACTACTCCTAAATATATTTTTAGTAAAAAGGTTACAAAACTATCTAAATCATTAAAAATAAATATTTTTTCAAATAAATTTAATGAATAAAAGAAGAAATATAAAATAGTCTAAATCATCATAAATCAATCATGAATCCAATGAAAATCTTATCCACAAGCTAGTAGGAATCATAATCAAATTTTAAGGATTGAAAAAATTTGATAAGATGTTAATTATGTTTAAAGTTTTCTATTAATTATTGTATGTTTATTATAAAATTTTTAAATTTCCATATTCAAAGTTTAAAACTATATAAAAATATTATTAGAATATTTTTGTTAAACAAAAATTGAAAGATTAAAATATTAGAATAGAGATAAAAAATTAAATTATTATAAATATAATTTTAAAAAATGGTTAAAAATAGAAATAGAAATATGTATATCTATATCATGTGCTTATGTGGTATGCATGTGCTTATCTAGGTATTATTAACATACATCAATAACTTTATAACTATTTATCTAATGTTTTTTTTTTCCAAAAAAATATTTTTAATACTTATGAGAAAGGAATCAAAATATACATTTTTCTATCATGAAAATGAAAACAAAATAAAAATATTCATAGAATGTTTCTATATAAAAATATCTATTTTGATTAAAAAAAACATGTCTACTTAATTTTTCAGGATATTCATTATATTATGTATAAAAAAATACAAAAACTTATTTTGATAAAATATTTATTACAAAATTGGAAGATCTAACACCATAGTTTAGATTTCATATAAATAATTAATACATAGATTTATCAACTTTTGAAATGAGAATGCCTTAAATACAAGTACACCACCCTTCTCATAAATTGTTTCTATATAAAAATATCTATTTTAATTTAAAAAAACATGTCTACTTAATTTTTCAGGATATTCATTATATTATGTATAAAAAAATACAAAAACTTATTTTGATAAAATATTTATTACAAAATTGGAAGATCTAACACCATAGTTTAGATTTCATATAAATAATTAATACATAGATTTATCAACTTTTGAAATGGGAATGCCTTAAGTACAAGTACACCACCCTTCTCATTTCAAGGAAAATACCTTTTAGGAAAATACCTTTTACTAGTGGATTTTGCAAACCTCCCCACCCACGCCGTTACTTAAGTACAAGTACAACACTCTTATCGCTTCACTGAAAACACATTTTACTATATGATTTTGCAAACCCCCCCACAAAAAAAATGTCTCATCTATTTGTTTATAGCATAGGTTGTTAGTGCAGATGTGTGATCAAAGGTTTTAGAAGATTTTTCTGTGCTCTTAAATTGTAATAACAGAGCAAGGAGTCAACAATATACAGGTGACACAAGTGCATGAAAGTATCACATACACCTAATGTCAAAGTACGTCATCATTGGAGAAAGTAGTATGCATATTTTTATTTGATTTTTTTAATTTTATCAAATCATTCCCCAGTGCATCTAATCTCACACAATGAATAATAATGTTACAATTACAAAATAATTTATTTATATTTAAAAAAATAATAATAATGATTTTTTTTTATTTTATGAAATCATTCCCCAGTGCATCTAATCTCACACAATGAATAATAATGTTACATGTACAAAATAATTTTTTTATATTTAAAAAAATAATAATAAACCATGTATTAAATGGATATTCATGCACTAGAGAATCCTTGTGTACGGCATATCAATTTCAAACATTCACATAGCTAAATTGGTGCAGTAAAGATGATATAGTGCAGTGATGTGTTTAAATACACAAGGCACTAACGTAAGATAAAATATTTAATAATATAACATATGTAGGTTATTTTAATAAAATTATAAAATAATATGGGGATAAACATCAATGCAAAAATATGTAAGGCACCATCCTAGTGTGTTGATATGTCATAATTGCCCAAAGCTGTCTAGTCAAATCAAGAATTAAGATAATGTTGGCGGGATTTTTGTGTCCTGGGAACAATATTCTTTTGGTGTGTTTGAAATAGCTGAAACAACTGCCCCACTGCTTATATGAGTTTGCTCACTTATAGAGTCTCACAATCTAATGATAAGTGTTCTGAAATATACAAATATAATTCCTAAGATGTAACCTAACTAATATAAAATATATAACTAATCTAAGATAGCTAAAAACACACAGATTTAACAGTTACTAAACCACACAGATTTAACAGCTACTAACCTGTAGCTTTCAAGCATGAAATTATAATTCAATTTTTTAAATTGAATTATATTTAAAGGCTATCCAACAAAATGGCGAAACAAAGTTGACCATTGAACTAAATAACGTTATATTAAATCACACACTATTTGTAATAACAATAAAACTGATTATAGTTCAAGACAAACATATTTATCACTCATACATGATAATAAAATATACATAGTAAGTATGAAGGAGTTTCAATATCTCACGAAGCCGATCTTCCATCTCTAGTGTTCTTTGATGAGCTGGTATCGCAAGTTTTGTTTCATTAAACTTCTTTTCCACTAGATATAGAACTACGAACTATTTTAAGAAAGATTAAATGAAAACTTGGTTCCTCGTCGTTGAGCTCCTTATGCTGGCCATATACTTCTTCCTTTGTCATGGAATTGCAACAGAAACAACATAAATATATCGTCTAATTAAGGGTCAGTCCGCTGCTTGCTTGAAATCTGATAAACATATTTAGAGCTATCTTTAAATTGCCTTGAACGTCTCCACTTGCTTTCTCGACGAAATAATGGTATGGAAAATAATGGTGATCTTCACCAAATCTAGTTAGACAGAAGAAACAGAGTGCAGTGCAATGGAGAGAACAGAGCACATTTGAGGAAAACAGAATGAATACGGAGAGTAACACTCAATCCATTTATATTGACTGAAGCATTCAGAAAAAGGTTACAACAATCACCGCAGAAATAGGATCTGCATTAAATAAACTGTAGTTCATCTATCTATCTTATTAATTCTTCATTAGTTCAAGTCTTCCCCTTAATGGAGAATGGATTAACAGCTACACCTAACATTTCCCTAAACAATTCAAATTTGATATTTCCGAGAGGCTTTGTCAAAATGTCAGCAGTATTTTCACAAGTATTACAATATATGAGATCTATTTCATTGGATTGTAGCTTCTCTCTAACAACATGATACTGAGCATCAACATGCTTTGTCTTTGCATGAAAGATGGGATTATTTGCCAACTTGATTGTACTTTGGTTATCACATTTGATTACTGTAGGTTCCTTTTGTTCTTTTCCGACATCTTGAAGAAGTCTTCTCAGCCAAACAGCTTCACAGGTACTGCACACAGGGCCCTATATTCTGCTTCAGTAGAGGACAGAGATACAGTAGGCTGCTTTTTACTGCTCCATGAAACAACTCGAGATCCTATGCTAAATGCATATCCAGTGGTTGATCTTCGATCATCCGGATTACCAGCCCAATCAGAATCTGAATAACCTGTCAACTCAACAACAGAAGCATTAGTATATTTAATACCAAAGTCAAGTGTTCCTCTTAGATACATGAGTACCGTCTTTGCTGCATTCCAATGGCTTTCTTGAAGTTTTTCCATAAACTGACTTAGCATACTCACAGAATATGCAATGTCAGGTCTAGTTGTGGCGAGATAATTCAAACTACCCACCATCTGTCTGTACATTGTAGCATTCACCTCCTTTGAATCATCAGCACAAGAGAGTTTCACATTCTGCTGCATGGGACCAGTAGATGATTTACACTGATCCATTTTAAATCTTTGAAGTACATCTCTGACATACTTACTTTGACAAACAAATGTTTGACCTGCATTCCTCCAAACTTCAAGACCTAGATAGTAATGAAGCTCACCCAGATATTACATATCAAAAACTTCTTGTGACAGCTGCTCCTTGATTTCAACAATCAGAATCTCTACATTTCCTATAATTATTAAATCATCAACATATACAGAAATCAATACTATATACCCCTGCTCATCACATTTTATAGATAGATTTGGATCACTCTTGCTCCTCATAAATCCCTGTTGAAGAAAGAAAGAGTCTATCTTCTCATACCATGACCTAGGTGCCTTTTTTAGTACATACAATGCTTTCTTTAACTTACACACTAAGTGTTCTTGCCCTTTTCCCACAAACCCTTCAGGTTGAGTAAGGTACACCTCCTCTTTTAACTCACCATTCGAGAAGGCAGATTTAACATCTAATTGGTTTAGCTTCCAATTATACTTTGTAGCTAAGGCAATTAATAATCTGATAGTATTCAATTTAGCTACATGTGCAAATGTTTCAGCATAGTCAATACCTTCTGTTTGTGAATACCCCTTTGCCATCAATCTAGCCTTATATTTGTCTATGCTACCATCTGATTTAAACTTGGGTTTGTATATCCATTTGCATCCTATTGGCTTTTTATGTTCAGGCAATTCAGTCAATTCCCAGGTATTGTTTTGCATTATTGATTCATATTCCTCCTCCATTCATCATGTGCATTGGATTCATCAAAACTAATGGGTTCTATGACATTCGAAATGCTACTCATAAGGGCATAGTCTTTGTACCTTTTAGGAGCTCGAACCTGTCTTGAAGATCTTCTTAGCTGTTGATTACCTTCCTCTTCGTTGTGTGAACTTTTGTCTTCATCACTAGTTGAGTTTGGATTGTTTGTATCACTGAATCCCTCTTGTTGTTCTTGCTGTTCCTGTATGTTTGGCTACTGTAATACAGTTTGTTGTTCTTGTGTAACCCCTTCATCAAGAACTGGTTCATCAAGAACTTTATGCCATTCCTCATGGCTTTGGTTGCTGTTCTCTGAAATTTCTGTTTCCTGTTCATGGAAGAGTACATCTCTACTTGCAAATACCTTGTGAGTAGAAGGATCAAACAATTTATATGCTTTGAATTGAGAACAGTAACCTATGAAGATACATTTAATGGCTTTGGCATCGACTTTCTTCCTATTTTCCTTTGGAATATGTGCAAAAGCTGTACACCCAAAAACTTTCAAATTCTGAATTATTGGTTTGAAACCATACAAAGCTTCAAAAGGAGTAATATTATCAAGACTCCTAGTTGGACTTCTATTCTTTAAGTAAACATTAGTATTTATGGCTTCACCCCAGAAGGTATTTGAGAGACTCTTACCTTTCATCATACTGCGTGCACACTCTACCAGGGTTCTGTTTTTCCTTTCAGCAACTCCATTCTACTGTGGAGTGCTGGGTACTGTAAACTGCTGTACTATTCCATTATCTTTGCAATATTTGTTGAAGTCTCGTAATTTATACTCTCCCCCTTGATCAGAACGAAGGATTTTAATGGATTTTTCTGTCTGTTTTTCAACCATGTTTCGAAACTCCTTAAAGTACTCAAAAACATCACTCTTTCTTCTAAGAAAGTAAACCCATGTGTATCTTGTGCAATCATCAATAAATAGCAGAAAATAAAATGCACCTCCTAAAGATATAGTGTGCATAGGCCCACAAACATCACTATGCACAAGATCTAACACATCTCTTTTTTCCTTATCACGATTAGAAGGAAATTCATTTCTGTGCATCTTTCCTAATGCACATCCTTCACAAGGAATGTTCACATTTTTCAACATGGGAAGTCCTACTCTGACTCCCTTTGCAAGAGTTTTGTGTTGGTCCAGTAAGTCCTTCACTATGCAGTAGTTTTTGAAGAATTCAACCTTCAAATTCTGATCTGTAATAGTAGACACAGATATCAAATTTTTCTTTATCCATGGCACATACACCACATTGCGGATGTGACGAACACTACCATTCGACAATGTCACTGGAATATCTCTGTATCCCTTAATCTGATAAGCACGGTCATCACCAAGATATATACTAGCACCATTATGTGTTTCTTTATAGTTAGTATACCACTTCTTATTACAAGTCATATGCACTCATGCTCCGTAGTCAACAAACCAAGCATCAATATCATCAATTTCAGCACATAAAGCAGCATTAGACACAAACAGTCTAAGATCCCTTGAGTCAAAGTTTGGCGTTTCAGAAATCTTATCAGCAATTTCATCTCTATCCATAAACAGTTTTAGATCATGTGGTGAATAGTCTTCAGCAAAATGACCTGAATGTTTTCTAGGTTGTCTATTCCTAGCCTCATCATTCTTTTTCTTATAACAGTCTTTAATAAGATGTCCAGTTCAACCACAATAAAAACAACTTTTTGACTCATTCCTGTTAGATGGCATACCTTGATTCGGTCTTTGAGGAGCTCTACTCTGTGATGACTTGCCTCCTCTGCCTCTTTCTCCTGATCTCCCTCTCAGAGATCTCTTATTTGACCACAATGCCAAACCTGAATCTTGAGGCTTAAAGTTCCCACGCCTCTCTTCTTCTTGCAGCAAAATACCTTTCAGCTCTTCAAAAGTAGGAGGTTTCTCCCTTGCTGCGAGACCTATTATAATCGTATGGTAGTCCTCTAGCATACCATTCAATGTAATTGTTACGAGATCAGTGCTGGAGACCTTTTCTCCTATGTCTCCTAGCTTATCTTTTACTTCTTTGAGACGACCCAAGAAAGAACTAACAAACTCATTTGCATCCATCTTAATGCCTAGCAATTTAGTTTTTAAGAAAAGCAGACGGTTTGTATTGCTAGTTTCATACAGAACTTTAAGTGTTGTCCATGTTTCAGTAGAAGTTTTAGCTTCTCTGATATGTGGAATCATACTATCTTTAACAGACATTTGTAACAGTACCTTGGCTTTGTTCTCGCGCTTATCCCAGTCTTGAATTTGTGATGGTGTTCCACCCGCAGCTGCTACAGGTTTCGCTTCATCTCCATTGGTGATTGTCCAGACACCATATCCTTCCATCAGGGCCTGCATTTTGAATTTCCAGTTTATGAAATTCGAGCCATCCAATTTGTTGGCCTCATTGAGATAGGTCTCTGCCAATGGATTTGACATCTCAGCAACTCCTTCTTTCCGTTCTTTACCAGCAGATCTCCTTCTCAGCTGTGCAAGGATTTAGCAGCGATTTCTCCACCAGCAATTTCCTCTCCAACGATTCAGATCGATGGACTATGGACGGGGAGGGATCTAGGCTCTGACCTGGGCTGGGATCCAAATAACCACACCAGCGATTCTAACAATAGGAAGAAATGTTCTCCACGCCGGTCAACATGTATCCACAAAAGAGTTTCAGCAAATGATGGCTTGATCTCTTCACTCTGCGTTTCAATCTTCAGGTGTACCCACACAAAAGCTGGCGCTCCTCTTCTTCACACAGGCCATCTCTCCTCCTGCAATTTCAAAATCGAATCCGGCTCTTTTAAAGCTTGCAAGTTCAGCACTTACACTAGCACAAACCAGCGATTTCTTCCTCCACGCGATCCTCATGGCTTTCACAGCCCAACAAAGATCACACTAGCGCAGGCTCTCCAAAACAACCGGCTCTGATACCAAGTTAGACAGAAGAAACAGAGTGCAGTGCAATCTAGAAAACATAGCACATTTGAGGAAAAAAGAATGAATACGGAGAGTAACACTCAATCTGTTTATATTGACTGAAGCATTCAGAAAACGGTTACAACAATCACCGCAGAAATAGGATCTGCATTAAATAAACTGTAGTTCATCTATCTGTCTTATTAATTCTCCATTACTTTAAGTATGGAAAATAATGGTGATCTTCACCAAATATGCACATGATATTCATAAATCAAAAGTCATCGATGTACAAATTATTGTCATATAGAAAGAGAAGAACAAAAATTTATAATTGATTAAAAAACTAAACGCTAATAAGATAAAAATCTTCCCTTTTCTCCAATGGTAAAAGTTGATATCTGGATTCTTATCAAAAATATTTAAACGCTAATAAGATAAAAATCTTCCCTTTTCTCCAATGGTAAAAGTTGATATCTGGATGCTTATAAAAATATTTAACGCAGTCTTGGAGATCTTTCCGAAGCAGTTTGCTTTACTTGGGGCACGGTAATTTCTTTTATTTTATCATTGAATCATCGTTTCTTCTCACTTTCATCTTGTTCTCCGATTTGGTGAAAAGGTGGAGATAAGAGTGGCGAACGTCAAACAACCATTTAATCTTTCAGTGTACTGGTGTACATGAGCTCCTCGTTCTTAGGAAATATCTGTAGTTTGATGGGAATCTAGTAATGGTGTTCTCTTCATCGGTGACAGACATATAATTTTAACCAAAACAAACTTGAATAGATCATTCAACCAGGCGTGATTCCCTCCATTAATCTATGGGATCTAGTATTGTTCTTATGGCACTGCTTTGGCATTTAAAAGTGTGGTCTATTATAATAATTGTTGCTTATATGGCAAATTTTATATTTACAATTATAGTTGGCCTTTGTTTGTTGTAAACGTGGATCGTGAGAATAGATTAGGGTTTGGATTGCCTCTTTGTAGAGTGAATAGATGAGGGATGGAGATCCTAGGAATGCTGGTTAGGGTTTGGCAGGAATTTTTCTTGGTATTCTGCAGGAATGGGCTGAAGATAAGGGAAAAAGAGACATATTTTTTAGCAACCTCGACTTGGAGTCAAGATGGTTCTTTCGAACCATCCCAGTACCAGCCAAGTATAAAAAAAGTGGGAACTTGTTGTGTTAGTAGGTTGCTTTCGAAACGCCTATTTTTGCTCTTTGTTTTAAGTACCTTTTTGTGGGTGCCAAGATTATTTTTTTGTCCCATTTCTAGTATCTTTGGTTATGTTTTCAGAACATTTGTCGGTACCGGCTATTTTTGGCCCTTTCCTAGTATCTTTGGTGTTTCCCTATTTTTCTGGGCTGGCTTCAGGTTGGCACTATTGGTTATTTTGCAGTACAATGGCTCGATAATGTTTATTTTTTCCAAACCTGAGCATGTCAGTTGCATTCTGAAGCACTTCTGGTACTTTAAAGATGAATCCCTCTGCCTGAAAAAATGGCATATGGCATTCGACCCATTGCGGGAAGTACAGAGTATTCGTCATCTTTGGTTACTTATCCCACTATTTCCAATCGAACTATGGACTGAGAACATTTTAATTGGTATTGCCAATTCTATGGGAAAATTTGTGAGGTTGGACAATTGCTCTCTTTATGGTTTTGACCAGCGGTCCACAAAAGTGATGGTTGCATTTGAAATGGCAAAGGAACTTCTGGGAGAGGTTGAATTAGAGTGGGGTTCTAAGGTTTGGCGACAACGTCTTGATTATTTCAAGGTGCCTTTCCGGTGTTTCCTTTGTCAACAAACAGGCCATACGCGGGCACACTATCCGGAACTTTTATTATCTGCAATTTCTACAAAGTCTCTGACTCCTGATATTTCCTTTAACACTTGGGTCGAGTCCTTGGTTGCAATGGAGCGGCTTGTGGCACCGGGTAAGTCTAAAATCCCTGCTATCCCTAATTTTCCTGACATTTCCAATGACGAAATGAATGTGATATTGGATGCGGAAGCAATTTTAGATAGGAAGATTGCTTCAGGAGATATTGTTATGAAATTAGTTACCTCGGGGGTTTCACATTTTCTTCGAGGGGCTAGACCCTTTCTGAAAAGTCTAGGTATTGTCGGGACCTCTTTGGGGAGGGTTCCTTGTTGGCGGTGGATGATATGACCACAAAATCCTTTTCTATCTTGGGGAGTAATGAGGATGGTCTAGGGGAGACACCTGAGGGATGGTATTTTTGGACCTCAAGGTTCCGGAACAGGGTACATCTAATTCTTAAGAGTCGGTGCTCTTGGGGGAAGCTAGTTATGGGGTTCCAGATGGGGAGGGTTGTATCACTCCATTACAATTTTTTTCCAAAAATCCCTCTTTTAATCCTTTAGTACAATTGATAAACACTGCTAGATTCCGGAATGTCACTTTAAGGAAAGCTCGAAAGCATGGTAAGAAGTTGGATGCATGAGGTGGGGTTGATATTCAGGGACATACTTTTATTTCTGGGAGAATTGACTTGGTGGAGGGAGAGTTGGGATTTTCTATTCATACTGGGGGCCTTAGAGCTGTTTCCCCCTCTGATAGGGTTCCTTAAAGTCTATTTTCTCTTTGAATATCTGGGGTTTGGGAAAGGATGTGCGAGTTAGGGCCCTTACAAACCTGATTACTACTACTTTCCCTAGTGTTATTTTACTGCAGGAAACCATGTGTGAGGATGAGGTTGCGATTGCAAAAATTGCTGGAATTTTGGGGGTTGGGAAGTCTCTGCTATTAGTTCTAATGGGATGTTGGGAGGGTTGTTAGTGGCTAGGTATCCCATATTTTTTTCCTTTTTGGTATACAAAACTGCTTGGGGTATCCTGTTGGAGGGATTCTGCAAGTCTGATGTTCTTCATCTCTCTAGTTTAAATTGTTATGCTCCCTATAAGAACCGAGAACACTTCTGGAATGGTCTACAATACTCTGGCCTTTTGGATAAGGATAATATTATTGTGGTTGGCGACCTAAATTTTACGAGGCTAGCACAGGAAGTTTGGGGGTTCAATGCTAAGGTGGATGCTCTCGAAAATTACTTTTTTGAGTTTTTAGTTCATACTGACTTGATTGATGTCTGTACAGGTGTTCTTTCTCCAACTTGTTTCAATGGTAGAAGAGGCCAGGAGAGTATTAATAAAAGACTAGATAAGTTTCTGGTTAAATCTACACTCTTGTACTCGGTACCATTCTTGGGTTGGCAAAATCAGGATATTAGATCATTGGCCGGTGTATTTGCAGTTGGATGAGGGTGCTCTTCAGCAAAATTACCTTTTTTAATTTGATAGTTCTTGGATTTCCAACGATGCTTTTGTTCTATTTGTTAAGACTATCTGGCTTAATTCAAACATCAATGACGATTATAATCCTATGGACTGTTTCTGTTTGAAGCTGAAGGATCTAAAGGGAAAATTTACTAATTGGATCCATCAGAGGAAACAGATGGATTGTCATAATTTATTGAAGGTGGAGACGCAATTGTAGCTTGTATATTCATATAATTTGGAGGCTCCATTAGACAATTATAATTTTGAAATTTTGAAGCATTTGGAAGCTAAGAAAGAGCATATATTTGAAGGAGGAAAAGGAGTGGCGGTTGAAAAGTTGGGCACTATGGGTTAAACTGGTGATAAAAATACTAGATTCTTTCACTCTTTTGCATTGGTCAGGAGGAATAACAATACCATTTGGAAAATCTGTGATCAAGAGGGCAATGAAGTTTCTGGTGAAAAGGATCTTCACGCTTTGGCTAAAAAACATTTCAGCAGTGTCTATTTTGATGATAAAGGTTGTGGCTTACTCTCTCTCGAACATGTATTTTCACATGGTTTGAGAGATAAAGTGAGCAACTATATCCTAAGTAACAAAAACATACTCGGTGGTCTTTATGAGTAATTTCCTTTAGATTTGTGTGTTATATATATATATATATATTATTACCAAGTATTAACCATCAAACAATTAAATTTTATTATATAAAAAAATAATTATGTATAACCCATTTAAACGATTAACTAATTCGAATATATATACAATTTGTTGTGTTTTAAACAATTAAAATAATACTAAATTTACTAAATAAAATAATAATGAATTAAAATTCGAAATCCCTAACCTATACTAGTTTACCTTAGCCTAAAATACTGTCACGAGTCCTAACGAGGTCCTCTACCATCATGCAAGGAATCAAACCCTAAAAGGGACAGACCTATGCCGCATAATCATTTCCTCCTGCGATTTTCCGAGAGCACGATAGTGAGTGAGCACTGCAACTTTGGCACCTCTGCCATGCCACCGGTTCAGGTATAGCTAATCCCTAAGTTTTATTTCAGTTTATATATATATATTCTATGAGTTGAACTGTAGACTCGCTTTCTCCCTCCTTCGCCTAATCGGTGGGTTCTCTCTCTCGCTCACACAGACCCATTGACCCCTCTACTTCCCATGACCTACGACCAATGTGCAACCTGCATAGTCATGGTGGCCATAACCAGTTCTATTTTTTTTTCTTAAGTTTTTGGTGTGTTTTTCTGTTGTTGTTGTAATAGTATTTTTTTTTGAATTAGTACGTATTAAATTTCATTTTTACACTCAGGTTTTTTTGTGTAATATTTAACTATATATATGTGTGTGTGTGTGTTTTTCTCACAGCCAGAGCTCAGAGTGGCAACATCCCATCTGGGCGCCCCCTCCTCCCTCTTTGCACAACTTTGGGGCCTTCCCCAGTGGCCGAGGCAACCCAGAATTATTCAATGTAAACCCCCTTTTTTTCCATCCATATATATATATACATATATATATATATACATATATATATATACATATATATATATACATATATATATATATATATATATATATATATATAAATATAAATATATATCTATGTATATATATATATATGTATATATATATATATATGTATATATATATATATATATATATATTGTCTCTCATATTTTCCATGGCCGTAGCCGCTGGCGAGGCATGTGTGCTCAAGGTCGCAGCTCAACTGCTGGCCGAGCCGCTACAGGCTTTAGGAAGCTACTGCTTGGCCGGGCTAGCCAGCCATAGCTAGGCCCCCCAAAAAAACATTAAACGAATATCTATATATATATTTTTTAAAATTTTCAATGTTTTTTTTATATATGTTGTTATTTGTATTTTTTTTGTTTTTCCTTCTTGGCTGACTGCATGCTCGCAGCAGCATAGGCTATTGGTCATGCTGCCATGACCGCGCCTTGCGGCTTCCCGGCCTCGTCTGATCCAGGTGGATATTGGTGGCCACCCACCTTTCCAACTGGCTCAAAACAGTTTTATGGCAACTTTGGTATTGTACTATTTTTAGCAGTTTTTCGGGTCCTGAACGTCCGGGGCCATTTTGAGGCCCTAAACGACCTTTTTTGGCAATTTGGCCCTAGTCGAAAGTTGTAAATCTCAGATAGACCTTTCCAATGGGCTACCGAGCGCCCCAAACGGAGATCGTATGCAAAAGTTACGACCCCGGGAAGTTGATGTACTAACTTACACAAACGGAGCCCACATGACTTTTGGCGCTTCATCTCCTAGGGTTAGGTTTTTGGATGTCTAGGGTTTTTGACATTCCTGTTTACTGTAAAAGGCCTTGAGAGCCTCATTGTAACCATCTTCTTGCGAAATGAGCGCAGCCATCACATCTCTTCTCATAGATAAGCCGCCACCATTCTAGCAAGCTTGTTTTCCGCTGCATTTTACAGTTCTAGCTTATTTCCTTATTGAATAGAAAACCAGTTTTACTGTATCTCTGTTATTTTGTGTTAAGCATCTGATAATAATCTGTATTCATTTCGTTCTGCTCATAAAATCTGGATCATCGTCAATGACAACACAAGTTAAATTTAATTTCAATGGGAGCTTATGAGAATTTATTTTGCTCAGTTCAAAGATATTTCGATACAGTTTCCGAAGAATGATTTACTTACCAAGAAGGTTTTTTTTTTTTATAATTTATCGCATTCTTCACTTGTTGGCCGCCCATGGCCGCAGGGCTGGGCTCAGGCCGGCCGATGGCCACCGAGATGCATGCCGCTGGGGTGCGCTCAGGTTGGCCCATGCGTGCCAAGCCGCACACCCTCTGGGCTGCCATGGTCATAGCGCAAAGGCCATTAGACCCTGTGTATTATATATATATATATATATATATATATATATATATATATATATATATATATATATATATATATATATATATATATATAGATATTTAAAAAAAACAAACGTTTTATTTATTTATTTTTGTATTATGATTTTTTTAAAACCCTACCATAAGGCCGCAGCCTGTGGCTGCTGGCTGGGAGCACCCAAGGCCACAACTTAGCCTCCTCCTCCTTCAATCACTGACTGAATAAAGCAAGTAAACCAAAGACTAAGTATTTACAAAATTTTACATGAGGGGCCCCTTTATTTATTACAAAAATGAAGCGGTGGTTGTTGAACTACCAACAAATGGCGACATGTTGGGCGAACCAGTTATCTCTATATGTTCACCTAAACGTTATAGATATAGGAAAACATGACAAAGTCTACTCAAGATATCAAATTTCACACCACATGACATTCTCGCATCATTAACCTATATAGTAAAATTTGAACTTCAAATGCTTTCACAATGAAATGAATTATTCCAACTATTATTGAGAGACTTCATAAAAATAAATGACATTTAAACATATGCGTAGCAAATAAACCTTATAAAGAATGCTTTCTCCATAGTTAAAGATAATTAGATAAAAATCGACATAAAGATATGACATCCACACCCTAAGAAGATATCGAGATAAATCCCCCATCCATTAGATATAAATAACTAAGAAAAAGGAAAAAAAAAAAATTTCCTCACTTAAATTTTTTTTTTTTTTCTTAAACTTTGTCATCATTTCATTTGTTTTTTAAATGTAGACATTAACTAAGTATCACTTCCCCAACATGGTAACTAGATAATGGCAGTGTCATTCACAAGCACTACTATAAGTGAGAAAGATGGCTCATAATGAGAACCCTTGTCTCTCAATCTTTTGAACTGAGAGCCACTACCCTGGCTTGGTAACTAGATATTGGCAATGTCAGTCTAACAGAATCCATGATCATGATAGATTGGCTATCGATGAGACCCCCTTTTCCTTAGTTAACCCTTTTGGATTATCAATATTCATTTATAATGGAAAAATAGTATCGATAAGACATTAGCTGAAGACCACTGCCTTGGCAGCATCATTCACAAGAAATAGCGAAAATGAAAATACTGACTCGATGGCGAGACCTTCGTTCTCTTGATTAGATGACCAAGAGCCATCACCTCAGTTTGGTGGCCAGATCTTGGTGACATCATTACGATAGAACTTATGATCATGATAGGTCGACTCGATGGCGAGACCTCATATTCTTCAACCAAAGCCTTAATTAATTTTTACAAAGGATTGTATAATGGATGGGAAGAAAATCCAAGATAAAAATCATTAAAGGAATGAAAGATCTAAAGAGGGCTAATGCAACTAATTGATTAAGATATGGAGAGAAAAATTTCTCAATAGGTAAACTTTCCTAGCTAATGATATCAGTCGCAAAGTAAAATATGAGAATAATAATCAAGAGTTCAAGTTCAATCGACTGATTGGCTAAGTTCATAGAAAATGTTTCAAGGATATGAGTGATTCAGTCACAGTAAGAACGTTTGATATGGAAAGAGACTCCTTATAACGGTTCCCTTACACATACGAGAGAAACATGTCAATATCAAGTAATTCACCATCATAGTGTTATTTATTTACAATAACCCCTTTCTAACTTCAAGCAAACTTAAAAAGCAAAACGAAAAGACAAATAAAAATGAACTAATTTAACCAAAAAACCAAATCATATATATACAAATAAACCTAAGGTAAGACCTTATTACATTGAAATCTCAAGTCAAGAAGAGTATGTATTTCAAAAGAATTTAACTCATAAGAAAACATATTGATATTTTCAAAACTTAAGCTGACCATTGAAGGAGATAAATGAACTTGGAATGAGAAAACCAAGATATGGTCATAACCTATGAGATGAGCTATACAAGATAATGTAAAAATCACAAAATACTAACATGTATAAAAGGAATGATGAATCTCCCAAGATTAAAGTTTTGATAATTTTGCAAAATGATGTTGTAATACCCCTATTTTGGACTTTGAACCCCTATTATATTTCTACTAAGTATTATTTCATTTGTACTTAGGAAAGTTTAGAAATCTGCTAAATAGGTTTCTATTGACCATGTCGACCAACACATTAAAGAGGGAGTCACAGTCCCCTAAGGTTGGAGGGAAAATGCCACTTAATAATAAGAAGAAATTATTATTGGATACAATTGGAAAACCCTAAAGAAAAGAATTGAGAGAATAATGAATTAAAAGAATTCATATAATGAGGAAAATTCCCCCAAGAAAATAAAAGGTGAAAACTCATTGAAACCCTGAGAATTCATTATGCATTATTCACAATATCATGAGCTGAACACACTAGAGAAATGGGAATGGGAATAAAACCCTGAGACAAATGAATATTGGTGAGGGAAGACGGATTTGGGAGAATCAAACTGGTCCTAGAGCCAACTAATTGTGGGCAGATTTGGGAGGACCAAACTGACCCAGTTTAAGAGAAATCATTCAACTTGGTATGAGCTTGGCCACTTAATTGTGTTCAGGTAAGAGAACTGATCCAAGCTGCAGGAGTACTGCATTTACCTAAATAGGCTATGAATTATTGATTCTCTTAATGGCTAAGGCTTGAAATCCCCTGGAGCACCCTGGAGCTTAGGAGGACTGAGTTGGGTGTTGGGTTGCATGTTTCCTTGAAATATCTTGAATAACTTGGGGAATAACAAGTTAAGGGTAAACTAAAATCTATACTCTACCTAGGGGACTGTGAACTCAGCTCAGAAGTGACTTGAGATCAAGGAGATCTTGCGGGTCAAAGGCTAGTAGGTTTGTGCTTGGTTCCACTGGTCAGCTAATTCATATAAGTGTTTATCTTCTGACTTGCAAAGTATTTGGTTTGGAACAATATTCATATATGTTTCTGAGTATATCTAGTTTACAGTTGAATGGTATATGTATCAGATCTAACTGTATATTTATTGTTTCATGATTATTCTAAGCATTTACCTCAGCTAGACAGCTAGATCTCTGTATTGAGTATTATCTTATGATAATCTTTGAAGATATGGAATATTTGTGTTATGGGTTGGCTGTGAAAATACCTACATTCTATTTGCAGTAGATATATAGCATTAAGACCCTTATATTGTTTAAAATGTATATAGTATCTAATATAATACTGATATAGATCATGTGCTAACCTAGGGTTCGATGAGGCATGTTTTCATATTGCAAGTGTTTATATTTAAATATATTCCAGTATTCTATAGATATCATATGTCATGCACTGTAATGCTATAATTAGGGAAGACATGTAAACCTGAAGGTTTACATGCCTAGCCCTTATATGTTATCAACTCTTTTCTTGATACAGTTTATTTTCATAAAAGAGATACCTAGATAATGCTAATGCTCAAACCTATTATAGTTCTGATTTATTATTATGGACACGGTTTGATAATCTATTTGAATCTGGTCAAATCGACCCTATGCATTAAATGGGAATTCTAGGCTAAATTTATGAGAAATGAAATAAAATATATGTTGTTATATATATATTTATGAGTTGAATCTTTGTACAAATCTCAATCTGAGATAGACGGATATTGTTTATTCAGATAGTGGTAGTATTCATTATATTAATATTAAAAGGAATGTATTCGCCAATAGTGATATGTGACTCAGGGATAATCCACGTCACATTAACATATACTTGCATATAAAATGAGTGTTTCATAAATGCATTTAGCGCAGCATGAAAATGAGTCACGTAGCAAGGGTTCTACCCATCCTGATTATTACTATTATTAATATGTGGAGCTATATAATCGTTTGTGTATGGTTATATAGACGGGTGTTTTCACCAATTGTTTAAACCTGTATTGAATACATTAAATACATAAACATTGTAGAATAAAAACGCATCCCACATAATTAGACATTGTCGAGTATAAACAACGAATCGATTCACGTAAACATTCATTTTTGCATGCAGGTGGGAAAGCTTAACACATTATCCTATTCCTTATACCACATGGGTTTCAAACCCAGTTCATGTCAACAAAAAATAAGGCACCCTAAGAGTATGTACTGACTTTCGTGATTTAAACCGCGCCTGTCCCAAAGACAATTTCCCCACGCCATTCATTGACCAACTCATCGATGCATGTGCGGGACATGAAGTCCTATCTTTCATGGACGGTTTTTTCGGAAACAACCAGATTCAGATCCGTAGGGAGGATCAGTACAAGACTGTCTTTACCACCCCATAGGGCACATTTGCCTATCATGTCATGCCTTTCAGCCTCAAAAATGCTGGTGCTACCTTCCAGCGGGCCATGACCTATTGTTTTCACGACTTGGTCCATATCTTGCTGGTCTATCTTGATGACCTTACAGCTCGTTCCCAGAAACGATCAGACCACCTTAACGACCTCCGACAAGTTTTCTTGCGTTGTCGCAAATATAAAATCCTCTTGAACCCACACAACTGCGTCTTTTGCATTCCGACAGGCCGGTTGTTGGGTTTCATTGTTTCCCAGAATGGAATTACTGTTGATCCCCTAAAATTCAAAGCCATCTTAGACCTTCCCTCTCCGCGCATGCTTCGGCAACTCCAGAGTCTGCAGGGGCGGTCCAATATCCTTCATCGCTTCGTTCCTGATTATGTCACCAAAGTTCATGGATTCTTACGCCTACTTCATACCCACATACCCTTTGTTTGGGATGAGCAAGAAGACACGGCATTCGACGCCCTCAAGAAAGCCCTCACACAAGCCCCCTTGATCTCCCCTCCGGATTTCTCCCAGGACTTCATCCTTTACATCTCGGCATCCGAACATGTCGTGTCCGGAGTCTTGGTCCAAGAAGATGCCTCTCATCGAGAGCATGTCATTTATTACATCAGCCAGACCTTGTCTGGCCCACCCCTACGTTACCCGTACGAGGAAAGGTTAGCCCTAGCTGTAGTCTTTTCCGTCCAAAAATTACGACACTACATTTTGCTCAGTCATACCACAGTTGTCGCCAACTCCAACCCTATGGTCTATCTCCGAAACCGTCGGCTCCTACAAGGTCGTGTTGCTAAATGGGTCATTATCCTCCAGGAGTATGACCTCACTTTCAAAAACCCCAAGAGCACCAAATCCCTCACACTTTCCCATCTCATCACTGACCTCCCATCCTCTTCGTCATCACCCGCTATTCAAACGGATCTGATTGACGATCACATCTTCATTATTTCGTTTGACGACCCATGGTACGGTGACATCCTAATTTACCTCCGCACACAGAAATTTCAACCCCACATCGATCGTGACGGACGCTGTCGTATACGTCACCAAGCCCCCCGATACCTCTTGTTAGGGGATGTACTTTATCGACGCGGCGTTGATACCATCCTACGACGTTGCCTATCCCATAGTGAGGCAGAGCAAGTCCTCAATGATTGTCATAGCGATGCCTGCGGAGGCCATTTCTCCGTCATGGCCACCGCCCAAAAGATCATTCGTGCAGGTTACTTTTGGATGTCATTATTTACTGATTGCATCACCGCAGTCAAACATTGCCAACACTGTCAACTTTTTGCCCCCAAAGCAAGAACCCCACCCGCCCCCCTTCATCCAGTCGTTACTGCTGGACCATTTTGCAAATGGGCCATCCTTGATTGCAATCCCACGTCAGCCAGCGGTCACAAACATATTATTGTGGCCGTAGATTATTTCACCAAGTGGGCGGAGGCCATGCCAACTTACAATTGCACAGCCCACACCGCAGCACAGTTCTTTCTCAACCATGTTATCGCGTGTTTTGGAGTGCCAAAGCAACTTGTCTCAGACCACGGCTCTCACTTCGAAGACGCCGTCTGGAAAGAACTATCAACCTTACTGAAATTTGAACACCATTTTTCCTCTGCTTACTACCCCCAAGGAAATGGCCAAGTCGAAGCGATAAACAAAATTTTGAAAACCATCCTCCAGCGCACTGTAGACAAACACAAGTCAAATTGGCACCACATGATCTTCCCGACACTATGGGCATACCGCACATCAACTAAAACCGCCATCGGTTTTACCCCTTTCCACTTAGTTCACGGTGTCTAATCCGTCCTCCCCATTGAGTGCCAGATTCCAACCCTACATATGGCCGTTGAACTCCTACTAGACACTGCCCCAATCGAGCAACGCTTACTACTCCTGGAGCAGGCCGATGAAGATCGGCGCACAACCCTTCAAACCATGGAAGCAGCCAAGAACCGATCCAAATTGAATTATGATAAACATGTCCACCCAAGAACTTTTTCTGAAGGGGACCTTGTCCTCGCCTACGATCAGGCTCATGACAAAACTAGGAAAGGAAAGTTTGTGTCCATGTGGCAAGGCCCATATATTATACACACTTGCCTCGGATAGGGGGCATACATTATGACCGATTCAGAAGGCAACCCCCTCCGCAACCCACGCAATGGGTTGTACCTCAAGCGATTTTACCCATAGTAAAACGCATGGACACCACCGTCCATGACTGACCTTCATGACAGTTCTTTCCTTTTCTAGTTTTCACCAGGTCCATTTTTTGACCCTTTTTTATGGACCCCCTCGTCGCCTCGGTTTGCGTGCCACATCGGTCGTCGTTCATTTTTGACGAATCTTATATCGCCGGATTCAATTTTCTGCGCTCGTGATGATGCTTGAGATTATTTCTCGCTCTCACCTCCATATTTTTCAGGCATTTTTTAAAATATCACCCATCACCTCGGTTTGCATGCCACAATGGTCGTTGCCCCTTTTTGACAATCTTTATGTCACCGGATTCAGTTTTCCACACTCACGATGATGCTTGAGACCTTTTCTTGATCCCATCAATCCCTTTTTGTTCGGTATAGTTTTATCCCTTTTTCGGGCCGAGCAATCCCTTTTACGAAAAAGGCACTTAGGGAGTTTCTGTTAAGCTCTTTTCTGACTCCTAAAACAATGAAAAGATCACTGAGCAATCTTGCTTCCTTTCATGCTCGCTAAACGTATCTGAAAAGGCATCTACTTGGTATAAGTTTACCCCTTTTCCGGACCTTGTAGACTAATTACGAAAAAGGAATACTCTAATCACATCGGCTAGAAGAGTTCTCCATTTGCATCATTTTATGCTTTTTCGGGCCTTGGAGACTAACTTGCGAAAAAGAACACCAATGGAGTCCACTTACCGCTTTCAGACTCTCTAAACATGAAAGCAACGACGAGCAATCACTGTCCTGGGCTCGTAAAACCAACAGGACAGTAATCATAACCACTACAGAGTCTTCTTATCGCTTTCAGACTCCTTAAAAATGAAAGCACCAATGAGCACGAATAGTCCTGGGCTCACAAAATCCACAGGATAGTACCAGTTCAGAGCACACTTTTATCCCTTCTTGGATCTCATTAAAACTACAAAGAAGGACTTAGTGGTGCTTCTCGGTGCCACAACAGATCATGTCTACTCATAGGGCAGCTTCCCCATTATGGTCGCCTTTGTTCAGAGTATTCTGCAGTATGTCACCCTGAGAATCCCTCGACAACACCCATCAGCTTGACCCCCCCCCAAAGTCAAACGTACCCTTCAGTCCTTAAAAGCAGTGATACCCACACCTACAAGTCAGTTCCTTACGCTACCAGGTCAACCATGTCATCATGCTCTGAACAAAGGAAGTTTGAGTGTTCCCATATATGACCCCAGTTACTTCCCATCCCCACAAGTATGTAAGTCCTACCATCAGTACTACCACACTTCAGTTCTACACCTCACGCTCCTATCAAGGAAACATCATTGCCTTGTTAGTTGCTGGTCTCCCTCTGTCGACGACAACCAAATTTATTCCAGAGGATAGACCTAGAGGTCCCTGTGTCTTGGACTCATCACCATTTATGATGAGTGCCTACGAATCATTTCGAGAAGAGTCCTTAGTTCTTCTCCAAATGGTTGTTTCTCACATGCCCCACTTCAACACCTTCATCGCATCATTGAGACTCGCACAGGGTATTGATCCTTTCAGCTATTAGTCGAAGACCCCAGATACCATCTGACTCCTCCACATTTGAGAGTCTACCTATGGATACATCCAGTTATACTTTTCCTATAGATATCCGGGTTGCGCACGGTGACAGTATTCAGATGTACCGTAGTTTTATACTCCCTCGAGTATATAGTTGCATATACTTCCCAGAGATGGCTCACAGTCATTACGTCCCTACAGATGTTGGACACCTTCAGTTTCAGCAGTTCATCAGTTATACTAGTGTATCAGTTATTGAGATCAGTCATGTCATGATCATGAGTACATCCCAAAATAATGTCCCCTCTGGACCATTATGACGTACCAGTAAATTTTTTATGTATTAGATCCCCCTTCTTGGGACTAATTGTTATGTATATGTCTTGATACGAGCATGGGTATGCCCACCTCGTCCATTATCAGAGATTATTCCTCATTCATATTGGGGCCATGTAATATTTATTGTTTTTTGCAGCTTCCAAGGGCTGTGGATCCAGTCTCCAATCGGTCTCTTCTCCTCCCCAAACCCCAGAAAAAAGACAAAAGAGCTATGATGTCTATCGGCCATACGATGAGCTCCTGCCCTCACACATCAGGGGGCAATCTGTTAACACCCAAAAAGTGCTCACTAGCTCATTTCCCTATTCACATGACCCATTTGTCCACTTTTTCACCATTTGAGCCTCTGAAGCCAACAAAAGGTCACCAAAAGGCCTTAATATACCCCTTTTTCCACTCAAAATGAGTATTTTTCCTAAAAAAGCATAAAAAACCCTAAAAAAGGGTCCAAAATTCCCAAAATATTAAAAAGTGAATACAAATATTAAAAATATTCAAAAAAGGAAAAAGGAGGGAAAAGGTACCTAAACCATGTTGGTCAATACCATTTGTTTCCTCAAAACCACAATGGTATTCCCAACCACCAAAACCTATAAAAAGGTGGTAGGGGCTCCTCACTTTACATCCATCCATCTTCCTATCCTCATGCTGCCAAAATCTCCCTTGAGTTTTTGGCCATTGTAACTACCTTGGAGAAAGGACCCTTTGGAGTTTGGAGCTGCTCACCCTTGGAGCTTCTCAACTATCTTCATCACTTGGAGGTATTATTATTGCAAGCACTTGCTTGCCCCCATTATCAATACAAAGTTATTTATTTATTTATTTCTTGTTCTTGTTTTTTAATTCAAAATTTTATTATGATATGTACATGCTAGTTTAGTTTAGATTTAGATTTAGTTTATTGTTTTTGCTTAGTATTGAAACTGTTGCTACTAGTTAGCAGGTGCCCATAGCACTAAGCTTGGTTTCAAAACCAAGCCAACATGAGGCCCACCCCATTTTACCTACAACGCCCCTCACCCCTCAGGCGGTGGTGGGAATGGTCCACCACCTCCTCTAGGCGGAGGCAACGGTAGACCACCTTATCATGGTGGAGGAGTACATTTCCCTTTGGGTGGTGGCGACGGTCCACCACTCCCTCCAGGCGGAGGCAGTGGAGGACCTAATTACCCTGGTGGTGTAGGTCCTAATGATCGCATGGCACTGAATTACAATATCGTAGAGGACTTGGACCAAGCTCCTTGTGCCATGTCAAGCCTGGAAGTTTCGTAGAATTGTCCCAATCAACGCAGAACTCTACTTGCAGCTATTACTGCAGTTGACCCAGATTCCTCGAACACCATCATGTTTCGTCTTGACAACCTTAAGCCAAGGATCTCACACCAGGTCGCATTCCAAGTTACTGCGAACCTTGCTGGGAAGATTGGCCATCGCACTCTTTTGGACAAAGGAGCCTCCACTTCTGTCATGTCCATCGCTTGTTGGAGAGCCATTGGCTCCCCTAAAATGAATCGTTCTCCTACCACGTTGAAAGCATTCGACGGGCATGGCTTTCAACCTCATGGGCTCTTACAAGATCTCACAGTTGAGTTGGGCGGAAAGACCGTAACCATTAACATGGAAGTGGTCTCGGCCCCGTTAGATTATAATCTCTTGCTCGGTCGCAATTGGTTTTACACCATGTAGGCGGTAGCCTCTTCAGTCTTCCGCATAGTACAATTCCCCCAACAAGGATGAATTGTTACAATCAACCAATTAGATTTTTGTACATCGGATGCTACTACTCATCCTGGTGACCATGTTCCTTCCATTGGATAGACATCAAAACAGTATGAGAGTGTAGGGGTTGGCCTGTTGAAAGATTCATCTCTCATGGGCGTTTTTCCAGCCGCGGACCCCCCTAATCATGTTTCCATGGTGAACATGATCTCCACTGAGATTTTATATCACTCAAACAATGCTTGGCTTGTACCGGATGAAGCCACAACACACCTGTTTGGAGACGCGATGCCTCTTCACCCACTGAACGTATTTATGAGGCTATCCAAACAATGCTGGAGGACTATCCATCCATGGACCTTCCTTCCTATTATCCATGGCAGACACCCTCTCTACCCGATCTCTTACTTTGGACTTTTCATTCAGACGAGTCCATCATGGAAGTAATGAATGTAGACGTCGATCCATGGGATGATCTTCATCACAAGTCATCTTTTCTTCCTCCATGGAAGTACGTAGAGGACAACATTCATACCCTCTTTTCACCGGATATCTACCCATCCCCTCATTTTCCCATCCTTACATGTCTTACAGACACAGAGGGAAACTTGGCTAACATTGAGCCAATTACTGAGGTAGACATCTCCGTGAAACCAGGTATAGTGGAACACATTCGCATAGGCTAGAAGTGTTCCCCTGAAGAAATTGCTATTAGCACAGCCTTGTTCAAGCAATTTCGAGATGTCTTTGCTTGGTCCTATGAGGAGATGCTTGGGATAGACCCCACGATTGTTTCTCATGAAATAAAAACCTATCCCGACATCAAGCCTGTGAGTAAAAAATTGCAACTAGTACACCCCCGAAAGAATGCGGCAATAAAGGAAGAAATTGAAAAGCTCTTAAAGACTGGCTTTATTTATCCTGTCCCATTGATGGATTGGGTCTCAAACATCATTCCTGTGAACAAAAAATAGGGCACCATTCACATCTGTGTTGATTATCGGTATCTTAATCAAGCTTGTCCAAAAGACAACTACCCAACCCCCTTCATCGACCAGATTATCGACAACTGTGCTGGACCCGTCATCTTCTCATTCATGGATGGATTTTCTGGTTACAACCAAATTGAGATCAACCCAGCCGACCAACATAAGACAACTTTCATCTTCCCATGGGGTACATTCGCTTAGAGCAAGCTCCCATTTGGCCTTAAAAATGTTGGCGCCACGTTTCAACAGGCTATGTCGTATGCCTTCCACGATATTAAGGACTTTATGGAACCCTAATTGGATGATCTCCTTGCCCATTGAAAGCAGCGTGAGTTCCACATTGATCATCTGATGGCCATATTCCTCAGATGCAGATGGTACAATATCCATATGAATCCTCACAAGTGTATCTTTTGCGTTGAGTCAGGACCCCTCTTAGGATTTATCGTTTCGAAGGATGGGATCCGCATTGATCCCTTAAAGGTGGAGGCCATCATCAACCTACCACCCTTGACTGATGTTATGGAACTTCAAAGTCTCCAAGGGAAGGCAACTTACCTCAGACGTTTTGTGTGCAATTTCGTAGAGAAAACTCAGGGCTACATGAAACTGCTTAAGAAGGACGTCCCGTTCATTTGGGATGACCAAGCTCAAAATTCTTTTGACAGTATCAAACATGCCATCACGCATGCCCCTGTGCTCCAACCGCCTAATTATTATCGAGATTACATCTTATATCTCGCCGCTTCTGCTACCACTATCGCCATGGTTTTGGTACAGGAGGATCAAAACGCTCAGGAACATGTGATATACTATGCAAGCAAGGGTCTAGCTGACACCGAAACTAGATACTCACATGTCGAAAAACTTGCTTTCGCGGTAGTCATTGCCATCTAGAAGTTCCGTCATTACATCTTTCTCTGCACCACCACTATCATTTCCGACTCGAACCCAATGTACCACGTACTGACACGTCAGGTGCTTGGGGGAAAGTATTCACACTAGATTGTGATACTACAAGAATTCGATCTTCTTTTCGAGAAAGCTAAGTCTAAGAAGTCTTTGGTGTTTGTCGAGCTCATTTGCGACCTTTCCCATCCTGATGCAAAAGTTGAGCATAATGACTCATTTCCTGATGAATCATTGTTTCTCATCAGTACGACTGACCCCTGGTATGGAGATATTCTGTTGTATCTTCAAACCCAATGCTTCGATCCTCAACTTTCCTGCAACGATCGTCGTAAGGTTCGTCACCATGCAAAGTATTACTTAATCATCAATGATACTTTGTATCATCGTGGCGTCGATTCAATCCTTCAATGTTGTCTCACTCATGAGGAGGCTGGACGCATTCTGAATGACTGTCACGCTAGGGCATGTGGCGGTCATCTCTTTGGGATGGCTACAGCCCAGAAGATTTTGCATGCAAGATATTATTGGCCTATTATCTTCAAAGATTGTATTGAGGCCATTAAAAAATGTCCTCCTTGCCAACACTTCCATACGAAGAAGCGCACTCATCCTTCCCCACTACATCCGGTTATTGTCGTTGGCCCATTTGCAAAATGGGGCATCGATTTTATGCACGGTAAGCCTACCTCGGTTGGGGGGCATAGTTGCATTATCGTAGCTGTGGATTACTTCACAAAGTGGGTTGAGGCTATGCCTACATACCAAAACGATGGAAAAACCGCCACACTCTTCATGTTTAATCATGTGATAGCGTGGTTTGGAGTTCCTTGGGACATAATTACTGATCATGGTTCTCACTTTCAGAACCATATGGTTGCTAAATTGAGCAACATGTTGGGTTTTCGCCATGAAAACTCGACACCCTACTACCCGCAATCCAATGGACAGGTCGAGGCAATTAACAAGGTCTTGAAAAGTATGATCCAGAGGATGGTAGGGACACAAAAGTCCAACTGGCATAACATGCTCTTTTCATCATTATGGGCCTACCGAACTACCGTTAAAACCGCCACAGGCTTCACTCCCTTCCAATTGGTATATGGATTGGAGGCTATTCTTCCGATAGAGTGCGAAATCCCGTCTTTACAGCTCGCGGTCCAACTTCTTCCTAACATTACTACTAAGGAAGAACGTCTCTTACACTTAGCCCAACTTGACGAGTCTCACCGTGATGCCACTCTCGCTAATGAAGTGCATAAGAAACGCATCAAGGCCCAGTACGATAAGTCGATTGAACCTCGTATCTTTAACGAGGGTGACCTGGTCCCCACTTATGACCAGAAGCACGATAAGCTAGGAGCTGGGAAGTTCAAGTCCATGTGGCATGGACCCTATGTCATAAAACATGTGTTGGAAAAAGGTGCCTACAAGCTTGAAGATCATGATGGAATCTCTTTAGGTGAATCCCGCAATGGGATTTACCTGAAGAGATACTACGCTTGATCTCTCATGCATAGACTTGCTTGTATATACTGTACATGGCGTGTTTTTGTGTTTTTGTGTGGTGTGACACAGTTCTCTTTTCGAGTGTCTTTTGATCTTGTTTCCGCTTCTCATACCATGTTCTGTCTGCATGTGCAGATGGCAATGTGCTATGGATTCGTGGATGACGCCAGCCGGCATACCCTTCACCTTGCTTCGGCATCCTGGTTACTATATTCCCCAACAGATGATCTCATTATCTCAGGAGGAAGTTGCCTAGGGTTCGCGACCAACAATGCCACAGAATATTAGGCAGTGATCGGAACTCTAGCTGATGCCATTTCCTTGGGTATGAACCACGTTGTCATCCACATAGACTCTCAATTAGTGGTTTCCCATTTGAACTATATATAAGCCATCCGTGATCCCATCTTAATCCGTCTCTTCAGATGAGTATGTCTCCTGGAAAGGTCATTTGAATCTTTTCAATACTTGCACATTCCACGAGAGTTAAACATAGTTACTCGATGGCCAATTTCATTTTGGATTGGTACATTGCACACACATAATAATCATAATATGTAAAAGCATTCACGACATGTAAATATAATGTACAGAAGCAAACTTGTAAACAAGATCACATCACTAATCATTTGAAGAACACATAACGTATAAACCATCGATAATGTATATATATACAAATCGCTCAAAAGTAGTGTTGGTACAAAATATGAAGCACGGTGGCTTTCAGTGAGTCTCTACAAAAATATGAAGCATCATAGCTTTCAGTAAGTACAAAAATATGAGGCCTCTAAGCTCTCAGTACAAGTCTAAAAGTGCAATCAAGCTGGATGCCTGACCTGTACACCACCTCTACCTCTAACAGATCTCTGACGCTGAGTGAGAAAGCAGTCTACAGTACGAGCCACCTTACGGAGTAGGGCATTGAAGCACACAAATGATCCAACCCCATACCTCTGCATGTGCCTCGGTAGGTCATCAATGGCTGGCTATGGGACCTCCACAGTAAGCCTAGAAAGGTTCCGGTACACCTCCTCCATCTCCTTTATTGCAGGATGAGAACCGGCAGGAACCACTGCCTCTCCAGCTCTGTCTCTCCTCGCCAGAAGAGAGAGACCTACTGGTCACATGGGACCCACATCTGCACACAAATATAAAGTACTTGTCAGCACTAAATCAAAAAAATAATATAATTCACAAAACTAAAAAGTACAAGGGTTTTGTTCTTACTGATATCACCTCATGCTGCACCCTCTAGCAGCACTAAGTCGGGATCCTCCCAGAAGTCTGTGCCACTGTATGGGAAGTCCTCGACCATGAGCATCTAGCCCTCTAGCCAGCTAAAGAACTTGGTGCCAAAAGTGATGATGGGACCCCCACCATGGAGGGTCATCAGCTCTACCCACCTCAGCATGTGTGGATCTCTCTGATCCCTATCATCCAGTACCACCTGCGGGCGCAAGAGAGGAACCCGCTCCAAGAGGAACGACACTATGATTGATCTGTATCAAAACTGCTTGAGCTCCCCACGTCGACAATTGGTCAGCTGAGCTCAGATGTTGGCGAGTAGACCCTCGCACCAGTTGAACACCATGGGAGACATACAGTCTTCCGCATACAACATCTGAGTCCAATTAGCCGTATGTGGAGCTTGGCTACCCGCCACCCTAGTAATAGTGAGTAGTACAGTCCTCAGTGGATGACTCACCACATATCTGATGAGTATCTTCCCGCTGGAAGGACGAGAAGTAGCGACATAGTGCTGTGACACCATGTCCTCAACTGTACGGTCACTGGCTCGTGTCCCAGTGAGTTGTAGAACGTCCCCTCTTTGGGACAAACCGGTCAGAAAGTATATGTCCTCAATGTCAATATTTAGGATATGCTCACCTATCAAGAAGTACTGTTGGGCTGCATCCCAACTCTATAACATGTGTGTCAAGAACGGAACCTGGGCTCTCATCCCCTGTACCTGGAAGAACTTGAGCAACCCACAGTTTCGCAAAGCAGCCACACATTGTGGATCGTTTGTGGCTTGCTCATCCTCTATCTCGTGTTCTCTCTCTCGCCACTCTAGTACCATCTCTACTTGCTGGGAACCTGCCAAAAGGGGCATTTAAAACATGTTAGGTCCTTTCCCAACTAGCACAAACTCATTTTTTGAAAGATCTTTGATGTTTGACTTGTGGGTTTCCGTTGTCACACCTCACCTTCAGGTACAGGGTGATGTCGCTGTAGGTCCCGTTTTCGAGACTTGCGACGACCCAGGCTCGTTTCAAGTCCTGAAAGGGCCACTTGTGACGAGCCGAGGGCACATTGGCCCCTTCCAAAATCATCAAAAAACTCAAAAAATGAACAAAAATGGAAAAACTAAACCACTACAAAGTTGCTGGCTAAGATTTAGGCCTACCTGGTTCGGACAGTTGGTGAAATGGCAGATCGTAGCTCCCTGAATCGGGAAAGGAAGTTTTGGCTCCAAATTGGTACTTCTCCACCCAAATTGGCAATTTGAACAATGTTTCTATTTTTGGCCCATATTTCTATTTATAGAATGGAATGGAATATTCCTTTTCAAATATTTTGATGCTTTTGGTCCATTTACTATAGTTTTGACCGTTTGTCATTATATTTGGGGCTATTTGACACGTTCTCTAGTGTACAGGAGTCGTAAAGTGGTCTTTTGTAGCATTTCTCGCATTACCAACGGTAATTACAGGTATGAACACTCCTTTGAACGTTTTGTCATTATTATTTTTAGTTAGTCATAATTATTGCATGAGGATGAGTTTACTCTTCGTTTGTTCTCGTACTCATCAAATCATGAGAACAAGTACCGAGTTATGATTTATCACTTTTTTGGGCTCGTTAAACTTCCACGGAAAAGGACACCCCCTGGAGTCCATAGTTACGCTCTTTTCAGACTCCCTAAAATTGAAAAGATTGCTAAGTGAACTTGTCGTGTTCACGCTTGTTAAATTATTTGAATGGTCATATTCCTGGTGATAGTTTACCCATTTTTCGGACCAGGGGGTACTAATTACGAAAAAGGAATACTCCGGCCAATCATGACTGGAAGAGTCCTCTCACGCGTTGTTTTACCCTTTTTCGGGCAATGAGCCTAACTTTACGAAAAAGGACCGTTGGATTCTTCTTTAGTTCTTTTCAGACTCTCTAAATATGAAATGACAACCGAGTTTACCTTTTGTGGACTCGTTAAATTTTCACATTGAAGGGCCCACCATGGGACGAACCCCTCCTATCCTAGGTTCGAAAAATATTTGGGATTGGACTCATTTATGAGATGAGCTATACTAACCATCTGGTTACCCTCATCAAGCTTGTTAAAAAACACATGAGGCACTCATCGTTCATGATGGGGAAAAAGGAAAGTGTTTGGGTTACATAACTTAGTGGAAGTATATAGTTGTTCTTGAACATGGCACTCATCTGCATTTGCATATCGATACTTGGGCCATCTGTTTGTCTATGAGTCCCCACTTACTTTCTGAGTCTCGTTACTCCTCTAAGTCATTCGGAGAAAGCTTCCAATATCATTTGCATTAGAAGTTTGCATCATTCTCATGTCAATACTGCCAAGTCATGCCATGCCCATGTTCAAGAACACATTCATTACTCATTATTTTCAGTCAGTACACACGTCGTCATGCCGTTGTTACTTTGAGTCAGTCTCACATGTTATCGTACCATCCGATCTACTCTACACATCTTTTGTCGTGTTTCGTGTCGATTGATGGGGGATTCATTATGGCCCTCCTTCGACGGATTCATCCTTGTCAACTTCAACCCATCATCCAAGGATTGAATCTAGAAACTAGTCAAGTATCTTGGTCCTGCATGCCTCAATGGTAGGTTACCTCGCTTTCATCATGAGTTTACATCATTGACTCTTGATTGAGAGATTTCATCTTGCGTTCGACGTCAACTCATTTATTCACGCTCGATGATATGTACTGTGATACCTTGGGAATCATTGACATTAATGGTGATCTCCCTCGCACTTGTTAATGGTTTACATCAATGACCGGTAATCAAGTGGTTTCTACCATGTTCGATGTCAAGACATTTGTAATCACATGGATAGATTCGTATCATTGCGGGTTCAGCTTGAAGACCCTGGGGAGTCATATTTTTACCCAAGTTGCGATGGAGTTTGTATTGAGTCATATTACATGGATCCACTTTTCTATTGGTCGTGGCTGTGTTACCATCTCATCATGGATCTACTCTTGTGTCTAGTAGTCATGATTGTGTTCAGTCGGTCATTACTCCCATGGATCTGCAATGTATTCGTCGGCAGCCATGTTGTACTACATATGAGATTGTCAGTTCAAAGTCAGTTGTACTGCAGCAGCGTCCTTCATCCGACAAGTCTTTTTTCCATTATTTCTATCAAAGCACTTCACTTGTACATCCTTAACAACTTCATGCTTTGGGGGGCATTCTGTTACACCTAAAATCTACCCATCATGATGATTTAGTGTATACATCCCTGAAGTCATCTGGACCAAGTGCTCATTTGGAGGATTTGTACTCAGTTTGTACACCCTTTTGAGAGGTTGTCGCAGGTTGCACACTAGCAACATGCGATGTCGCAGGTTGCTCCATAGCAGGGTGCGACGAGGTCTGTTAATGAACAAAAATAGCCATTTCGAGATCTTTCTCGAAGCTTGCCCGTTTCAGGGCTTATCCCTGATCTCTTGGAGAGCTGGTACTCGACCCCTAGCCTGTTGGGAAGATCCCCTATCTCTCTCCTACCATCTCTCATCCTATCCTATCCATAACCTCATCCACTTAGTCCTATATATACGAGGCTCACTCCCATACCAAAGGGAGGAAGACTATGGTATCTACATGCTAGTGAAATCTCTCTTAGGACACCTTCACTCACCTCTTGGAGAATTCATGCTTCCTTGGAAGGGCTTGGCAATTGGCTTGTGTGGAGAAGGGCTGCTATGTTAAGTCATTGGTTGTAGTTCTATATCTCTATCATGTACTCCTCTATTTGCAGTAATACAAATGCTTTCCACCAATATCGTTCTTAATGTGTGATGATGTTGTGTTGTTTACCTGCTTAACTGTTTACATAGATCTTTTATTGTATAGATGCTCTTTACTCGTTTCTCTTTTCTATGTCTTAACAAGTCTTGCAGCTTGGATCTGACGACCTCAGGACGTGGAGCAACATTCAGGAGAAATGATAGCGAAATCAAAGAGGTAAGGCATCTAGTACTTGATCCTTAATTAGATCTAGGAAACGTGTTTGTAGTCTGTTCTATTTGTTCTAGGCTCACATTGAGCTAGGAAGATCCGGCTCGCCTCCAGTCGAGTGGATTGTCCGGTAACAGTAATGAGTTTGTTTGACCTAACATCCTGTAATCCTACAACCACAATTCATTAGGCACATTCCTCTAACCCTCTTTGAAATCTTCTTCTCTTGGTTTTCCATCCCACCACCAATTGATGACAATGGAACCCCTTCCCTAGCCTTCAACAAACAATTGTTTTAAAGATTGTAGATCTCGGTCTGCATTAGTGTGGCATGTATCTATAAAAAATTTTAAATGTGTAAGATCATAAAATTTTTATAGCAAGAATGAAAGGCTTTATTTAATTTTTTTATATATGTCAGATAAACAAGAAACAAGAATGTTCACTATCTTATTTTTCCATCGCACTCGAACTCATAATTTGGGTATCAAGGGGATTTAATTCCATTGATTGGCAGATCTAGAGATTAAATTCTTGTATCTACTGAGATCAAGTGCCGATCTGGTGAATACAAATGTGAATACGTTGCTTTTCAATAAATCAAATTTATTTGAAATATTTTGAAGAACAAGAAATAGTGAAATAATTTGAAGGCCACATACATAATGACTATGAAAGCGTTGAGCTCGATTCACCGTCGCAGATATGGGTGCTAGACCACCGGTGTTGAAATTTGAGTAGTGACTTTTGCTCGAAACAGTCACAATAAATCCCTGATGTCTTTAAATGCAAAACTTTGATGTACAACCCAGATTAAATGTTGAACTACATTGACAATAATAAATCCTATAAGAACAAAGAAACCCTAAATGCAATCGTCGTGTCACTTCCCTAAGTTTTTCCATCGTTAATGCTTTGCGTTAATGTTCATATGAGAATGACCATGGATATAGTGAACCTTGGAATGCTATTTATTAGCACAAGCATGCCCATTACCGTACCCATATTAATATGGTTGCTTTGGAAGGATACGCTGCAATTTCCAATAAATTTTTACGCAATAGATTTAAATAGTACTTGCTTATTAATGGCACTCCACTCCAATTTTCTTATCATGTTCCTATGTTCATCTCTATGGCTCTAATGGCAGCAACACCCATTGTCGAGAAGTGCTCTCTGCCTCATTCCTCTATTTCAGGTCAGCCTTTGACTGTTTCCATGTCCATTTCTCCACCAAGGCAATTCTACCCAACAAGTAAGCCAAAAAAATGACCACATCTTTAGTCACGGCGTCAATTTCTGCTTCTCCTTGCCAGGAAGAGTTGAGGACTATTTGGAGATCCTTTTCACAAAAAGCAGTTCCACCTCTATATAGCTTGATAAAAAAAAGTCTTCTTTACTATGCATATCCGTGCAAATCTTATCAACAATAATATGCATTTATAGCATAATCTTAAAGCGTCGCAAAGTTTTTTAACATTGATAAACTTCATTTTCTATCTTTGCTTATGAAGCTATCATTTGTTGTTCATCTCGTCTCCTTAGGTTCGTAAAACTCATCAAAATTCCCGTGTCAAAACCCCACTCTCACATCCTTATACCAGGAAAGAAGAATGAATGGAATGTATATGGAAACAGTATTGCTGTTAAAGGAGATTGTTTGTTTTCGGCATCATCACACATGATTATCATTTTGATTAAAATGGGAGTCGCAAGAGGATAATACAATGTACTATGAGGATGTGGGTATTCATCAATTTTGGGATTTATGCTTGTTTTCCCATTTAAGTGTTTTTGTTCCACCATCGAATCTTTGTGTTTAAAAAAATGATGAGAAGACATTAATTTGTTATAGTCTTAAAGTATGTAGAATGATGTGATTGTAAATTCGAATGGAAACAAATGAGAGATTTAAAAGGATATTTTTTTTATGGTTTTAAAAAGTTCTATATGATATATAGAATATCCATGGATATGAAGACGGTATGAATGAGGAGGAGAATACTCAAAGATTCAATATCTTTGATCATTTTTATTTGAGTAATCAATCATTGAAAAGATGAATTCGGGGGCAAGGGAGTAATATTTGTTATGGTTAATATCATTATTTTTAATATCATTCAATTAAAAAAATTAACCATAACTTAATATTTATATTTCTATTTTCTTAAAAAGAAAACAAAACCACCAACTTTACATTTAGGTTTTAAGATTTTTAACATGTGCCTTGTTCACAAAAATAAAAATCGTTTACTCTTTAAGGAAGTCAACAAATATCCTATTTAACTAGGCAATTTCAAAAAAGTAAGAACAACCAAACACCAAAATGAAAAAAAAAATATAATATGAAAATTTATATAAATTTTATATTAGAAAAAAGATTATAAGAAAGCAATTAAAGTATGAGAATTAGAATATTAGAAGGCATTGCTACATAATCAATATTCTAATGTATGCTTTGAGACTATAAAAAAACATATATATAGCAAGTAGGACTCTTCTCACTATATTTATATTAATAGCAGAGTTAATATATACTGTGTGATTGATTACCAATCCTTTGCCAACCCCTTGTTCCAAATAAAAAAATTACCAATTCCTTGTTCCAAAAATTACTTAAATAGATCTTGTGGTCGTAGAATAATATAATTTTTTCATTCACCGATAAAAGTTTTGGTCATTGAAGTTCCAATGGTAAGATCAAGAATTATTATTAGAATATTTTTACTTGTAGAAGGCAAAGATATTGTTGGAGAAGTCAATAGAGACCATTGTGTTAATGAACCATAGTGGCATCACTATAACTAAGAGGAATCAATCATTGAAAGTTTTGCACATGGCATAATGCACTTGGGGCCTTGAACATGGTTAGGTGAGGATTATAATGGGATAAGGTCCTATTTGAATCTTCTTATGAGTAAGATTCATCTAATAATCCTAGAATAACCACAAAAGAGCTTTGTAAGGGATGTTGGGCCCCTTTGGGAGAAATGTTGCCTCATCAATATGTTATGCACAATATTAACAAATGTTGAGACCTATATCATTTTCAACAAAGTAAAACAAGGGCCTTAGAGACAAAATAAAGATTCTCAAACTCAAGGACCATGAATAAGGGCTTGAAAAAGCACACATATACTCTCTAAGGGATTTATGGCCTCGGATTGGGATTTACGTTCCAATAGAAGTTTATACACAACAAATATGGTAGTGAGGGCCTATACCATGATCAAGGGAGGAAAAGAAGGGCATCAAGACTAAAAAAAAGTTTCCGTGTGCTTAATTAATGGCCATGATCAAGGAATCCAATTAGGAATATGGGTATTTTTAGTACATGATTTACACAATAAGGATGGGTCTCAAGACCCCTACAATGGTCGAGGAGGAAAATGATATTCTTCTAGATCATAAAAAAATATTGTTAATCTCGATGGCCATGAACAAGGCATCAAACCATTGTAGATATCATTTCTAAGGGATATTTGACCTCTAAGTACCTGATATGATGCCACTCACTATTTCTTAGCACCACATTTGGGCTTTGAGGCCTTTAGGTTGTACCTTATTTCCATTAGGAAATTTTACCCACAACTTAATTCATCTAGGACCTTGAACATGGATACCAAAGGAACTTAAGATGTCGAGGCCCTATTTGAATCTTCTCAAGTTCAAACTTCATGTAGTAGTCCTCGAACAACCAAACTGCTAAAACCGTTATGCCAACACTAAGGAAACATGAATTCGAAGAGGTAATGAACAGTAACAAAAACAAAAATTGTGGGAGTGTAATGTTCTGCAGTGGGTTTAGTTGGTTTTGATGAGAACAAGAATTTTGGTAATTTGATCCCGGCTGGATATTAATAACTTCTCTTTTTTATTGCATATTATATCATTTCCAGCTTATCCCAATTGGGTCTTAATAACTTGTCTTTTTTATTGTATATTATATCATTTACAGTTATTGTTTCTAGTACAAATATTTTGCATTTAATTATTGTTCTTTCCAATTGAATTCATACAGTCCAAAATAGTGCATTTCATTTATTTTATAACAGTGAATAATATAAAGTAGCTTAATTCCTTTTTAAATTATTTTTTGCATGCAACCTTAAAGTAATTTCATTGTAAATGTGTCTCACTTATTTTAGAAAAGTGGGTCACTTATTTTATTTTTAAAAGTAATTTATTTCTAAAAGTGGTATTTTAGACAAAGTTAGTGAATTAAGGGATTTTATTTGATTTTTAACGCTTTATTGTGCTTCCATTACCACGTGGGTCATTCTCTACTTGTCACATAGTGCCTTCGTTCCACTTTATTCTTTTATTTAAAACAATCCATTTCCAGTATCATTTTTTAAACTACTTATTTTTCATCCAAAGGAGGGAAAGAGACCATCAAAATTTATTAACAGTTAGCTTGCAATTGGGAATTGGTTTCTTTTCTTAGCTCAATCATTTATTTGCTAAGTCTATGTATTTTTCCAAGGAACTGGGTTCTTTCCAAATCAAATTCTCTACTAAGCATTGATGCTTAATATGGCTTTTTTCTACTATTGTTAAAATAATTTCTCTGCTTTGTTTATAATACAAAGTTATTTCAAATTTCTTAAATATACTTCTATACTTTCCATGCCTCTGTCAAATATTGTATTTTTATCGCACTTTCCTGATAGATTTTGCTTGAACTCCATCCCAAACTACATTCTAATTCAAGCAATGTTACACATAAATGCAAAAATTCCAAGCAAACTTTATTCTATACGAACATGTCATTTTGTCGAATTTGCCATTAACTACATATCCTTGCTTAATTAAGCACAACTTATGCTTCCAATTTGCTCATCTAGTCTTCCACAATGATGAAATTGAGACATACAATGTTTACGAGCAAAGTATAGACTTTATACTGTTTCTAGAGATAGGATTTATCTAAGATTACATTTTAAAGAGATCAACAGGCACATTGCAAAGAAGTCTGAAGAAATTAATAGCTTCTATGTGTCCATATGCACCACAAATATAAAGTTTCTGCTTAATTGGTTTACATAGGTAACAACCAACATCATGAACAACTGGGTTATTAATAATTTCTTCAATATTTTCTCTTGCAATTTTGAATCTTCTGCAGACTCAAGTTAATAGTTCAATCACAATTGGATAAAGTCCTCTTCAATGTTGTCAATTGAAGAGGACTTAGTTGCATGCTCGGTTCATCAACATTACCTAAAATACCATTTGGCAGGGACTTAGCTGCATCGCAGCTATTACCCTTGTTTTGATTATAAATGCATATACATAACATTTGACTATAAATTGCGATGTGAATGACCCATCGAATATGTAGCTACATTAGTTGCATAGTTACAACCCTTTGAATAATATGCATATTTAATATTTGAATATGATATACTATACATACCAATGCACATTTGTGTAGCTTCATAGCTACTTAGGAATAATACTTTTGAATAAATGCACACATAACAATTGAGTATTACGACTGTACAATTACATAGTAAATTAGATATATTTCAACAGTACTTTGAATGTAACATGCATGTATAACAAATAAAAGGGCCTCATATAACGAATGCGCGATTATTTGGTGCAGTGTTTACATTTTGAATGAATATATAAAAATGGAATATAAAATGCATTCCATTTAAACGCAAGCAAGGGACGCCAAACTTCATCCAACAATTTTTTTTTCAATAGCAAATCAATCACCATTAAGGGGTTACAATACTACATATTGATTGATTTGAAACTCATTACACAAGCTTTCATCTATAACTCAATCGAGTGCCGAATCATCCTAACTTATAGTAATGAGTTTTAGCGGTTATCTTAGCCACGATTTTTGTTTCATTTACTAATTTGAAGAGTCACGAACATACTAAATTCGAACAATCTTATATGCCACAAAATTTAACTCTTATATAAAATCACAGGGCCGATTGCTAAATCTAGGGAAAAAAATGTATTCAATATACAAGTTAATCTTACCCATTAATCGAAAACTATCATTAGGTTACCGCATGACCATATTTTTGATAAATAACATATTTAAACAGTAACTAACTCAATCTAGTATTCGATTTAGAAGAAATCCATACCACAACGCAATAGATTTAAAGTCTAAACCCCGCTACCACACAAACTGTTTATTTAAGCAAATTTGCAAAAGACATCTTCTATCCAAGTTTCACGCCAAAAAAAACCGACAATAACCAGAAGATTTATAAGAGTCACCGCGGCATCTAATTTAATTGATAGTAAAAATACTCTATAATGAGCTATAGCAGAAAGAAAATGAGCCCTTAGATCCGAGCCTTTGAACCTTGTTGTGATACCACTTTGTAACATACCCAAAATTTTATACAAGCAAACTAAGCTATTGTAGTTTTAAATAATCATTAAGATGGTCAAGCAATAAGACACTTACTTGAAACAATGCAAATGACAACTTGGAGAATCAACTTCTCCCAACCATAGGAGAGAGCAACACCACTGTCTGTCCAACTCCACCCTCGAGCTGGAATCATCACCACCATGCACTAGAACGCCAAGCAACACTTCCACATGGCACTCTTTCTCAGAGTCTGTAACAAGAAATGATGGACTTATGAAAGAGAGAAACATTCAACCACAGTTTCTCCATGAACAGCATGATGTCCCATGTTATCACAATGCACTATTATATATAGTTTTGCCCAGGTCTTGTGCCATCCCAATCAAATCTCCAATCAATCCATAAATCCCTATGATTGAGGATCTTGTGTGGTAGTTGAGTTTTAGATTGGATTTGATTGGTAAAGATCTATCTTGCTTGCTTACACATGTTCTCTCTGTGCCATGGTGGTGTCCCCTCATTTAACTGAATTCTCCAAGTGTTTTTATTTTATTTTTTAGTAATAATAAAATAATATTTTGTTGTGCAAAGAGTCACTCACACATCTTGTGAGTATTTTTGAGTTTTTAAATAACTCTTACAAAAATATTTATTTTTTTGAAATATTTTTCGCAAATATTAAAATAAAAATAAAATAATAATTTCTTGGGGTTATCACATGATTGAAGTCAAATATGGATTAAATTTATCCTTGGATTGAATTCAACAATGGATTAAAATCAACCTTGGACTGAAGGAATTCATGGATTGAAGTCAAACTTGTATTGAAATCAACCTTGGATTGAAGTCGACTATGGATTGAAGTTAACCATGTCTTAAATTCAACCTTGGATTCAAATAAAGCTTGCTAAAATCTCAACTATGTGATGCAGGAGCATCGAGACCTAAGCAGATCAGTCAAAGTTGATCGATCGAAGGGAGTCGACTAGCGGGAGTGCCAATGACCACTAGTGCAGGAAGCAGGTTGACTTGTCAAAGTCAACAAGTTGAGCAAAAGCAATCGGGGTGCAGCCGACTGAAGGAACAACAGATATCGCGGGAGGTCGAGGATTGACAGGAAATGGTCGATAGATGATGAGCGATGTAAGAGGTCGGGTAGTCGACAAGTGGTCAAACTATGACACGAAAGAGTTTGGCGAAATCAAGTATATTGGGAAAGGAATGAACCAATAGGACAGTCAAGATGTGACTGACTGCTGTAGCAGGGTTGGAAGACAGGAAAGTCAAAGGATTGTACCAGTAGCCATTCGGGGTTGCTGAGGAAGTTATTACAGTTATTGCGAGTTGGTGATGGACATGACAGAAGACGTCATGGATAGAGTTGTACAACATGGTTAGAAGCTGACAGTGCAAATTCACAGGATTTGGACAGGATCGACGAATGGAGGGAACGCGTGTCTCAGGATTGTAATAATCTTGGAAACAGCACCCGCAGAGTAGAAGAGGAAGAGAAGGCCTTCAGTCTAGACACTGTTGGGCAGAGCAGCGTAGAGTACATAGCCGAGGAAGTTGTGAAGAATCACACTGGCCGAGTGCAGAGTGTTAATATCGAACCATAGCTCAGAGGTCTATGGTGAACCAGGAGAGGGTGAGGTCGACACACAGGGAGAACACACCATAGTTACTTCTAATATTGTAATGACTGAGGCTGATTGTAGTTAGTTATTTGCTTACAGTTATTTTATATTGTAACCAATTTCAGAGAAGTAATATAAGCCAATCCAGGCGTCTTGTTCTACACCTTATTTGTGTGAGCATTATGGTTTGTGTCGTGTGTATTGTTAAGCAAGAACCTTATTTCCGTGAGGAGACTTACATCAGTTGGTATCAGAGCCCGAAAGCGAGTCCGGTTGGAGAGAAGACTATACCAACCTGACTTGCGTCAGTTGGTATCAGAGCCCGAAAGCGAGTCCGGTTGGAGAGAAGACTATACCAACCTGACATGCGTCAGTTGGTATCAGAGCCTAGAAGCGAGTCCGGTTGGAGAGAAGACTATACCCACTTGACTTGTGTTAGTTGGTATCAGAGCCTGGAAGTGAGTCCGGTTGGAGAGAAGACTATACCAACCTGACTTGCGTAAGTTGGTATCAAAGTTGGAAGTGTGATAATTTCAGTAGAAGTTGAAAATGGCTCATAGAGGCATTAATGCATGAGGATGAAGAGCGTGTGGTGCAACAATTGTCACAGTGGATCATGAGATGTTTGACGAATGCGTCCGAATGATGCAGACTTTGACAAATGAAGTCGCAGCGATCAAAGAAAACCAGAGGCGTGGTTGCATTCCTGAAGCGCTAGACCATAGTGACGAGGAAGTCGAGGAAGTGGAAGCTCAGGAAGTCATAGTAGAAGAACCAGAGGAGAAACTCATCAAGCTTCTGACGGAAATGAGAGGTCGGGTGAAGATAGATGTGCGTATGTATTTGGGAATCCTGGACCCCGAAGACTTTATCGACTGGTTCAGAGAGATGGATAAATATTTTGATGTAGAGCAGATCGAGGACCCTAAATGGGTTAATACTGCATGTCTAAGGTTAAAGGGTCATGCCTCATTGTGGTGGGACAATGTACAGGCTGGTAGACTCAAGAAGGGAAAGGAGAAAATGAAATCTTGGGATAGGATGGTTTCCAAGCTGAAGGGGAAGTTCTTACCAAATGACTATGTGATTTCCTTGTTCAAAAAGTTACAGAACTTTTGGCAAAAGGAGATGACCGTGAAGGAGTACATGGAGGAGTTCTACCGATTGTTGATTCGGTTAGGATAGACAGATGAAGGAGAAGAAGCTGTCACCAGATATGTAAACAGATTGAAATACACTGTTCAGGATGAACTCAGCATGTCGAGATTTAGAACCGTCGGAGAAGCCTATCAGTTTGCTCTAAAGGTAGAAGAGAAACTGTCGAGAAGGTCTGCAACAACCAGAGGCAGGATGACTAGTCGGGGTGGAAGGACTGTCTCCGTGAAAGGTCAATGTAGTGGGTACAAGAAAGAAGGTGTCAAAGATAGTCGACACACAAAAGGGACATCGACGAAGCAAAGAGCGCAAGAGAGCCGACGCGATGGTCGTGAGAACTGCGGTCGAGGTGCGTATGGTCGAAGTGGTCCATCTGATAGGAAAGGAGTTAATAGACCAACTATAATCTATTACAAATGTCAAGGAGTGGGACACAAGGCATATGAGTGCCCAGAAAACCTACATGCTGCAGAAGAGTCGAAACCCAGATGTCCAAAGGATGAGCAAGTCGATGAGAGGGAAGAATTGGCATCAAATCGCAGTGGAGGTGAGAAAAAGAAGAACTAGAATCTGATGATTCAGAGAGCTTTGATCTAGAAAGATCCACATGATCCAATGGAACCAGCACAATGGAAGGCTATCTTTCGAACAAAGGTGTGGATCGAAGAATGGCATTGCAAGACCATAGTTGATGGTGGGAACACAGAGAATCTTGTGTCGATAGAGTTCATCGACAAGATCGAGTTGAAGTGTCGAGAACACCCACACCCATACAAGATCTCATCGTTGCAGAAAGGACACCATGTTAAGGTGACCAGACAGTTCCTGATCAACTTTAGAGTTGAAGGATTAGAGGATAGCGTGCTGTGTGATGTAGTTCCCATGGATGCATGCCATCTATTGTTAGGGAGGCCATGGCAATATGAGCATAAGATGATCTATAATGGTCAAGCTAACACAGTCACAATGTGGAAGAATGGCGTGAAAAGAACTCTTAAGCCGAGACAAGGAGAGCTAGCCAACAACAAGGATGGTGAGAGCAATATTTGGGAGAAGCGAGTGTTGATGAGCACCACCAAGGAATTCCTTGCAGAGCAGGAAAAGTAGTTGGGATGTTTTGCAATCATTCCAAAAGGACCATATGTTGAAGGAACGACCAATCGGGAGAGCATTCCGGTCGAAGTCGAGGAGTTGCTCAAAGAGTTTCAGGACATACTGGCTAATGAGAAACCAACGGGATTGCTACCAACCAGGAGCATATCCCATCAGATCAACTTGATTCTAGGGTTGAGTATGCCAAACAAAGCACCATATAGGATGAGTCCAGCAGAGGGACAGGAGCTCAACCGACTGGTCCAAGAGTTGTTGGACAGAGGGTTGATGCGAGAAAGTTTGAGCCCGTGTGTAGTACCAACGGTATTGACACCAAAGAAAGGTGGGGAATGGAGAATGTGTACTGACTCCAGAGCCATCAACAGGATCACTATCAAGTGTCGATTTCCATTGTCAAGGATGGATGACTTGATGGATTTCCTGAGTGGAGCAACAAACTTCACGAAATTAGATCTGAAGAGTGGGTATCACCAGATCAGGGTCAGACAAGGAGATGAATGGAAGATAGCATTCAAGACAAGATAAGGGTTATATGAGTGGTTAGTCATTCCATTCGGGTTGACTAATGCACCTAGTACATTCATGAGACTGATGAATGAGGTACTGAAGCCATTCTTGGGAAAGTTTGTCATAGTATATTTAGACAACATTCTGATTTTCAGTCGGACCAAGTCAGAACATTTGGAGCACATTCGACAAGTATTACAAAAATTGCAGGGAGAGAAGCTAATGATTAACCTACAAAAGTGTTTCTTCATGAAGAAGGAGTTGGTGTACTTGGGATTTGTAATTTCAAGTAAAGGGTTGGAGATGGATGCCGAGAAGGTGAAGGCAATAGTAGATTGGACGGAATCGACAAGTACGATTGCAGTGAAAAGTTTCCATGGACTTGCTAGTTTCTATCGGAAGTTCATTCGAGGATTCAGTCGGATTTGTGCACCATTGACAAAATGCATGAGAAAGGGTGAGTTCAAGTGGACAGATAAGGCCCAGGAAGCTTTCGACAAGTTGAAGGAAAAGGTCACTAAGAGCCCAGTATTGGCGCTCCCAGACTTTGACAAAGTTTTCCAGGTTGATTGTGATGCGAGTGGAATAGTAATTGGAGCAGTGTTGAGCCAGGAAGGCCGACCAATTGCATTCTTCAGTAAAAAAATTGAATGGAGCGAAGCAAAAGTATTCGATCTATGACCAAGAGTTTTATGCTATCATACAAGCATTGAAGAAATGGAGGCATTATTTGTTGCCACATGAATTTGTGTTATACATAGGTCACCAAGCACTGAGGTATCTGAATACTCAGTCGAAGTTGGATCAGAGACATATGAAATGGGTGGAGTTACTTCAGAGATATACATTCATGTTGCGACATAGGTCGGGCAAGTCGAACAAAGTTGCTGACGCGTTGAGCAAGAGAGTTGTGCGGTTGAGCACAATGACTGTTTAGGCAACAGGAATAGAGTCGATAAAGACAGAGTATGAGACCGACGAAGATTTTGCAAAGGCATGGAAAGCATGTCGTGAGCCTTGGAGCACCAACAGAACTCCATATTTGAGTTATCTCATTCAAGAAGGTTATCTGTTCAAGGGAAGTCAGTTGTGTATTCCGAGACACTAAGTTTTTTTTACCCAAAATCCGATGGCTAAAAAGTCGAATTTGCTACAACCTATGGTCAACTATCCGACAATTCCAGTCTTTTTTTATCGTTGGTGGGATATTAGATGAAATATGACGTAGTTCAAGACGTCGGATATTCAACTAGAAAACACATCGGTTAACTGACTTCCTCCAGCTTCACAGGTATTCGGATTACCATCTTTCACCATCGATTATGCATTGGTTTAGTCGTTGGTTAAGCGACGTATTTGCCATAAAAACGTCGGATTGTTTCGTCGGTTAAGCGACGGGTATGCCATACAAAAAAAATGGAATCCGACGTTCCGAGCCATCGGTTGTATTGAAAAACCGTCGGCTATTACCATACGGTCATCGAATTGGGTCGTCGGTTAAGCGATGGGTATGCCATACAAAAAAAATGGAATCTGATGTTCTGAGCCATCGGTCGTATTGCAAAACCGTTGGCTATTAACATACGATCGTCGGATTGGGTCATCGGTAAAGTGACGTGTATGCCATACAAAAAAAAAGGGAACTGACATTCCAAGCCGTCGGTAGTATTGCAAAACCGTTGGATATTACCATACCTTCGTTGGTTTAGGGCGTCGGTTAAGCGACCACCCATTACATTTTTTTTATAAAAAAATAGCATTTTTCAAATAAAATTTTTCATACTGTAGGAAATCAATATATTCTATCTATATTGTGGAAATATGTAGAATAATTACATATATATATAACTGAGAACCCCATTATGCTCTTCCCATTGTATTAGTAGCGGTGCTCTTCCCATTGTATTAGCAACGGAGTAGCCTAAGGGAATAGAGCCATTGTAATAAAGCCATTGTATTAGAGTCATTGTATTAAGCAGCGGAGTCAATCATTATTCAAGTGGACCTACAGGCTAGTGGGTGCCTATTAAGGTGGCACAAAAAACTGTACTCTAAGTCTCAAGTGCTAGTGTCTATGGAACTTACTTTATGGACTACAAGCTTTCTACGTAGCAGAATAAAAGGACTGGGAAGTTATGTAACATTGTGGCATATTCGTCACAAAGATATGGTAGTGTGCTTCCATTCTTTCAAGGTACTCTTACCTAACTTCTCTAATTTGGTATACTGAGGAGTTTGTATATTCATGTATGAGATCATATTCTTTGAATAAGGCTCATTAGATAGTTAATGGGTAGTTACTTAATGTAAAAGACTCATTTTTATTAAATAAGAACTAGTAGGTGGTTGGTAGTCATTAATTTTGAGATTGCATGTAGTTAGGGTTTTGGGTTGTATAAAGCCAGCATCGTAGCCATTCATTGAGCTCCTCTCTGTTCCGAGAATAATTTCATATTCTCTACTAAACAAGGCCAACCACGTGAAGATGGAAGCTCTTATGGCCCCTCCCCCCCCTCACATCACTCTCAATTCCCCATACCCAATGCATGCACTCGAAGAAAACAAATATGTGCAAATTCATCCATATTTTATCGTGAACTTTCATCCATTATTGATTCAATAAATGCTAACATTCACTAAACCATTGTTTCTGTCGATACACACATTCATTCAATAAAAGATAACATTCAATAAACCATTCATTAATGATCATTCAGTCAACACATTCATTCAATAAAATTTGAAATTCAATAAAGGTAATAGTTTACTACACTTAATCATTAAAACATTAGAAAATTCATTAAACCATTCAATGAATTTCCACCATCCAATGAGTTTCCATGGTCTTCAGTTTCATCCTGGAAACGATTCATGATTCATGGTACTACGTTTCCCTTCGACTGCAAATGACAAACTCATAGTTCACTATTAAGGTTTGTCTGACAAAGCTGACGGTCAAAGAAATCTTGATAGTGAACTATGAGTTTGCCATATTGCACCTTAAGGGAAACATAAATATAGAATGAATCATCATTATTGTCAGAATATTCATTGAGCTCCTCTCTATTTCGAGAATAATTTCATATTCTCTACTGAACAGGGCCAACCACATGAAAGTGGAAGCCCTTATCCCCCCCCCTAACTCTCAATTCCCCATACTCAATGCATGCACTCGAAAAAAATAAATATGTGCAAATTCATCCATATTTTATCATGAACTTTCATCCATTATTCATTCAATAAATGCTAACATTCACTAAACCATTGTTTCTGTCAATACACACATTCATTCAATAAAGGATAACATTCAATAAACCATTCATTAATCATTCAGTCAACACATTCATTCAATAAAAGCTGAAATTCAATAAAGGTAACAGTTTACTACACTAAATCATTAAAACATTAGAAAATTCATTAAACCATTCAATGATTCCGCCATCTAATGAGTTTCCATGGTCTTCAGTTTCAGCCTAGCAAAGGTTGACGATTCATGGTATTATGTTTCCCTTTGACTGCAAATGACAAACTTATAGTTCACTATTAAGGTTTGTCTGACAAAGCTGATGGTCAAAGAAATCTTGATAGTGAACTATGAGTTTGCCATATTGCAACTTAAGGGAAACGTAAATATACAATGAATCGTCACCGTTGTTAGAATATTCATTGAGCTCCTCTTTGTTTCGAGAATAATTTCATATTCTCTACTGAACAGGGCCAACCACGTGAAGGTGGAAGCTCTTATGCCCCCCCCCCTCACATCACTCTTAATTCCCCATACCCAATGCATGCACTCAAAAAAAACAAATATGTGCAAATTCATCCATATTTTATCATGAACTTTCATCCATTATTCATTCAATAAATGCTAACATTCACTAAACCATTTTTTCTATCAATACACACATTCATTCAATAAAAGATAACATTCAATAAACCATTCATCAATCATTCAGTCAACACATTCATTCAATAAAAGCTGAAATTCAATAAAGGTAACAGTTTACTACATTGAATCATTAAAACATTAGAAAATTCATTAAACCATTCAATGAATTTCCGCCATCCAATGAGTTTCCACAGTCTTCAGTTTCAGCCTGGCAACGGTTGACGATTCATGGTATTACGTTTCCCTTTGACTGCAAATGACAAACTTATAGTTCACTATTAAGGTTTGTTTGACAAAGCTGATGGTCAAAGAAATCTTGATAGTGAAATATGAGTTTGCTATATTGCAGCTTAAGGGAAATGTAAATATAGAATGAATTGTCATCGTTGTCAGAATATTCATTGAACTCCTCTCTATTTCGAGAATAATTTCATATTCTCTACTGAATAGGGCCAACCACGGGAAGGTGGAAGCTCTTATGCCCCTCCCCTTCACATCACTCTCAATTCCCCATACCCGATGCATGTACTTGAAAAAAACAAATATGTGCAAATTCATCCATATTTCATCATGAACTTTCATCCATTATTCATTCAATAAATGCCAACATTCACTAAACCATCGTTTCAGTCGATCAACACATTCATTCAATAAAAGATAACATTCAATACACCATTCATTAATCATTCAGTCAACACATTCATTCAATAAAAATTGAAATTCAATAAAGGTAATAGTTTACTACACTGAATCATTAAAACATTAGAACATTCATTAAACCATTCATTCATTCATTAGACCAAAAATAGTGGACGATATATTGTTATCGAAAATATTTAGTCGTTGTTTTTGTCATCCTTCTTTTTATAAGTTTTTCTTCTCTTCAGTGGTATATAATCTATGAGAGGACCATCTACATCATCTAGACCTTTTCTTCCAGTTCTTGGTTCTTTAGTAGGCGCTTTTGGTGATGTTTGCAATATCCTAGTTGATTGTTGTTGATCTAGACCTGGATTTTGCTGCAAGGGGTTCGGATTTGCTACAACGATGTGAAAATGTTACATCGTTATATTTTGCTATTGTAATGACAAGTTTTTCATTTAAAACAATTCATTACGAAGGTGTTTTTTTACCAGGTGTGACCAAATCATGTTGTTGATGTTCTTGTCCAGTCTCAACCTGTATAGTTTCACCCTCTACATGCTCTACAGTTGAAATACGGTGAAGTACAATTAATGGTCACCATTTGCAATGCTATACATAAAATTGTAGCATATGAATAAATTCATTACCGGGATTTGAAGCTTGATCATTGATTTGTTGTTGTCCGTCCTCGACACTAATGGGATCATTACTTTCCTGTTAAAAACAGAGTCAATATTTTACATCAAGTATTTGGAACGAAAATATTCTACAAGCGACAAATCTTCATTAAACTATATAGATTCTATATACCTCTGCACAGGATGGATTGGTACCACAAGACTGTGTCTGCCCAGCTAAGCTTCTTCCACCTTCAACAACAGCTCCAAAGCCTTCCTGGAAGCCAAGCTTCATGTCTTCCTCTGTGGGTACTTCATTGAATTGATCGGTCTACATATTTGCTTATCGTCGTTAATTAACATTTTACGGTGCAATAAAACGAAAAATAATTTTCAATTTATTATTTGTATTCATTGTTGGTTTCTCGAAACTTACAAACCATGCCGCCAAATTCGAATAACCACTAGGACCAAGCTTGTGCTGACCTACTTTTTCTAGTCTTGCCTTTGTGGCATTTGATGTGTCTGGTAGCCTATGCAAGTGTTGAAATATGTTAGATGTTCCAAGTTCGAAATCAAGGATAATAAGGTTTAGAATTACATTGCGGAAAGTATTTCATACCTCCCTGTGCCTGGTGTTAGCTTACCTTTTCTTCTCAGAGCCTTCTCCTTTCCATCTTCCACTAGAGATCTCCACTCCATTGCTGGAATCATTGGTGGGTGCTCATACCTATAGTTTCTTTCGAGGTGTATCCTATATTGGTCTTGGACAACCTTCACATGTTGACAAGCCTTTTTTCAAGACATTGGCATGACTGAAGGTTTTCTCCCCCAACAGGCCAACCAATCGATTAGTGAGTTCATCTTTTAAATGTTTTGATTGTTTATCCCACCTTGATCAGATGGTGGGCCCGAAGATCTCCAAGCAAAAGTCATTCATATGTTTATAGAAAACATTGTTTCCTACACAACGATCATGCCATGATCATAAATAGTTGATAAAAAACATTTTATCGGTATATTACAATGAAATTATAAACACTAATTAACCTGATCAACTATGATTAATTACCTAGGATCATCGGTATCTTTATTGGGATGAGATCTTCGTCCACCAAAAATGTTGTCCCCAGTGTTCCCGTTCTTTTGACACTGGAAGATCCTAGAAATGTAGCTTGTTCGACATCAAAATTGATAGGTGACTCGGTGTCGACCCCTTCTTGTGGAGGATCCATTGTGTGTTGGTCAGTAGCGGCTGTTGCGCTCATAGCGGGGGTCCGTGGTGTTTCGGAACGTGTTGCCGACTGTTCGGTCAACAACAATGGCGAAGGATTCGAACTACATGGAGTCGTTTGGTTGTGATGCGAAGTCTCTCCACGAGCCTTGCTGGGGCCAACACCACTTTCACCAATATTGTGTGGTCCCTAATAATTCTGTAAATACACAACGTCTTATACGTTCAATAATATCATATAAAAGAGAACATTATAAAGATTTAAACGAATTATTCTATGATTCAAGATTCCTCAACTTACTCACAAGTTATTAGATCTATGTTCCAACAATGCAATCCTTTATTTAATTGCGCTTGTCTGTGGAACCGGGATTACTAGAGAAAGGATTTCCACAGTATATCTATTCAACAATTGCTCTGCCATCTTTAGCGGGTGTGTAGCTTCACCAATTTTTTCACAATCGTGAAGCACCTTTGCCACTTTACGGTCTAACGGAAAATCTTGCGATGCTGATTCATACGACGATTCACTACTGGGCTGCAACAAACATATATAAAGCACTACTAAGTTCTCTACTGATAGATTTCAAATTTTATATTAACGTATATAACACATCTATCATGATAGATTCATAAAATTACAACACGTTTACATTATCACAACAAAACCAATATATCACACGAAAAATACATAAAAAAATTAACATTATGCTACGTATTATATTGGTACAATTGAAATGAATTATACCTGTGACCTCGAGGATCGCGATCCACTCATTGGATCAATGGTCATAGGCGACTTGCCCCGATATGCTAATATCTAGGAGCTTCCCCTAACAAAACCCTAATAAAAAAACATAGTGAAAGTCACCTAAATTATTCCAAAAGTATTAAAGAGAAAACACATCAAAAAAATTATTATTCATATTATATTTTTAATATTACAAAGATGTATACCCATTGTGCGGACCTTGGTGTGGCTAACCTTACAGAACTAGCCTGCATCAAAAACATAGACTAAAAAATTACGTAAACGAAACCAAAATATTCATTGAAACATTAATATAATGCTAAAACATTTTGACATATTTTAATTGTACAATTCAAATTAGGTCTACCTGTTGCCCCAAGGGTGTTGTCGTCCGATCAACATTCGACGGGTGTATTTCTCGATCAACGTTCTACATCAAATATAAATTTCATTATATAAAACAAACCAAGTTAATAATAATGGAAAAATAAAGCAAATAAAAACTCTTTTCTCTTATTATATTTGTACTATTAGAAAGATGTATACCTGCTCCGTCGAGGAAGAAGTTCTCCTCCTACCATTTGTTGGCAGGGATTTATCCCGATCACTGGCCTGCGAAGTAAATATGGGAAATTTAAACGAAATAAACTAAAAATCCTTATGATGTTTAATTTATTACTAAAAGGTTGGGTAAAATGTTATATAGTAACCTTGTTTGTATCTACTCGGTTGACAGGGTAATTAATAAGCAACTCGTCCCCTGCAGATATTGTTTTAATAGCAACTACAAAAACATGGTTTCCTTCACGCCCCTCAAATTCGCAGTTTGGTTGCTTAATTGTAGACCCTGGTTGTGTACTGTTTATAAACCCAACAATATTCTTTGTGGCCTTTGGCCTTCCATCCATGTACAATGTTCCTCCTTTATTTTGATTTTTGTCTTTCAATTGTAAATAGTTTGTTGACAATCCATAGCTACGCATACTTTTTGTATATCGAACAAGGCACATCCAATCGTTGTAGTTGTATATGGGTCCAACATACTCCATCAATTCTGTACATGTCCCGTAACCGACCAATATGCAATCCATGGAAAACAACCCGAAACCATGTATCGACAACGGTGCAATTCGATATCTCCTCTTGTTCACATAAAAATCAGTGTTCAGTGGAGGAAGATCCTTCGGTACCCATTGTTTCACTAAATGTCTATACCTCAAGGGCACCTCTTCGTCGTCTTTTGTCTCATCACCATAGGAACATGGCCCCCCTTGACCGTGAAAAAATTCATTGCGTCTATGGAATCTTCTTTTGGTTTTTTGACATCTAGTTGATACAATTCTTCTAGACCTACTGGATGTCTCACTTTCCTCTAGCCTTCCTAAACTCCCCTCGCTCGAGGAAAACAGATCAGACAAATACCTGTTCGGTTCTACTTGCACCATTGGAAAAAATTCCAGATTCGACTACAAGGCATAGCACCTCTTAAAAGTTGACGTGTATCTCCTTTTATAATTTTAATTGATCCTCATTCCCTTTGTCAACATGTAGGCATTCAAGTGATGATCGGAAGATGACCTATTTATCTTTCTTAAGAGTAGAAAGTCATGCAATATTTATGAGTTGTTTTTTACTATTTGATTTAACCCTACATCACACACGTAACACACATGTAGCACACATGAAACACTACACATACACGTTACAAGATCTCCTCTAATGCTACAAGTCCTAGCTACTTAACGAAAACTATTTACCACATATTTGATTACCTTAGTGTAGACGTTTCTTGTAATATACTCAGAAGAGTTAATTTCAGAAATGACTGTGCCTCTTAGAGGCCAATCAACTCTAGGAACCAAGTGACCCTATGATAGGGCTAGTACAAACCAGAGAGAGAGAGAGATGACTGGGCTATGGTATGGTCAATCAAAGAAATTCAGTGACAGTAAAAAGGCTCAGTACAAAGACCAACCAGTAAGGTACAAGAAAAAAAAAAGAATGGGTATAAAGACTCGCAACCCTTGGGACTAAGGGGGTGTACACTACCTCAAACATGGACAAACTACCATAGTTATAACCACAAGACCAAAAACATAAAAGGCGGTCCAAATCAATATATGTAATATCTCCTTGTAACTACCTCATATATGCAATAGCTCCTTGTAACTACCTCTTGAAACTCAAATAGTACCACTAAAAGGTATGATAGCATGCAATCTTCCAAACTAAGGTCAGGAGGGTGGTATCTAGTAAGGTACAAGTAAAAAAAAAAAAATGGATATAAAGACTCACAACCCTTGGGACTAAGGGGGTGTACATTACCTCAAACGTGGACAAACTACCATAGTTATAACCACGAGACCAAAAACATAAAAGGCAGTCCAAATCAATATATGCAATATCTCCTTGTAACTACCTCATATCTGCAATATATCCTTGTAACTACCTCATATATTCAATATCTCCTTGTAACTACCTCTTGAAACTCAAATAGTACCTCAGTGGTACGAAGGTCAGGACGGTGGTACGAAGTGGGTATAAAGACACATAACAATTTGGAGAAAGTGGGTGTACCTCAGATGTGGACAAACTACCATAGTACCCACAAGACCTAAAACATAAAAGGTGGTACAAATCAAATGATATCCCAATATCAGTAAAACACCCAAAAGGTAAAAGGCAAGGTACCACAAAAATATTATCGACAAAATGAAAGGACCATAAGACAATCGACCAAGGTGGGGTACAACCATTCATCTCTCTCTCAAATGTACCATTGTTCCATATAACTTGAAAGACCATCATCATAGTAAACGGAAAAGTCCACACAGGTGATGTGATCATGTGGTTCTCTAGACTACTCCTACGATTAAGCGTTAGTGGCTCCATGAAGAGGTGTTCAGTCCCTTCAGAAGACCATCTAACTCAACCATCTCGTAGGCTTAGGAGAAGAGGACATCACACATCATCAAATAAGTATTGGTAACTATCATGTATGAACTCAAAATCCCTAAAGCAACCGAGCATGCAGAAGGGGAGCTATGAAAAGACAAGGATCTCAGGCCAAAAAAACAAGCTCAAAAAACTATACTGGGACTGATGTCACAGTAAGCGAGCTGAAACAAAAGTGGCCAAAATGCCAACAATTATCACTAAAAAGAAAAAGACCCTCTAAAAAGGTGATAATGCAAGCAAACTTCCTAACTAGGAGCTGGAGACCTCGACAAATCGTATCCTTTGCAAGGTGATGAAATCCAAGTCAAACAATACGAAGTGAGAGACCGAATTTGAAGGATATCCCTCTACCGAAAGGGATCCTGGGTAAAAGAGCCCTAGTAGAAAAGTCACTAAGCTACCTCGTTCATGACATGTCGGAAAAGGTTTTCAGCACTTCTGCCTTATCACCCTTGTATCACCAGTATGGTGGCTAGAGAATAGAAGGAAGACAATGATCGATGTTGCCTTAGGGCTAAGTGGAGTGAAACATTCCACAGAGTCCGTCCAGTTCTCGATCTCACGGCATTTTAACCCCTGAAACAACAGGAGGCCCCTCCACAAACTGGTTGTGACTGTGTCAATAAATACTAGAGGATTTTAGTTCCCTACAGACAACGACTATGTCTCAAATGAAAAATGACAAGGGGGAATTATTTGGATGCCTATCCCCAGTGTCCTACCTAACTAACAAATTCTTTTTATCCTCAAGCGAGGTTAAAGTGTGTTGAGTTAACGAGTTAAATTTTAATGGTTGTATTACTTAGTCGGGTGATGGAAGTGAAACTTGTGGTGTGATGACTGAATCAAACCATGCAAATGCATATGAATAAAATAAGCCTTTCCTTTCAATGAATGCTAGCTAAGGTAAGGAGAGAGTTCTTTCAAACTATAACTACTCTTTCAAATTAAATGAATCCAACAAGTGTTCAAGTTCATTCATGGGACCTCAAGGAGATCTTCAGATCATATACTCAAGTCATGCAAATGAATTCATCACATAAAACAAAGTGATAATAAATATAAGGAATTGTACATATCCATGTTCATAATTCTCTAGGAACACTTATAACATTCTTCAATAATTGCACAGGCGGAGGTCACAGTTGGAGCCAACTACATATTTTCCCTAGTTATACGTGGACTTTAAGTAGCATTTGTCAATATGTTGTACATGTAGACAGTAGTTTAAATGATGAAATTACATACACACTACTTATACCAAGACCGAAAGTTTAATTAGAATTGCTATCTATGGTGGACAAGTGTGCTAGTTTTAATTTCTAAATTAGCTTTGTGAGACAAATTTACAAGGAGATGACAAGAAGGAAAGCATGTTTATGAACAATATCACACAAATAAATATGAAGGTATAGGAGTAGCTTGAGAAAATCCAACAAATAACACAAGGCCATACATGACCAACATCAGGAATGGTATAAGTTCCATGTTGGAGATAAGGTATAGCTTCACCTATGCAAGGAAGATTGCAAGGACCAACAAAGATGCCCAATCCTCTTAGATATGGACCATTTGACATTGTTGAACAAATAAATGAGAATAATTTTGTGTTGGGGCTTCCTTCGTATATGCAGATGAGTTTTGTGGTGAACGTGGAGTAATTGAACTTGTTCGAGCCATCCATGTCAGATGGGGATGATGATCAACAAATTCTTCCAATTTTTGAAGACCTTGCCCCTCACACACTTGTGAAGTTGAAAGAAGACATAGTGTTTCAACATAAAGAATAGGTAACCTATAGAGAATGAAAAGAACTATGGAAAATTGGCCTCAAGGGATAGACTCTAAGAAAGGTGAAATTATATGAGAAGAACCATACTAAAAGCAAGTTCCCTCATCTATCCTTGGAAACTTTTGGGAACCAAAAACCTCCCAATGGGGAAGTTTGATTTGAAATTGGATCCCAATAACAATGGATTCAGGAGCAGACTCAACAAAGATTGGAAATCCTATGTTGAGTTAAGAACAAGGAAAAAGATATAGTGGTGGCATGAAGGACCCCATGTCATTGCTAATGGTGTCTAGCCTTGCATAAAGAAAACACTCCAATGTTAGGATGAGATATTTATCTCATTCACTCATCGAATATAAGTGACATGTAGGAAAACATTTATGTCATGTATTAAATAATATAAAAGGAAAAATTGCTCCTTAAATGTATGAAAAGGAGAAAAGACAAAGAGGAATGTCATTTCTAATTGTGTCTAGCCTTGCTTAAAGAAAACACTCCAATGTTAGAATGAGATATTTATCTCATTCACTTGTTGAATAGAAGTCACATGTAGGAAAACATTTCTCTCATGTATTAAATAATATAAAAGGAAAAATTCCTCCTTATATGTATGAAAGGGAGAAAAGACAAAGAGGAAGCTAAAGGGTTGGGGACACTTGGCCTTCCAGCTATCCTTGGGCTAGATCTCCTCCTATTTACTTCATTCCAAAGATGAGAGAGGGGTTCTTTGGCATAGAATAGAAGTGCTACTATCCAAGTTCCCATATAAGTATTGGCTAACAAGGCCATGATAGCTACCCATGTACAAGTGAGAAATCAACAAATATCTATTAATCCCATGAGAAAAACAACAATCTCAAAGAAGTAAATTAAGATGATTGGGGTGACATGCAACCTATTATTAGAAAGAGAGCAGAATGCTCTTCACCACAGTTCAAACAAAACAAAACATGGAGACTCCAATAAGAATTTTTGACAAAACCTATGCCAATAACTTCTAAAATACAATCAATTGAAATAAAAATGCCAAAATCCTAAAAATACAAATTTCTTTTACATGCAAAATGCAAAGTTTCTTTACTATGAAAAATGACAAATGTAGAAATTTTGTAAACACAAGCTAATCATTTTGAACTTGTGTCTCCTCCTTCACACAAAAACCCCATATGCCAACTCTACAACACAAAACATGTGTGTTAAGATTCAATATGCTAAGACATAAAATAGCAGCATTACATTCCATTTCACAATAATAGCATATATAGGATCACTGAAGAAACAACAAGCACAACATAAACACAAGAGACATAGATTTATCATGGGAAACCCTCATGGGGTAGAAAACCCAGCAAAGCTTCCTCAATATAGATGACCAACAATATACAAAGATGCAAACAAAAGACATGATCTCCTCCTCCACCATAGAATACCTCTCCTCCACAAGTGCGCTACATTCTAAGTGAGGGAAGTGTGTGTATAATGAGGAACACACCTCCTCTATTTATACACATCTCCGACTTGTACTTTATATTAACTAGGTCGGCCCCAACTTTACCACTGGTTTAAACACCCCACTATAACTGACTAGGCCGACCCCACTAGGGTGGTCTAACAACCCTTTGACCCACATAACACATACAGGGCCGACCCCCACCAGGGAAGTCTAATAATCCAAGTTACCACATTCTGACGGAGGAATAAACATCTCCGGATATACAATAAGATCTTTACGGAGGAATGAAACATCTCCGGAATAATAAAGTACAAATATAATATTCTTTGAAGTTACAATATCTCAACACTCCCCCTTAACGAGAAGGATATTATAACAACATCTACACGAGCAAGGAGTCATCAACATCATACATGATACATCTATAAATCATTGGAAGCTTTCTCAACATCATCAGTAACTCAAGTAGTTACTGGAACATCAACATCTTCAGTATTGAGTCTTTATCTTCTATAGCACTCGAACAACTACATCATCATCACACGATCATCAGCATCGTCATCACATGATCATTAGCATCGTCATCACACGATCATCAGCATCGTCATCACACGATCATCAGCATCATCATCACATGGTCATCAGCATCGTCATCAACTGGATCCACTCGATCATCAGTACAACAGCAGCATATCCTGCAATACACATGATCCAATTATGGGATGATCAATCCCTCTCACTTTAGGACATAGGTCCAAGGATGATACAATCCTGATCCACTTATGGGATGATCAATTCCTCTCACTTTAAGACACCTCACCATGTCTAGGGATGATGCAATCCAGATCAACTTACAGGATGATCAATCCTTCTCACTTTAAGACACCTCACCATGTCTAGGGGCGATGCAATCCCAATCTATTTACAGGATGATTAGTCCTTATCACTTTAAGACACCTCACCATGTCTAGGGACGATGCAATCCCAATCTACTTACAGGATTATTAGTCCTTATCACTTTAAGACACCTCACCATGTCTAGGGACGATGCAATCCCAATCTATTTACAGGATGATTAGTGCTTATCATTTTAAGACACCTCACCATGTCTAGGGACGATGCAATCCCAATCTACTTATAGGATGATTAGTCCTTATCACTTTAGGACATAAGTCCAAGGATGATGCAATCCTGATCCACTTATAGGATGATCAATCCCTATCACTTTAGGACATAAGTCCAAGGATGATGCAATCCTGTCATGTACATTTTGAACCAAATGCTCAGGGATGATGCAGTCCTATATACGTCCACTAAGGACCATATTCTTGGAGACATCTATCTACAGATCACTTTAGGACTAAAGTCCAAGGATGATACATTCCATCAACCTCATCGTCGGAATAGGCAACCTCATCTTCAAACTTATCGTTGAAACAGGTAGGCACATCATCGATACAATATCCTCATCAATACATGTATCATTAGTATGTATCATCAATACAAGTATCCTCATCAATACAAGTATACATATCATCAATACAAGTATCCTCATCAATACAAGTATCCACACCAATACAAGTATACACATCATCAATATAAGTATCCACACCAATACAAGTATAAACATCATCAATACAAGTATCCACACCAATACAAGTATACACATCATCAATACAAGTATCCACACCAATACAAGTATATCATCAATACAAGTATCCTCGATAACAGCATACTTTGCAAAACACATCATTCATTTAAGGCACCATTACATGTCTAGGGACGATATAGTCCACTCGTCAACTTAGACAAAATCTAAGGACCAGTTTCTCGGAGACATATGTCTACGGATCAATTCATGGACCGAAGTCCAGGGATGATACAATCCCCTCTCGTCCACTAGGGACCACTTCTCGGAGACATCTGTCTACGGGTCAATTCAGGGACCGAATTCCGGGGATGATACAATCCCCTCTCGTCCACTAGGGACCACTTCTCAGAGACATCTATCTACGGGTCAATTCAGGGACCGAAGTCCGGGGATGATACAATCCCCATCACGTACATTTTGAACTAGTGGTTCCAAGATGATGCAATCCCCATCACGTACATTTTGAACTAGTGGTTCCAGGGTGATGCAATCCCCATCACATACATTTTGAACTAGTGGTTCCGGGATGATGCAATCCCCATTATTCCACTAAGGACTTCATTCACAGATACCATACGTCTATGGATCAATTCAAGGGACCAAAGTCTGGGGATGATGCAATCCCCACCTGTCCACTAAGGACTTCATTCTCAGAGACCATATGTCTATGGATCAATTCAATGGACCGAAGTCCAGGGATGATGCAATCCCTACCTGTATCCTTATCAATACAAATATCATCAAAACATGTATTCTCATCGATACATGAACAAAACATGTATCCTCATCGATACATATATCATCAAAGTAAAAGCACGTAAAAAAAAAATCTAAGTATAAGAGTCCTAATTCTAAATGATCTAAGTATCCAAGTGTAGTAAACAAGTATCCACATCATCGACCTTGCTGTCGATGAGGCAATCTCATCATCAGTGACCACATAACTCCCCCTTTCGAGGAGGGTCCTTCCAATCTTGTCTCGGAAATACTCAAACTTTTCTTGAGGTAGAGGTTTGGTTAGTATGTTGGTAACTTGTTCACTTGAGGTATAGGTTTGGTTAGTACATTGGTAACCTATTACAAATTCAAACTTTATAGTTCCTTTCTACATCATATCTCATCTGTGTATAGACACCATATTCAACCTTGTGGCAAAGGTTGAGATCCACATCACCCATGGTGATCATTAATCTATTCAAATTACTGTCGATCCTGAGTACCCATACAGAACCTGAATCACACTTCTTCTTTAATTACACCATTAAGATAATGGTCTTATCTAGCCACTTGGAGCAAACATCTCGTCATGATTCTCTTCCTCTTTCTAAGAAAATCTTCTAGCCATGAGCCTTCTATATATTGTTTGATTTGTAAATCTTCTTGTTGAACATCCATCACTTGTTCGGTGTTCATCATTCTTCATAATCTTTCCTACAAATCAAGATTAAGTATATGATTAGTAATACTTCATAATCATCAAATCACGTTGACATGATAACCTATTATGCATACGGATATCATTTACATAGTTATGCAACTATCTTGACCAATACTTTGGTACAACACTTTTCCATATCTTGTATTCATATAGTGGCTATCTAGATGCCTTCCATCTCTACTAGAACATACTATCAAGAGTGTGCATAGCTCTCAGCATGTCAGCAAAGAGGTTTCATTCTAGACAAGCAACAATGGAATGTTTTTCCAACTTACCAATCATATGCATATTAGTAGTATACTGTTCAATGCTATATGAATGTTTACACTCAGCATGATATATTCTAAACATGCATGTAATCTATTACAAGCAATATCATTTACTATTTCAAATAACAACTCAAATACTTATCTTTTATGTTTGTGTGGTTGCCTCCTGCTTGATCTTCTATATGTCTTTTGAACTTATTCATTATGTACCACTGTGCATGCTCAAGTGTCATCCTCATGATCTCATACAAAAACATACATTCATTAGTATATTCTCAATACTATCAAAACATTATAATTCTAAGTAATCTTGAATATGTATAGTCATGATCATAGATAATAAACAGTAGTATTCAGGGTTTCAAGGAAGTCTTCTTTTACTCATGCATATTCTTGTTTTATCATAGTACTCTTCTGGTTAGTTAAATCATCAATCAAGATAAGAGACATAATATGCATAAACCCTTGATTACTAACTTTGTGAATAAGCATAACCAATCATACCAAGTATACTTATATAAGGGATCCTAATACATGACATAGGAAAACATACCTAGATTAGTATACCTGCTTAGTTATGTCTAACATACCTAATCAATATCTTCTTTGTTCTCTTCAATGATTTAGAGATCCTATGTTGGAACCTTCATATCTCATAGGTTAAGCATAATAGAACAAAGTCATACATACCTTGCAAGTAGAACTTACATGTGATCAAATATTGTGGATGAGTCTTTGTCTTCATGTTGTCATGGTCATGGAACTTGATTTGTCTTTCGTGACGTACCTGTATCTTGTTAGCAGACAACATCAACCTCATACAACACCACAGTGCATTAATACAACCATATAACCCTAATCAATGAATGTCTTCTATCATTCACATGCATTCATACTGTTACTAGGGTGATAAGACAATTCTAACATTAATCAAGATTGTACTAATAAATAATATGAAGACAAACATATTATGAACTTAATCAGGAATCAGATTTCAAGACATACCTGAATCTCCTTAAGTCATACCTGTCGAGACTTCTTGTAGTCTTCTTATGTAAGGCCTTAGCCTCAACTCCCCCTGAAACTTGATCTGGAGCTTGATTAGGGTTTGCTAGAGAAACCCTAAAAATTCAATCTTTGACTTTCACACTTCTGAATGAATGGAAGGATATGTCTTGTTGAGCTGATCAAACTAGCATACTTCAATTTTGGAATCTCCAAAATTTGACCCCTCAAAATTGTCTTTGAAAGTTCTGGATCTTCTCGACAGGATCCCAAACTAGGGTTTGATAAAGCCCACCCTTCTTCCCACTCAAAAGGTTTGATCCAAGGCTCTAAACTCTTATGTTTCTGAGGAGCTTCCAGCCGTGGTTACAGACTTAAAAAATTCCAACTTTTGTTGAAGCCCTAATTTTCTATCTTTCTTATCAAGATCCCGAACTGGGGTTTGATCAAGCCCGGTCTTCTACCCAACCAAAAAATTTGATCTTGGTCTCTAAATTTTTACTTTCTTGAGTAGCATTCATCCGTGGACTCTGATTCCAAAAATTTTAACTTTTTCCAAAACCCTAAATTCCGGAAGCCATGAATGAAGGTGCTCCAAAAATAATTATGTTTTGACAGAAATATGTACCTGATTGTTTCTACTGTAACTCTGAAATTTTTTATCCACAAGGTCTGAAAATTTTTTCTGTGGTATCCTGACCTGTCATCTTTCCAACCCGATAGGTCTGAACTCAAGTGGATTTTATGAGAGAGAGGTATGCCAAGTGTCGCAACATGACTTGTTTATGGGATAAAATACGAGAGAGAACTTGTATGGCGTTCCCCATGTCACTGGTTCAAATTCAGCCTCTGAAAAAGTTTCCTGAGATAGTACAGTATGTGTACTACCTATCACTTTTTACGAAATTTCATTTGGAGCTTCCTATCCCAAGTTACGACCTTTCTTTCCTAGGTCACCTGATTTTGACTGAGATCTGGAAGATGCAGAAATTCTAAATTGTACTGATCATAACTGACAAGGTACAATGAATCTGAGGGTGTCCTTTGGACACACGGTACTTGGGGATGTTATCTATGAACTGTAAAATTTTTAGATCCTGAACCATTGCAAAAATGGATTTATATCTAAAGTTCCACGATGACGGGGTTTTTCTATGTAAAACCCAAACCTTCAAATTGTCGCAAGTGAAGCAAGTGTCGTAAGTGCCATACATTGCCTTCCTTTAGGTTAGCTCTGATACCATGTTAAGATTCAATATGCTAAGACATAAAATAGCAGCATTACATTCCATTTCACAATAATAGCATATACAGGATCACTGAAGAAACAACAAGCACAGCATAAACACAAGAGACATAGATTTATCCCGGGAAACCCTCATGGGGTAGAAAACCCAGTAAAGCTTCCTCAATATAGATGACCAACAATATACAAAGATGCAAACAAAAGACATGATCTCCTCCTCCACCATAGAATACCTCTCCTCCACAAGTGCGCTACATTCTAAGTGAGGGAAGTGTGTGTATAATGAGGAACACACCTCCTCTATTTATACACATCTCTGACTTGTACTTTATATTAACTAGGTTGGCCCCAACTTTACCACTGGGTTAAACACCCCACTATAACTGACTGGGCCGACCCCAATAGGGTGGTCTAACAACCATTTGACCCACATAACACATACAGGGCCGACCCCCACTAGGGAAGTCTAATAACCCAAGTTACCACATTCCGACGGAGGAATAAACATCTCCGGATATACAATAAGATCTTTACGGAGGAATGAAACATCTCCGGAATAATAAACTACAAATATAATATTCTTTGAAGTTACAAATTCTCAACAATGTGAACACAATGTGCAAGACCAGTATGTGAAGCGTAGAATCTGCATAGAGTATCATATATGAGTTTGGCATAACAAAGAAAATAACAATAAAAGTGTACATTGTTATTTGTTGTATTATAAGAAGAAGTTAAATTTATTTATAACAAACTTAGAATGTCTTAACACAAAATAATTTGATGATATATTAGGCTAAACATAAACATTTTATGGTATATTAGGCTAAACATAAACATACCAGCATGTGGATAAGTCAACCTACATAAACTTAAATAGCTAGCTATATGTAGTAAATTTCCCATAAGTCAAAAATACTGTGGCATTGAAGCTATTGGTGCTGTTATCACCAAAATCTTATCTGTCAAATGTAAAGTCTGAGCACTTATTATGGAGGTAAAGTCAAGGTAACTTAAAAGCAGGGTTTCTGTCACTGATGCTTTACCATCTCAAGGGTAGTATCATTATTTGGTGTCTCCAATCTCAATTAATTTCAGAGATGTAGTATAATAATGGAGATCTCAACAATGAAAAATTTGAAAGATCAAAATATATACAATGGTTTATGCAAAGGGTCGGTGTGTGTCCATTAGTCTCTGGAGTCTTACAAATTAGGCCTGAAAATGAGTGACGAAGAAACTTATAGGGCAATCTAGATAAATAACAAATGGATTCACAAGAAAAATTTGATATCAATAATTCCACACAGTAAAGTTTCATCTGATCGATACTGGCTCAAGGAATATATATACACAACCAGAAATTATCGATGTATCATGTAAACCTAACAATTGGAAATTATTAGTAATCAAAGCTTCAGAGAATAGAATAGGCTAACAATGATAATCCCTGCACATTTTCAGTCTACATAGAACAACCGGGGACCACCTTGCTAACAATGATAATCTTTGCACATTTTCAACCATCTTTTTGGCTGATGAGAAGCATAATAGCTTCCATGGGAAATGACAAAGAGGTGAGGGTGCCTAATATTGTGAGCTCTTTGGACCTTTCTCAAAGGGTAAGTTATGCATTCAATGGAGGCCAAGATCATAATAGAAGGGTATGGCCACATAAGTGCCATCACGGGGGTTCTGATTCACACACAAGAAAAACAAAATTAAAATACCAAATTAGAGATTTATACTCTGGATTGGACCCCATAAAAATTAGGGCATCGTACTCACTGATTTGGGAGGCGCCATTGCTTCTTCTCGAAGTTGCTCCACTCTGGATCCATCTCAAATGTACTAACACAATCCCAATTTCCACAAACAGGCTCAATATCCTCTGCTAACAGCTCAGTACCGGACTCAAATGAAGGGAACCACAATCCAAATTTGCATGTGTAGGGTGAATATCCTCTTCTCACAGCTCAACAAAGGTCACAGAAAGGTCACCGCGGGAGGTAGCAGACATGGTCCACAGAAGAACGGTCTCACGTGGAGGTAGCATAAAGGGTTTAGGGAAAAACCTGTCGCGGGAGGTATTGGCAGCACAATCGCGGGAGGTAAGTTTTTAATTTGCAATGTATTTTTTATTTTTTTATGTGTCTATTATATAGTGATTTTTGTTATATATTTATTATATTTTGTTTTTTTATTAGTATTTATATATAATGTTTGTTTTTTGTTATTATTTGATTTAGTTTTTGTAATTTTTTTATTCAATACAATATATATATATATATATATCATTTTTTATATAATATTTATATATTAAATTAAAAAAAATACAACAAATAATACAAATAGTAACACAAATAATTAAAAATTTAACCAAAAGAGGATCGAAATATAATCAATCTAGGTTATTTTTGTTTAGAGGTTAAAAGAAGATCTTATATCAAGCTATTTTACTTGTGTAGAGATGTATTTTCTTAGACATACCAGGACTTGAAGGTGTATGACACAATAATTATTCAATAGGTGATACCATTGAAGAAAACAACTAATCCCTTTCAATAAAAGATGTGAAAGGTTCATCCATCATTAGAACCGTTGATGCAAAAGGATCAGTTGAAGAAGTTGCTAGATGCAAGCATTATGTTTCCAATGCACCATTAGCCATGAATTGAAAACCTTGTACATGTTAAGGAACAAGAGTCGTGAAAATAGGCCTTGTGTCAATTTTAGAAATCTTAAGTAAGCATAAGAGAAATATAATTATGGAGTTCCACCTATGGAGTCAATTTGAAACTTGTAATGAGATCTTAAATGCTCACTCTAGGATCTATTTTTGGGATCTAATCAAGTTCTTGTCTCAAATGAAGATAGATCGAAAATTTCTTTCAACAACAAATGGAGCAATTCATGTGTAATGGATATAGCTTTCATAGGCCTTATAAATCAAAATGTACTTGTCTAAATGGACAATATTGAAATTAAAGCTATTTTTAATAGATGTAGAAAATATGGGATCACACTACATCCCAATAAAACCATTTTCATTATTGCATAAGGAAAATTACTTGGGCATATCATATCAAAATACATGATATTGGTATATTCAAAAAGAATAAAACCTATAACATTCTATCCCATTGCCACACAACAAGGCATTGATGTAATCATTCTTTGGGATGATCAATTTCATAAGATGTTCTGGCTTTGACTTCATTGAAATCCTCAAACCCTTATAAAAGATGATTAAGAAGGATGCATGATTTTATAAACTAAGGTTGAGAAATCAAGACAACTATTGCTACCGCTCCATCCTTAAACAAATTAATCCAAACTTTGATTATTATTTTTACCTCTATGATAAAAGGAGTGAATGCCTAATATCATTTATGAGCATGAGAATACAAGATGTTAAATTAAACTATATTTAATGATTAAAAAACAAATCTAAGTAAGTTATGCATTTGCAATATCTAATCACTCCCTTTTGTCACACTCACTGTAGGTGGAAGGAGTGATTTTGCAATGTAATTTATTAGCAGAATGATTACACAATGTTGAATTAAACTAAGCTAGCGATTAAAACACATGAATAAGTTATGCCACTCTCTTTTGTCACACTCACTCATAAAGAACTATCTAGTGATTAAAAACACATGAATAAGTTATGCCACTCTCTTTCGTCACACTCACTCATAAAGATGAACTATGAAAGGAGTGACTTTCCAATATCATTTATCATTTATGAGCACATAATTACAAGGTGTTCAGTCAAATTACCAAGTGGGCATAAGTTGCACGATGACGACGATGAAGAAGATGATGATGATGATGATGATGACAATGATGTTGTCTGTGGTGATGACAACGACAATGATGATGAAGACGATGATGAAGATGATGGTGATGATGATGATGATGATGATGATAATGTTGGTTGTGATGACAATAACAATGATGATGAAGACGAAGATGATTATGATGATCATGATGATGACGATGATGCTGATCAAGATGGGGGCGATGATGATGATGAGTACAGGGTTGGTGGTGATGACAACGATAATGATGGAGATGATGATGATCATGATGACAATCATGAAGATGATGATGATGATGATGATGATGATGACGATGATGAAGAAGATGATGATGAAGACGATGATGAAGAATGTTTATCTAAGATGGTGAAGAATGTGTTTTTTGTCATTATGATGATGATGACGATGATGACGACGACGACGATGATGTCGATGATGTTGGTGGTGATGAAAATGATAATGATGATGAATACGATGATGAAGATGATGGTTATGATGATGATGATGACGATGATGTTGGTTGTGATGACAACGACAATGATGATGAAGACGAAGATGATTACGATGATCATGATGATGACGATGATGATGATCAAGATGGGGACGATGATGACAGTGAGTATAGGGTTGGTGGTGATGACAACGACAATGATGAAGATGATGATGATGATGATGATGACAATGATGAAGAAGATGATGATGAAGATGATGATGAAGATGATGGTGATGATGATGATGATGATGATGATGTTGGTTGTGATGACAACGACAATGATGATGAAGATGAAGATGATTACAATCATGATCATGATGATGACGATGATGATGATCAAGATGGGGATGATGATGATGATGAGTACAGGGTTGGTGGTGATGACAACGACAATGATGAAGATGATGATGATGATGACGATCATGAAGATGATGATGATGATGATGAAGATGATGATGAAGATGATGATGAATAATGTCTATCTAAGATGATGAAGAATGTGTTTTTTGTTATTATGATGATGATGATGATGATGATGATGATGATGATGATGATGACGATGATGTTGGTCATGATGAATGTGATGATGATGATGATGATGACGACGATGAAGATGATGGTGATGATGATGATGATGACGATAATGTTGGTGGTGATGACAACAAGAATGATGATGAAGATGAAGATGATTACGATGATCATGTCGATGACGATGATGATGATCAAGATGGGGACGATGATGATGATGATGATGTTGGTGGTGATGACAACGACAATGATGAAGATGATGATGATCACAATCATGAAGATGATGATGATGACGATCATGAAGATGATGATGATGACGATGATGAAGAAGATGATGATGATGATGATGATGATGATGATGATGATGATGATCCCAATGATCATGATGAAGATGATATTAATGATCAAAAAGTACACCATTTGGGGTAGCATGATAATTGTACTGCATTTCCTTAATTATAAGCTTCTCTCTGTTTCGAGAATCGTTTAATATTCTCTACTAAAAAGGGCCAACCACGTGAAGGTGGAAGCTCTTATGGCCCCTCCCCCCCTTCTCATCACTCTCAATTCCCCAATATAGCCCGAAAAAAAATCTATGTACAAAAAAATTAAATGTCTTTTCTCATTCATACTAAGTAACAAGAAAGGTTTCTAATTTTAACATACAGGAAAATGGAAATTAGCTAAGAAACAGTTAATAATTTATTATTAATAATGCATAAATGATCATAGACTTCAATGGTCTTCATCATCTTCTTCATCTGAGTATTGATCGCCTGTACTATCATCCGATGATCCAGATCCAACATTGTAAGGATTGGCCATATCATCATTGTCGTCGATGTTAGTTACATCGATCATCATGTCATTGTCGATATCATCTTCACGGACATTGTCTGAATATACATCATGATCTGATTCAAGAAGTTCTTCGACATCTTCTTCTAGAACAGGAATATCATCTAAGTACTCATGTTTATCACGATCATCTTCAATGGCATCTTCTTCTTCGAGAACATCTTCATTACGGCCTTCATATACATTATACTTGATCGACCTTCCCCTTGGATCGTGTCTCACATCAAATGACCAGCCCGCTCTACCTGGAACCTCAGAGTAAAATACATGTTCACATTGGGTTGGAAGAACATAGGGATCCATTCCTGGCTCAAACAACCTTGTATTTACCATGGTAAAACCATTATCATGTTCAATAATTATTCTATCGGGATCACGTTGATTCAATTGACACCTGTACCATTTGACAACGAACATAAATACCTTGAAGGAGTTAAAGTCACACTGAAGAATGTCTTCCAGATACCCATAGTATCGATTTTCAGATAGTTCTGGATGTCTGTCACTTATAGAAGAAACATTAGTCACCTCAAAGATTGTAGATATCCCACAATCAGATGTTTTCTTTGTTTCATCCAACTTTTTGATGCGATATCTACATACAAGGAACCACATAGCCTTATGGTGTTTTACCTTGTACAACAAGCCATACAGGAAAAGATTACATAATGACACCATATTTATGATAAAGTAGTGCATGTTTATTATAATGCCATAAAAGGAAAATAACAAGAGTGACGTACAACGACAATATTTATAAAAAAAAAAAATAGTGTTGTTGATTAATATGCTTACCTGCTTATCTTTTAAACCTCATGCTAAATCGATTTCCCTTTGTGTTAGATTGGTGTCTCCATTGCAATGTGCAGCTTTAACCAATGAATCCACACCTTCCCATGATATTCCATGACCAGATTGTTCACATTTTTCGATCCATACCTTCATCCAGTCAAGATTGTTTGTGATGTATAAATGAATCGCATCCCACTCTCAACCAACTGTTTGATGAAATAAAATTAAAATTCAATGAAAATGTATATTAGTCACTTAAAAAAGTATATAATTACAGTATAAAATGATGCAAAATACTAAATAAAAAATAGAATATATATGTATGATATATAAACATCAAAATCACCAGTGAAATGTGTTATATTACCTTTCACCTTCCTCGATCTACCTTTCCCCTTCAGGTACTCCCCTTCGAAATCTTTTTTGGAGTCTGGATCACAAATGTGACGTAAATTGAGCTTTGATGCCAATATAGGAAGATATTCACTAATGTACATCATGTTTTCGTATACCATATATCCTTCCATCATAGAACCCTCAGCATATGCTCGTTGTCTTACCAAACCCTTCATAAATTTCAAGTGCCTCTCAACCATCCACATGGACCTTGAGTACGCAGGTCCACACAATTCAATCTCCTCAACCTGGTGTATGAGGTAGTGTTCTTGTGCATTGAAAAATGTTGAAGGTAGATGCTTCTGCATTTCACACATGAGATGAGGAATTTCTCTCCTCCAATACTTTATGTCTTCTTTATGGAATTCTTTAGATGACAACCATCTACAAGTGACATGACAACCCAATCAAGAGATTAAAGAAAAAAAGTCATTATATTACGTAAAATGAAGTAGATAATGAAAATCAAATTAAGAATAATTTCTATGTTGAATTAAACAAATAGTAAGCACATGGAAAAATCACCACTTACCTCATGTATTTCCCGAGACTATATATTATTTGCTTGACATTGTTGTCGAAGTTGTCTGGGATAGAAAGAGGTAGAACATACTGTAACAATAATATACAAATAGTTTTAGTATATCGAATAAGAGTACTAGAAAAAGAAAAAAAATAATTATTAAATGCATACCATATTAATTATTACCTTCATGAAGACATGCCAATCGTGCATTTTCACCCCCACGAAATCACCTTTCTTTGTTATGATATTCTTCATGTTCGCACAAAATCCGGTGGGAAATTTAATTTTTTGAATGAATTCTTTTACAACATTACTTTGCTGGTCCGTTAACATCCATGGAAGTGAGTTTTTATTAATTTGCTCTCCATTGCTATAAAATTGAATGACGTCTTTCATTGCATGGTTGTTATCTTGAATGTCTTTGCAAATTTTGACAATTTTTTCTTTGTCACTCCTTCCATCCAATATTCGCCATAATGTTTCAGTCACATTCTTTCCGATATGCATTGTATCAAATAGATGAGCAATTTGTAGGTTCTCATAGTAGGGCAACCTACTAAATTGTCTAGGATAACTTTTCATTCCTCGTGGAAGCCCATTAATGCCTTCATGATGATCACATATTGAACAACAATGATGAAATTAAATATAAAATCAATGTCAATTATATTAAACAGCACACAATATAATAAAATACAATATCATCATATATATATAATGATTGATTATACGTACCTTGACGATTTCTATTATATTGCAACTTCCATAGCTGAGGTGTCATTCTCTTTGGTTTTAATGCAGTCTCTTGCTTGCCATTCAGAATATGTTTTTCGGTAGTTCGATGCCTATGATTCTTGGAGAGGAAGTGCCTATACTCATCAAACACCTCCTTTCCTAAGATTTTTGAACGACGAGATTTGATCTTAGGACCACAAACTGGACATGCAAATTTCCCCTTTGTCTGAAGACCTAAATAAAAAGATGGAATATGATCAATATTGTCTATTATAATTATATAAAAATTATTGGATATTTATTTAGAAAAACATGCATGTGTATTATATTAACTAGTAGTTTGTAAAATTAAATGCAACTAAAGTGGAACTTATAATTACATACCACAGAAATGGGTTAACCCTGGGGCATCATGTATTGTCCATACAAGCATTGCATGGAATTGGAATTGCCTTTGTCATATTGATCTAGATAAGTCATACATAGTGATGCCATTCCATAACTTCAGTAGCTCGTCAATAAGAGGTTCGATATATACATTCATATCTTTGATCGGGTACTTACCTAATTGATTTGAACATATAAAATAAATATTTTGATTATGAGACGTACCATTTAGATATATAAACCATATTTCACAATAGAAAAACTTTAAATATATATATAACATTATGAGACAAAAAATGACAAATGAGAATATACCACTGCAATAAAAAAAAACTGTAGTGTTCGTACCTGGAATAATCATCGACAACATTATGTGCTCTCTCTTTATTGTCAACCATGGAGGAATGTTGTTGTTGATAACAAAAATAGGCCACACCAAGTAAATAGATCTCATCTCTGCAAAAGGATTGACACCATTTGCTACCAAAGAAATCCTAAGATTATGAGGTTCATCTTTAAAGTGAGGCCATTTTTCCTCCATATCTCTAAATGCAGACCCATTTGCAGGCATCTGAATAATGTCGTCTTGACTTCTGTTCCGTGCATGGTAATCCATAAACTGTGCTATGTTTTTGCACCTGAACAGTCGTTGCAAACGGGGAATAATGGGAATATAATGTAGAACCTTGCGATGCACCTTTTTAGTTACTTGATCTGTGCGATACCTACTGATATGACATTCAGGACATTCTATTGCAAATTCATGCTGGTTGTAATAAAGAACATGATCATCGGGGCATGCATGAATTGCTTCATACTGCATTCCAATTTCTTTCATGATGGCAGATAAATCTTGATATGTGTGAAGTAAAATATTTGACGGTGGTAACAGATATTCACCTATCATGCTACAACAAATTAAAATAAAAATCTAGTTAATATAATATAGAAATAATATTAATGAAACAAATTTCATCTGTAGTAATTTGACTTATATATGAATTAACAATAAAATACATGACAATCATATATATTTTGTGATGGAATATATTACATACCTTAACATCCGTGTGACTGATATGTTTGAAAGATCATTCATAACCTTCAAGTTCATTACCAACAATATAGCAGAGAGAAGATTTGTCTTGGAGCCGTCATAAGGGGTTCGTATGCCTTGTCAAGAAGAGGTGTATCATGAATATCATCAAAATGTTCATCATTTTCATGATCATCATCATCATGATCATCATCATCATCCATTCCAACATTAAATGAATCATGGATCAAAGTATTTGTAACATCATCTTCAAGTATGTTATCATTATCATCATCTTCTTCAATGTGATCATTAACTTGTTCTCCATTAATATTCATAGCTCCATGTTCCTCCTGTACTTGTTTTGGAAGCACTTGCCGATCCGGACGATATGCCATAGGATGTCTTTCCTTTATAAATACATGAAACAATCAATAGATAAAAGTTAATATAAGAAATTCAAATGAAAAATGTAAATATTTATGTGATACATTAAAAATTTAACAAATTTTGTACTATTGGGATGAAAAGAACAACGACCGATTGTACTGTTTGTTAAAAATAATAAATATTATAATAATACATAAATTTACAAAAGCAATCAAAAAAAAAAAAAAATATAATGCAAAACTTACAAATGGATGGTATTCATGTCCCCCCTCGGCATTCCCATGCTCCCTACAATGTTTTGTGGCTGTTTTGATCAAAATTCTTCTCCTCTTAAAGCCCCTGCATTGATTACATGGACAATAGCATTTACCATCACCCCTTCTTTCAACTCCTTCCCACAATTTAGCAAGCAATTGTCGATTTCGTTTGTCTGGATCAGGACTATTCGTAGTTGACATTTTCTCGTAAAGAGCTTAAATGAAGATTATCGATCTTAGAAAATGAAGCTCCATAGTACTTTTCTCACTTGAATAACAAAAACATTGAAAAACAGTCCGCCGAACAAAAAAAACATTCGCAAACCATCGTTGGTATAGCAAACATGTCAGAATGGTTAGATATTTATAAATTTTAAAAGTCAAAAGTCAAACCTACATCGGATATTTGACGACAATAATCTAGTTACCGTTGGGAAAAATCTGTCGTATATCCGACTTCTTCGGGTTTGAAATGACATTGGTTATCCGACATCTAAAGCGTCGGATACCCGAACAGGCATCGGATATTCACAGAGACGTAGGATATCCTAAGAGCTTCATCGGATATTCAAAATTACGTCAGATATCCGATGGATGCCTTCCAAAATTTATAAAAACAAAAAACAAAAAAAGTAATTTTGAAAGAAAAATCCGACGACACAGTCCAATTCGTCGGAGGTCGTCAGATTTTGGGTTCAAATCTACTAGTGAGAGGATCAGTGAGAGAGAACCAAATCCAAGAATTTCATAATGGAGGGTTAGCAGGGCACTTTGGGATCGACAAGACCAAAGCGCTAATCAACAAAAAGTATTTATGGCCAAGGATGTCGACAGATGTCAGAAAATGGGTTTGACAATGTCAAGTTTGCCAGTTGGCAAAAGGAAAGAGTCAAAACACAGGGTTGTATACACCATTACGAGTACCAGAGAAACCATGGGAGCATCTTAGCATGTATTTTGTGTTAGGATTACCAAGGACTCTGTAGGGGAACGACTCAATATTTGTTGTAGTCGACAGGTTTTCAAAGATGGCACATTTCATACCATGTAAGAAAACAAGTGATGCCACAGTAATCGCTGTACTATTCTTTAAGGAAATAGTGAGGTTGCATGGGTTTCCATAGAGTATCACGTCGGATAGGGATACAAAATTCATGGGGCATTTATGGAGGACCCTATGGAAGAAACTCGACACGAAGTTAGAGTTTAGTTCAGCATATCATCCGCAGACAGACGGACAGACCAAAGTTGTAAGCAGAAGTTTGGGAAACCTTCTGAGATGTTTAGCAGTCGACAGAACCAAGAAGTGGGAGAATGTGTTGGCACAGGCAGAGTTTGCATATAACAATTCTGTGAATCAGTTGACAGGATTGAATCCATTCCAGATTGTTCAAGAGAGGAGTCCACATGTAGTGGTAGATTTGGTGGAATTTCTGATAGAATCTAGGAAGAGCACGGATGCAGCATCATTCGCAGAGCATATGCATGAAGTTCATGAAAAGGTGTGAAAGCACATCGAGAAGAGTAACGTGGCCTACAAGTTGAGATCCGACTGGAGGAAGAGGCTATTTTCATTCCAAGAGGGGGACTTAGTCTATGCATATTTTTGGAAGGAGAGATTTTCGACAGGAGCATACAACAAGTTGAAGTTGAAAAAGATAGGACCATGCAAGATTATGAAGAAGATTTCAGACAATGCCTATGTGTCGGAATTGCTGGAAGACTTGAACATTTCAGCAACGTTCAATGTCTCAGACCTGTATAAATTTGAAGAAGGGTCAAGCAGCAGTAAGGGGGAAGGAACCAGTATCAACTAGACATAACAGATTCCAGACCGGCATAAAGAGGGGATCGCAGAAGTAATCGATGAATGCGAAGTAGGGCATACCAGTAAATCGCGCATGAAGGAATACTTGGTGCAATAGACAAATGATGAGTTATAGGAAGCAACGTGGATTTCCAAAGAGGAGCTTAGGAGACTGACAGAGCAGTCAAATTCTTTTTCACCTGGGGAGAATGATGCAGGAGCATTGGGACCTAGGCGGCTGAGTCGAAGTTGATCGATCGAAGGGAGCTAACCAACAGGAGTGCCGATGACCACTGGTGTGGGAAGTAGGTTGACTTGTTGAAGTCAACAAGTCGAGCATAAGCAATTGGGGTGTATCCAACTGAAGGAACAACAGATATCATGGGAGGTCGAGGATCAATAGGAAATGGTCGACAGATGATGAGCAATGTAAGAGGTCGGGTATTCGACAAGTGGTCGAAATACGACATGACAGAGTTTGGCGAAATCAAGTATATTGGGAAAGGAATGAACCGATAGGACAGTCGAGATGTGACTGACTACTATAGAAGGGTCGGAAGGTAAGAAAGTCAAAGGACTATACCAGTAGTCATTCGGGGTTGCTGAGGAAGTTATTACAGTTATTGCGAGTTGGTGATGGACATGATAGAGGATGTCATGGACAGAGCTGTACAACATGGTTAGAAGCTGACAGTGCAGATTCACAGGATTTGGACAGGATTAGCGAATGGAGGGAACGCGTGTCTCAGGATTGTAATAATCTTGGAAACAACACCCTCAGAGTAGAAGAGGAAGAGAAGGCCTTTAGTCTAGACACTATTGGGCAGAGTAGAGTAGAGCGCAGAGCCGAGGAAGTTGTGAAGAATCACATTAGCTGAGTGCAGAGTGTTGAGATCAAACCATAGCTTAGAGTTCTGTGGTGAACCAGGAGAGGGTGAGGTCGACACATAGGGAGAACACACCACAGTTACTTCTAAGATTGTAACGACTGAGACCAATTGTAGTTAGTTATTTGCTTACAGTTTTTTTATATTGTAACTGGTTTCAGAGAAGTAATATAAGCCAATCCAGGCATATTTTTCTACACCTTGTTTGTGTGAGCATTGTGGTTTGTGTCATGTGTATTGTTAAGCAAGAACCTTATTTCCATGAGGTGACTTGCATCACTATGGATTGGAGTCAACCATGGATTGAATTCTACATTTGATTGTAGTCAACCTTGGATTGAAGTCAACAATGGATTAAATTCAACCTTGGATTAAATTCGAGCTTCGATTGAAGTCAACCATGGATTGATGTCAACCTTGGATTGAAGTCAAGTATGGTTTGAATTCAACCCTAGTTTGAAGTTAACCATCATGATTAAGATCAACCTTGCTTAAAATTCAAATATGAATTGAATTCAACCTTGGATGGAATCCAACCTTGGATTGAATTCAACCATGGATTGAATTAAACTATGGATTGAATCCAACCTTAGATTAAAGGAAACAATGGATTGAAGCCAACCTTGATTGAATTCAACTATCTTTTGCAATTAACCATGGATTGAAGATAAGATTATATTGAATTCAACTATCGATTGAAGTATTGAATTCAATGATGGATTGAAGTCAAACCTGGATTAAAGCCAACGATGGATTAAAGTCAACCTTGGATTGAAGTCGACCTTCGACTGAAGTCGACCATGGAATGAATTCAACCTTGGATTGAATTCAACTATGGATTGAAGACAACATTGAATTTAATTCAATTATGGATTGAAGTCAACAATGGAGTGAATGTGGAGTGAATTCAACCTTGCTTAAAAGTCAATTATGGATTGAATTCAATTAAATTCAACCATCGATTGAATTCCACCTTGGTTTGAAGTTAACCTTGGATTGAAGTCAACCTTGGATTGAGATCTACCTTAATTAAAAGTCAACCTTGGATTGACATCAACCTTGGATTGAAGCTAACTATGGATTGAAGGAAACCATGGATTGAATTCAACCATGGATTGAAGTCAAATATGTATTGAAGTAGACCATGGATTGAAGTCAACCTTCAATTCAAGTCAACCCTAGATTAAATTTAACAATTAATTGATGTTAACTTTGGATTAAATTCAACCATGGATTGAAGTCAACATTATTTTGAATTCAACCTTGGATTGAAGTCAACCTTAGATTAAAGTTGACCTTACTATATAGTCAACTATAGATTGAGGTCAAATATGGAATGAAGTCAACCCTTGTTTTAGGTCAACCTTTGATTGAATTCAACCTTGGAATGAATTCAATTATGCATTGAATTCAACCATGGAATGAACGCAACCATATATTGAATTCAACCTTGGGTTGAAGTCAAACATGGATTCAAGTCAACCTTGGATTCAAGTCAATTATGGATTGAAGTCAACCATCGATTAAAATAAAGCTTGGATTGAAGTAAACTATGGATTGAAGTCAAATATGGATTGAAATTAGCCTTGGTATGATGTAAATCATTGCTTCAATTCAATTACGGATTGAATGCAACCATGGATTGAAGTCAACCTTGGATTGAAATCAACTATGTATTGAAGTCAACCTTGGATTGAAGTAAACTATGGATTGAATTCAACCTTGGATTGAATTCAACCTTGGATTTAATTCAACCATGGATTAAAGTAAACAATGGATTGAAGCCAAACTTGGATTTAAGTCAACAATTAATGGAAGCAAACTATGGATTGAAGTTAACCTTGGATTGAAGTCAACCTTGGTTTGAACTCAACCTTGGATTGAAGTTGATGTTACTGTAAGTAGTCAACTATGGAATGAGGTCAATGTTAACAATCAAATTAGCACTCCTAGTCATGTGACAGAAGAGGCATATGTTTACCATGCACCTACAACAGGAAGACATGACACAAGTTCATTTAGAGACGAATCCTCTATGAGAAATGCATTAAAATGCATTAATTGTGCTTAAAATCATTCTAAGTGGTGCAAAAAGCCTAAAAACTATTGGAAAGTGGGTTTTCAATTGAAAATAATCTAAAATATAGAAAATGAGTAATCCCACATTGAGAAGAAAGGTTTGAAGGTCCATTTCCCAATGCTACATAAGAAAGGCATGGGAGGTATGGTAAAGGAGATCAAAAAAGAAAAGGCATGCTGAGGAGATTCTGAAGGAAGGAGAAATAGCTCAAGTTCTTCAAAAGCAAGGGTGAAGGAAGGGAAGCTCTTGGAAATGGAGGAAGGATTCACACCAAGATCATTGGTAAGGATGTACTTCTTCCTTGTTTTAATATGAATGGATTCAAGTTTCTACCATATAAGAGTTTTAATTCTGCTTATCATGTGTGATTTTAATTCTCAAATGATTTTAGATCTTAATGAATTTAGGATGAATGAATATAGATCTTAAGATGCTTGTGATAATCTTTTTCATTTTTGATGTAGAGGCTCACCACCTCTTAGTAAAATAGTTAAGATAGTGTAGACACAACCCTACTCTAATTACTGTTATCATTCAAATATGGAATGAAGTTAACCTTGGATTCAGGTTAACCTTTGAATGAATTCAACTATGCCTTGAATTCAGCCATGGTTTAAAGTCAGCAATGGAATGAACACAACCATATATTGAATTCACACTTAGATTAAAGTCAACTATAATTGAAGTCAACCATTGGTTAAAGTAAAGCTTGTATTGAAGTAAACTATGGATTGAATACACCCTTTGATTGAAGTCAACCTTACTCAAAAGTCAGCGATGAATTGAAGACAAATATGCATTATAGTCAACCCTAGATTCAAGTAAACCTTTGATTGAATTCAATTATGGATTGAAGTCAACCTTGGATTGAAGAAAACCATGGATTGAATTCAACCATGGATTAAAGTCAACCTTCGATTGAATTCAATCATAAATTAAAGTCGACCTTGGATTAAAGTCAAGTATGGTTTGATGTAAACCCTGGATTGAAGTGATCCTTGGATGAAGGTCAACCTTGCTTAAATTTCAACTATGGATTGAAGTGAACCTTGGATTGAATCCTACAATGGATTGAATGAAACCATTGATCGAAGTGAACCTTGGATTGAAGTCAACTATGGATTAAAGTCAAAGATGTATTTAATTTGAACTTGGATTGAAGTCAAACTTAGATTGAATTTGGCTATCAATTGAAGTCAACCTTACTTAAAATTTAACTATGGATTGAAGTCAAACTTGCTTAAAAGTCAACTATGGTCTCAAGTCAACTTTGCTTAAAAGTCAACTATGAATTGAATTCTACCATGCTTCAATGTCAATCAAACACTTTTAAATTCAACGATTTATTTATATTATTTATTTTCTATGTTTTCATTTATAAATAATTTTTTATTTTATAATAATGATAATAATTCATTAATCCTTCTCCACACACCCGCTGTCAAGTAGCACAATCACATTTTTAAAAGTGGTTGATATACGTCTATCAACGTATATCAACAAATTTTAAAAATATGGTTGTGCTAGGTTATAAGTGTTTAAGAAGTCATTCTCACCACTTAATTAGATTTATTAATTTATAGTTATTAAATTCAGCTTAATTAGAATTTTTAATATGGTGAGTTTTTTTAATTATGGATTTATGGCTATTTTAGAAGGATAAAATCATGGGAAGTGAAACCAATTTTAAAATACAAAAAAATGGAAAAAGGTTAGGAGCACTATAAAAAAAAATTAAGATTAAGATGGATTTAAAAATCAAAATAAATTTTAACATTTGACACTTTGACATTATTTTTAAAATTATAACAAGTAAAAGAATTTAATAACTTTTGAATTGGCATTTTTGTTTTCAAAAGATTTATTTAACAAAAATACATTTATTTTAATTAATTATATTAGTTTTAATTAATTGAAATAGATATAATAATAATAATAATGTTTACTAAATATTTTATTAGTATTATTATTTTCTTAAAATGCCACATGTTACCTATACATCTCATACTAATTTTTAATTTTTATTATATAATAATTTTTACCCATTTACATAAATTTTTAAGAGGGTAATTCAACAAACTATAAATGAATGTAATGGTTGAATAAATATTATTTAATAAATATGTATATATATTAAGTAATTTTTTTGGTTTTGAAATTTAAATTAAAATCTTTAAGAGGATAATTCAACAAACTATAAATGAATGTAATGGTTGAATAAATATTATTTAATAAATATGTATATATATTAAGTAATTCTTTTGGTTTTGAAATTTAGGTTAAAGCAATATTGTATAAACTTTGTTCTTAATAATTTATTGTTTTATCACAGTGTCGTGTCAATTCTTATTAAAAACAAAATTACACTTTATTTCTTATAAACATTTAACTATCTACTATTTATGCGGATTTAAGAGATTAGGATGTTGATATGTTCTTTCATTGTAGGCCAAAATTTGGAATCGAGTTTCTATACAATTCTTAACAAAAAAATACTTTTTGTACAAGTATTCCTACCAAATATCATAGTTATCCTCCATTAACCTTGTCTAATGTCTCATGAAAGGACACATCTCGAGTGTGTTAATCCCAAATGAAGATTAACCATGTCTAATGTCTCATGAAGGGACACATCTCGAGTGTGTTAATCCCAAATGAAGGGACATATGTCGAGTGTCTTAATCCTAGAAGTCGGGCGAGATATTTATCAATATTAACCATATTGATTAATATGTAATTTCTTTAAGGATTTTGTTTTTATTAAGGATTTACAGGTAGAGTATATGTCATTTATTTATGATTAGTAAAATTAAGTGTTATGAACAATTTACTTGTTACTTGTTCTTTATGTTATTGTTTTTAGTTAGATGAATTATTTGTCACTACTTGTTATATATAGATTTGCTACCAGTTATCCATGCATCTTTTGCTTATCTATAAAATCAATCTCGATGATACATTTGTTCCCTCTTTTAATCTAGAAAAATATAGATTATAGTCTACCCCAAATTTTAAAATATAAATGTCTAAAATATAAATACCTCAAATTTTAAAATATAAATACCTATCAATGTAATAAACTTTTTCCAAAATTTTCAAATTATAAAAATTACTTATTAAAAACATACAAATAATCTACTAAATTAATATTACAACACAATCAATACATTAATCTACTAAAAGAAATGGTTTTTTTTTTTTCAGTGGAAAATGCCAACACCTGTTATTCTGAAAGAATCAAGGTATGGCCAGATTTACAATCATTCATTACATAGAAATTCAGTTCCCAAAGAGCAAGTGTCACAAAGCAAGATTTGAACTCAGGAGGGGAGGATAACAACATTTCTCTCATGTCCTCCGTAGTAAGACATATATCTAATATTACCACATACGTACTTCCTTTAAATTTTTTATTTATTAAATTCAAATTTCAAAAATATGTAATTGGCTATGAAATGTTGATTTTTTTTTTTAAATTTGTATCAAGGCAGAGGCCGCGTGATGTAGTCAGCTTCATGTGCCCTGGTAAGTGAAAAACTCCCTGCCCTATTTTTATGAGATAAAACTTTACATTTAGTGTACTGGTCTCTTCACTAAAGGATACTGTTCAGTTTACCGTAATATGGAAATTTTATTCTTATTTATTTTTTACTATAATATTGACCAAATATCTTAGAATTACTGAAGTTTAGAAAACAAAATTAATATAATTTTATTTTATCGGACAATGTTTACATTTTTTTTAAATAAAATAAATTTGCATGGTTAAAAAACTCAAAACAATAACTGCATTATGGTAATGTCTCTTATAAATTTCTAAAAACTAATTAACAATGACATAAAACATTATCACGTAGTGGTTTTTGTTATATTTGAGACTAAAAGATATATAAATCAATCGAAAATAAATTCTTGTACATCCATAGTTAATTTGAGTTATCGTCGTCGAGGACAAAAATGTAGGGATGGGATAATGCGTTTCTGGCTGAAATTCGCTTCGAAGGATTAATTTGAAACAATTTCTGCATTGATGAAATTTTATTAAAATTTACAGAAGCATTCCTAAATCAACAGATGTTTATTTAACGTAAAAATAAGTAAGAACAACATTGCATTTAGAAAAAGAGAATAAGTTACTAATAATAAGTCAATACCACATATATTTAAACTTGGAACGAAATCTCTCAAATTCGGATGCTTAAACTTCGGAAATTCACAACTCCATATTGAATTCAATTTTGGATTGAAATCAAACTTGGATTGAAGTTAACTATGGATTGAAGTCATCCATCCATTAAAGTAAAGCTTGGATTGAAGTAAACTATGAATTGAAGTCAAATATGGATTGCACTCAACCTTGGTATGATGTAATCCTTTGCTTGAATTCAATTATGGATTGAAGGCAACCAATGATTGAAGTCAACCTCATATTGAAATCAACTATGTATTGAAGTCAACCATGAATTGAAGTCAACCTTAGATTAAAGTCAACTATGGATTGAATTCAATCAATCAACCTTGGATTTAATTCAACCATGGATTAAAGTAAACGATGGATTGAAGTAAACCTTGGATGTAATTCAACAATTAATGGAAGCAAACTATGGATTGAAGTTAACCTTGGATTGAAGTTGAGCTTAGTGTAAGTAGTCAACTATGGATTGAGGTCAAATATGGAATGAAGTCAACCTTGGATTTAGGTCAATCGTGGAATGAATTCAACTATGCATTGAATTCAACCATGGATTGAAGTCAACAATGGAATGAACACAACCATATATTAAATTCACCCTTGGATTAAAGTCAACTATGAATTGAAGTCACCATTTGTTAGAGTAAAGCTTGTATTGAAGTAAACTATGGATTGAATACACCCTTTGATTGAAGTCAACCTTACTCAAAAGTCAACTGTGAATTGAAGTCAAATATGGATTACAGTCAACCCTAGATTCAAGTAAACCTTTGATTGAATTCAAATATAAATTGAAGTCGACCTTGGATTGAATTCAACCTTGGATTAAAGTCAGCTACGGTTTGAAGTAAACCCTAGATTGAAGTGATCCTTGGATGAAGGTCAACCTTGCTTAAATGTCAACTATGGATTGAAGTGAACCTTGGATTGAATCCTACAATGGATTGAATGAAACCATGGATCGAAGTGAACCTTGGATTGAAGTCAACTATGGATTAAAGTCAACCATGTATTTAATTTGAACTTGGATTGAAGTCAAACTTAGATTGAATTTGGCCATCAAATGAAGTGGACTTTGGATTGAAGTCAACCTAATATTGAAGTCAACTATCAATTCAATTCAACTATCGTTTGAAGTCAACCTTACTTAGAATTTAACTTTGAATTGAAGTCAACCTTGCTTAAAAGTCAACTTTGTTTAAAATGCAATTGTGAATTGAATTCTACGATGGTTCAAAGTCAATCAAACACTTTTAAATTCAACCATTTATTTATATTATTTATTTTCTATGTTTTCATTTATAAATATTTTTTTTTATTTTTTCATAATAATAATAATTCATCAATCGTTCTCCACACACCCACTGTCAACTAGCACAATCACATTTTTAAAAGTGGTTGATATACGTCTATCAACCTATATCAACAACTCATGGTTGATATACACAAAATGGCATATGTGCTAGTTTATAAGTGTTTAGGAAGTCATCCTCACTACTTAATTAGATTTATTAAATTTATAGTTATTAAATTGAGCTTAATTAGACTTTTTAATATGGTGAGTTTTATATTTAACTATGGATTTATGGTTATTTTAGTAAGATGAAATCATGGGAGGTGAAAACCATTTGTAAAATACAAAAAAATGGAAAAAGGATTGGAGCACTATAAAAAAAATTAGGATTAAGATGGATCTAATAGCTTTTGAATTGGCACTTTTGTCTTCAAAAAATTTATTTAACAAAGATGTATTTATTTTAATTAATTATATTAATTTTAATTAATTATATTAAATCTATAATAATAATAATAATAATAATGTTTACTAAATATTTTATTAATATTATTATTTTATTAAAGTGACACATATTACTTTTACATCTTATACTAATTCTTAATTTTTATTATAATAATGTTTACCCATTCACATAAATCTTTAAGAGGGTAATTAAACAAACTATACAAACTATACATGAATGTAATAGTTGAATAAATATTATTTAATAAATATGTATATACATATTAAGTAATTCTTTTTGTTTTAATTAGTTTAAATACATATATTTTTGGTTTTGAAATTTAAATTAAAGTTATATTGTAAAAACTTTGTTTTTAATAATTTATTATTTTATAAAAATGTCGTGTCAATTCTTCATTAAAAACAAAATTACACTTTATTTCTTATAAACATTCAACTATCTACTATTTATGCGGATTTAAGAGATTAGGATGTTGAGATGTTCTTTCATTGTAGGCCAAAATTTGGAATCGAGTTTATATACAATTCTCAAAATAAAAACTTGATGAGACCCTTTGCACGTGATGCAGAAACCATAAAATAATTGTTTAGGACATAAGATCCTAATGTTTAGCTACAAATGTACCTTGGCTGGGATAACGTGTCCTCATTGTGCCAATCTTTGCAATCAATTTTGTACAAGTATTCCTACCAAATATCATAGTTATCCTCCATCAACCATGTCTCATGTCTGAAATGAAGGGACACGTCTCGAGTGTGTTAATCCCAAATGAAGGGACATATCTCGAGTGTTGTAATCCTAGAGGTGAGGCGAGAAATTAACCATATTGAATAATGTTGATTAATATGTGACTTTTATAATTAGTAATATTTTAAGGATTTTGTCTTTACTAAGGGTTCACATTAGAGTATATGTCATTTATTTATGGTTGATAAAATTAAGTATTATGAACAATTTACTTGTTACTTGTTATTTATGTTAATTTTTAGTTAAATGAATTATTTGTCATTACTTATTATCTATATATTTACTATCAATTATTTATACATCTATTACCTTTCTATAAAATAAATCTGGACTATACATTTGTTCCTCTTTCAATCTAGAAAACCATAAATTATAATATATCTCAAATTTGAAAATATAAATACCACAAATTTTAAAATATAAATATCTATCAATATAATAAATTTTTCGAAAATTTTCAAATTATAAAAATTACTTATCAACCATATAAATAATCTACTAAATTAATATTACAACACATATAAATAATCTACTAAATTAATATTACAACACAATGGAGACAATAATCTAAAAAAGTAACATTATTATGTCCTCCTTAGTAAGACATATATCTAATATTACCACGTACGTACTTCCTTTAGATTTTTTGTTTATTAAATTCAAATTTCAAAGATATGCAATTGGCTGTAGAATGTTGATTTTTTTTTTTCAATTTGTATCCTGGCGGAGGCCACGTGATGTACTCAGCTACCTGCCCTGAGTATTTTTATGAAATAAAACTTTACATTTAGTGTACCTGTCCCTTCACTAAAGGATACTGTTCAGTTTACCCTAATATAGAAATTTTATTCTTATTTATATTTTACTATAATATTGACCAAATATCTTAGAATTACTGAATTAAACAAAATTAATATAATTTTATTTTATGAGACAATGTTTATATTAATTTTTTTTAAATAAAATAAAATTTACATCGTAAAAACACTCAAACCAATAACTCAATTATGGTAATGTCTTATAAATTTCTAAAAACTAATTAACAATGAAAGAACATTATCACCCGGTGGTTTTTGTTATATTTGAGACTAAAAGATATAGAAATCAATCGATAATAAATTCTTGTACATCCATAGTTAATTTGAGTTGTCGTCATTGAGGTTAAAAAAGAAGGGATGGGATAACGCGTTCCTCGCTGTAATTCGCTTCGAAGGATTAATTTGAAACAATTTCTGCATTGATAAAATTTTATTAAAATTTACAGAAGTATTCATAAATCAACAGATATTTATTTAACGTAGAAATAAGTAAGAACAGCACTGCATTTATAAAAAGAAGAATATCTTACCGATAACAAGTCAACAACACATTCATCTAAACTTGGAACGAGATCTCCCAAATTCGGAGGCCTAAACTTAGGAAATTCAGAACTCCAATACTTAAGCTGAGTTACTCCAGGCCATATTTCTTCATTTGGAGTTCCTAATGTCCTGAAATACGAAGGCAGAACAATGATATTTTTATATCGACCAAAAGAGAATACAATTACAAAAAAAACTTATTTTGGGCTTAAAAATTACTATGAAACTCACTGGAATATCTTGATTATTTGATGATATTTTGTATGTGTATCTCCATCAAAGAATGGATTCTATTACAAAATTCAGCTCCATAATCGATAACAATTACCAGTAATCTTATTTTTAACTCGCTAATGGATAAGAACTCAAAAATTTAATCTGAAATGAAATATAGTGTACCAAAAATGCATCCAACAACCCAAGTGTCAATTGCAAAATTATAACTTCCTATGGATTCCGTAAGTCACTAAGTGGTCTCCCTAAAGGCCTTTTGGATGCAAGATGGAACGACCCATAGAATGACGAACGTGGCTCGGATCGACAAACCGTAGACTCCATTGGATTCAAGATATCGGGATAGTGTTAGGGGTGCCCCTCTCTTCCGATGCCATGGCCTAGGTGTCAACTTTAGATCGATTTTGGAAACTAGGGTTTTGCTGTGCAATTTTGCACATGGGGGTCAACTTTGCAAAATCACAAACCGGGGACTTATGGCTACTGTTCCCAGCTGAAACCTTCCTAGACACACTTGCAGCACTCTCCAAAACTCGGTTTTGTTGCACGGTTGGAATTCTATGGCCCCGGTAGGTATCCAACTAGTGTCCGTGAAGGCCTTTTAGATGCAAGATGGAACAAGCATAGAATGACGACCGTAGCTCGGATCGACAAACCGCGTCTCCTTTGGATTCAGGACATCGGGATAGTGCTCGTGGTGCCCCTCATCACCCGTCCCATGGGCAAGTGTCATCTTGTGGGTCCATTTTGGAAACTAGGGTTTTTCTCAGTAAGGGAGTGTGCAATTTTTGGACATGGGGGTCAACTTTGCAAAATAATCCATAGGGAAATTATGGCTAGCGTTCCTAGCTAGAACATTCCTAGACACACTTGTAGGACTCCGCAGAACTCGGTTTTGTTGCACGGTTGGAATTCAATGGCCGTGGTAGCTATCCAACCGGTGTCCTTGAAGGCTTTTTGGATGTGAGATAGAACGAGCTATAGTATGACGATCGTGGCTCGGATCGACAAACCGTTGACTCCGTTAGATTCAAGATATCAGGATAGTGCTAGGGTTCCCCTCTCCTCCAGTCCCATGGCCCAGGTGTCAAATTTCAGGTCAATTTTGGAAACTAGGGTTTTGCTAAGTAAGAGAGTGTGTAGTTTTGCACGTGGGGCTCAACATTGAAATTTTTTTATTTTGATTCTAGAACTAGACATTCAAAGAGTGGCAATAAAACCTACCACACTGTAGCCTTGGTATATTTCTATGTCCTTAGTGTGCTACGTCATTTAACAACTCCTTAGTATTCCACTATATTTGGATTTTGAGTAATTAATGTCATTTTTAAGAATTCAAAGTGCCAAATAAAAAATGGAGGCAATGTTTCATTGATGATATCCATCTGATCCTTGCTAGATTTTTTAGGTCAAAGTTACCATGAAAATTTGACATCAAGTTATAGGGGAATACTTGCCAAATCCCATTGAACAACCATTACATCATCGTTTGTATCAATCAAGAACATTAAATTTTAAATACATTTTCATATGAGGATAATACATCCTTTTTAGAAACATAGGACCATGAACATCTTATGTTCCTTCATCAAAACAACATTATCAAGGAATATCATTAAAATAGTTAGGTATTTCATTTTCCATGGAATTTCTATGATTACTTTTGCATTGTGACAAGTGGAAAATGGACATACCAAAGAGGTAAAGCATAAACCATGGTCTTACATACTAGGGTTTGGTAAGGATAGGTTTTATATCTTCAATGATTTTATGAGAGCGAATTCATGACCATCTATTGGTTAGCATATTGGAACAAACTAGGGTATATTTGTTACATATATTTGACCATATGTACATGAAGGCCCAATAAATTTTATTACACTTTAGTTATGCATTCCTTTCCATTGTACTTGATACTTTTCCATTGTTTTTAGCATGTTAGAGTAGGAACACTTCAACATCAACCGAACTGCATAGATGCTCATGTACGTATCATTTGATGAAATACGGTAGCATTGATGAAATGTGTAGCATCTATTAAAATTCCTCTTAGTTTATGAAAATGTCATAGAATTACATTGATGATATGCGTAGCATGTTACTATTATGACAGAGGTTATTCAAACATATTTTGACTTATTTTGATAACTTTTGTTTTTTCCTTGCAACCATAATCCTGATCAATGGTATGAACCCTTGGAGTTGACAAAAAACACAATTTTAAATTAGATATCAAATCAGCATGCATGTGCTAAGTTCATTGAAGTGTTGAAATATATTATTAGTTTTTTCCATTAAGATAATGTTTTCATAACACAATGGTAAGATGTTACTTGATCAATGCAATAAATGTAAGAGAATAGATATTGGTTAAAATGTAATTATATAAATTTCAATAGCATAATTTATCAATTTGTGGAAAAGATAAATCATCACAAGAACAAGTGGAAACTCAAGAGAAAATATGGAATATATTCTATCATGCATTGATAGTCAAATGTTTGTAATACAAAATATGGCAAACTAGTCGTCCCTTAAATGGCCTATTAATGTACATGTATCCCTAAGTACAACAATGTGTACATGTATGTCAAAATACATATAAACAGGACTATGCAACATCAAAAATCAATCTTTCGCTTGTTTTTCCCCAACTTTCCTCTATCGACCATCTCCCTAGGATCGCTCTGCATCTCAGGAATCTGCAAAAAAAATCATTATTTTTTTCAAATAACTGCACTAATACCCTACCATTAACAAAATTAAAAAATTAACTTATGGCCAAATTATTTATGACAAACACTCACCAAATCCTCATGGGGTATAGATGTGAACGGTGTGCTCATGGAAGGCCTCTCTATAGTTGTGCTCTGCAAATAAAATATCATACCTCAATTAATTCCACAATTCAACATTGATCAACATGTTTGGGTAAATTGAATAAAAAAACTTGGTCATTAATGGACATCTTACCATGAGAGGAGACCCAGTTAGAACCATGGATTGAGCAGAGGGGACGACTTCTGCCACTAATGGCTACAATCACCAAATGGGGAAATATTTAGACATGCATGTATAAACAATATAGTAACCTGGTTAAATACTATGCATTGTGATTGTTGAAATAGTTACCTCTGTATGACTTGTGGCTATTGTAGATGCGGCACTAACTGCATCATCAATGACCCTTGTTAGGTGATGGGTAGATGGATCTCTCGTGTGTCTGCTATAGAGGACATCCACACCCTTTCTAGAGTGGAGCCTCTCTTATACACTTGTGCCTTTTGCACATTTGGACTACGAGGGGATCCAACTGCTGACAGTCTGGTAAGTATAGAGGCTGGTGGATACAATCACCAATACCGACGTAGTTAGAAATGCATTGATCAATGAAATAACATGTATTAACAAACTCACAATGATGAAATACATACTGATGTACTGTATACTTCAATCAAGTCTAAGAAATGGTCTGTTGTCCCTTGTGTCTCTTTGGGAAAGCTAAGGGTTGTATTCCCACTAGGGGGAGCTCACGAGATGAAATTATTTCCCTCTGATGGGGATCTACAACCTACAATTTAGAAAATTGTAAATATTAGATCATGTAGCATTAATTAAGTAACATGTGATAACAAACTAACATGTATTAAATAATGTCATGTTGAAATAGTTACATCAGCATGAGATGTTGTCATTGAAGGTATGACAACATCTTGTAACTCAGAAGGTGTTGGTGCATGAGCCTCTTTCCCCTCATGCCCTTCTCATAGCAACTACAAGTTTTACAATCATTAAAAATATTAACAATCTATATATGTGTATAGTAAGGAAAAATAATTTACAAATAATAGTAAATTGTTAACTGGATTTACTCATGTATTAAAATAATGACGTGTTGAAATAGTTACCTCAGCATGAGATGTTATTGCTGAAGGTATGACAACATATTGTAACTCAGAAGGTGTTGGTGCATGAGCCTCTTTCCCCTCATGCCCTTCTTGTCGCAAATGAAAGTCTTAAAATCATTAAAAATATTAGCAATCTACATATGTGTATAGTAAGGAAAAATAATTTACAAATGACACTAAATTGTTAACTGGATTTACTCATGTATTAAAATAATGTCATGTTGAAATAGTTACCTCATTGTGAGTTTTTGTCACTGAAATTATGACATCGTCTACATCGAACGGTGCTGGTGCATCAACCTCTTTCCCCTCATGCCCTTCTCATAGCAACTACAAGTTTTAAAATCATTAAAAATATTAACAATCTATATATGTGTATACTAAGGAAAAATAATTTACAAATGACACTAAATTGTTAATTGGATTTACTCATGTATTAAAATAATGTCATGTTGAAATAGTTACCTCATTGCGAGTTGTTGTCACTGAAAGTATGACAACATTGTCTACATTAGACGGTGCTGGTGCATGAGCATCTTTCCCCTCATTCCCTTCTTGTGGCAACTACAAGTTTTAAAATCATTAAAAATATTAGCAATCTATATATGTGTATAGTAAGGAAAAATAATTTACAAATGACACTAAATTGTTAACTGGATTTACTCATGTATTAAAATAATGTCATGTTGAAATAGTTACCTCAATGTGAGTTGTTGTCACTGAATGTATGACAACATATTCTACATCGGACGGTGCTAGTGCATGAGCCTCTGGACTATGCTCTGCATCATTAGTGCAAAGGTCTTCAACCTTGTGCCCTTCTTGTAGCAACTACAAGTTTTAAAATCATTAAAAATATTCGCAATCTATATATATGTGTATAGTAAGGAAAAATAATTTACAAATGACACTAAATTGTTAACTAAATTTACTCATGTATTAAAATAATGTCATGTTGAAATAGTTACCTCAGTGTGAGTTGTTGTCACTTAATGTATGAAAACATATTCTACATCGGACGGTGCTGGTGCATGAGCCTCTGGACTATGCTCTGCATCGTGAGTGTAAAGGTCTTCAACCTCGTGCCCTTCTTGTAGCAACTACAAGTTTTAAAATCATTAAAAATATTAGCAATCTATATATATGTGTATAGTAAGGAAAAATAATTTACAAATGCCACTAAATTGTTAACCACTTACTTACTTGTGTAAAAGACCCAGTAAATGTATCATCTTTTTGGACAGGACCAAAGAAAGGATGGACGCACACTGTGCATGGGTGGGGATCTCGGTTGTGCTCATGATGTGCAGGTCTAGTGCCACTACTAGATTCTCTTGGACCACTAGAAGGTGGTGGCTCTACCCCACCGGGAGGTGGTGGATCTACCTCACCGAAAGGTGGTGGATCTACCCCACCCATAGATGGTGGCTCTGATGGCCCTACCTAGTATGTACCTTGAAGATACGTGTTATGGAGAACATCCTCCTGTGCCAACAGTAGGAATGACTCCTTTGTCTCTGGGACAAACTGATGTGCAGGAGACACATCTGTCATGGGTAGCTACCTACGAGGTGGAGCTACTGGGTGATTGGTATCTATGTGCCTCACATTGGGATGTTGCTATGGAATCCCCATCCCAACGCCTTAGTACTCCAAGATATCATTATAGTTAACATGCTTCCACATAACAAATTGTGCGTACATCTTTCTCCAAACATATAGACGGATTTCCCTGTTGTTGAGTGGTGGTACATCAAACACCATGTATCATCAATCTATCCAATTATCTATGAATGGTTGATATGTACACCACTCGATAGAAATGTGCCTTTTGTTTGCATTCGTGATTTCACCCATCCGTGGATCTCTAAAGAGGGAAAACATATGTTGTTTGCATTCATGATTTGACCCATCCGTGGATCTCTAAAAAGGAAAAACATATGTTTTTTTATTTTCAACTTCTTAAATTCTTTGCAGCTAAGTCCATCCTCATATTGTTTCCTCTTTCTTTCTATGAATGTGGCAATATCTTGCAGTGCACCATTAGACCTGCTAAAGGTCTCTATCATTACATCCAAATTGGATGCAAGCATAATATGCCTATCATCAACAATAGTTATTGTAGCTCGAGAATTTCTCCGAGCCTCTGAATTTCTCTTTGGATATCTGAGTGTACATTCTATTAATGTAATTGTAACTTTGGAATATATTCACTTGTATATTTTATATTGTATTTGTATTTTATTATTGTACCTCTTACGGATATGTTTAGTCCTCCAGTTGAGAGAGTCTTTATTGTAATTGAGTCATTTAAATTCATTGAGGTTAACCCTCCCTTGTATGTCGGGACATTAGACCCCAGAGTTAAGTTGTCTATGGGTTATTAGACTCTCCTAGAGAAGTCGGCCCAGTCAAGTACAACTATGGGCCGACCTAATTGGGTAAAATTCAAGTGAAAGATAAAGTATAAATAGAGAGGTTGCCTCTCTATTTATATCATTCACTCTCACACAATTCACATTAGTGAGAGAGATGAGGAGTTCGCACAAGTGGAGAAGAGAGAAGCTCCTGAGACCATTTCTACTTTAGGGGTTTATTGTATTGTTGCTCATTCTATCTATGAGGAAGTTGCGGGGTTTTCTCCTTTATGGTTTCCCCGATGAAACTCTTTGTGTCTCTTGTCTCTTGTGTTTGAATTGTTGTGCATGTTATTCTCTTAGATAAGATCCTAGATAATATTGAATTAAATTGTGAAAAACTAACATGGTATTAGAGCTAACTTGAGAAGAAGACATTGTGGAGCTGCAAAAGATAAGGATTCTTAATTTTTGGGTTTCTCTCCATAGATATTCAAAAAAAAGGAGTCTAGGATAACTCGCCTAAGGAAGGTGCATCTTTCTGTCGAAATAGAAATTGATTCTGAGCATTTTCAATTTTTGGCCCGTCACTGCTGCGGGAAATTATGATTTTCACGGAAGAGGGATTTTGGAGTGCTTTTAGCACAGTGAGATGCTCCTCATAAAAATAGAAATTTAGAGACCAAGATCAAATTTTTTGGTTGGGTATAAATCTTTGATAAGTCAAACCCTAATTTGACTTTTGACAAGAAAAACCAGAAAACCAGAAAAAGCGAGAAACTACAGATCCAAAATTCGCAAGTCAATTTTCAAGGGTGAATTTTTGGAATATTCAAAAACCAATTGCACCAGCATACTCACCTCTTCTAAGAGAACCTTCCTGTGAAAGAAGAATTCAATTCCGATAATTTTCATTTTTTGGCCCATCACTACTGCTGGAGCTATTGAGTGATGCTTAATCAGAGTCGATTGATGCTATGATGTATCGTCAGATGATTGGATATTTGATGTACTTGAAAAATACGAGACCAGATATCTTCTTTGCTGTGAAGTGGCTGTGAACACATTGAGCCAGTTCCTGACGGATCCGAGACATGTTCACTTGATTGGTGCAAATCATATTCTAAGGTACCTGAAGGGTATGGTGGATTATAGGCCCAAGTATGATGTGAATAAGAAGATTAACCTAGAGGGTTATTTTGATTCGGATTGGGCAGGCAGTTCCATTGATAGGAAGAGCACTTCGGGGTGCTGCTTCAGTATGGGATCAGGTGTGATCTCTTGGTTTAGAAGGAAGCAGTCCTGCATGGCACTGAGTACAGTTGAATTAGAGTATGTCGTAGCTTGTTCGGCTAGTTGTGAGGGAGTATGGCTGAGGAAGCTACTTTCTGATTTATTTGATCTCAAGTTGGATGCTACTTGTATATATTGTGAAAACTAGAGGTGTGTGAAGTTGTCTGAGAGCCTGGTGTTCCATGGTAAGTCGAAGCACATCGATATCAAGTATAACTATATCAGGGATATGGTGTAGAGAGGAGCAGTGAATCTCTAGTATGTTGCGAAAGATGAGCAGATAGTCGATGTGTTGACCAAGCTGCTAGCCAGAGTGAATTTTGAATACTTCAGAGAGAAGCTTGGTGTACTTCATATCGAGGTTCCTTCCAAGGGGAAGTGATGAGTCCGGAAGACGCAGATGCAGATGAGCCATTCTCAGATAATGGTAGGAAAGTCCTCTTATGGTGTAGATGTAATGGTTGAACCATTCTCACATGGTGGTAGGAGAGTCATCCCATGGTGTAGATGTAAGGGTTGGGCCATTCCGGCATGGTGGAAGGAAAGTCCTCCCATGGAAATTGATGTAAGTGTTTAGCCTTTCCTGAATGGTGGTAGGAAAGTCCTCCCATGTCGGTTGATGTAAGTGTTGTGTCTCACATGCTAGTAGGAAATTCCTCGAATGTTGGTAGACGTGTGATGTGCATCTGGGTTGTGCTCTGTTGACGATGAGATGGTCTGGACTTGATGAGGAGATAGTAGGGTACACAGGTTTTGTAGAGGCATATAATCTGTCATGGGATGCTTCTTCAGGTTTTGCAAAGGAATATAATCAGTCCTGGGAGATCCTGTAGGTTTTCCAGAGGCATAGAATCAATCCTGGGATTCTCCTTCAGGTTTTGTAGAGGCATATAATCAGACTTAGGAGATCATGTAGGTTTTGCATAGGCATATAATCAATCTTGGCATGCTCCTTCAGGTTTTGTAGAGGCATATAATGAGTCCTGGGAGATCTTCCAGGTTTTGAAAAGGTATATAATAAGTCCTGAGATGTACCTACTTGATGGCTTGCTAGCAGAGACAATGAAGACCTACATGGAGGCTTGACCTACATCCAACATGAAAAAGGGCTGGCTTTGTAGAACTTCCTATGACGAGTAGATTGGATATTGATGGTTGAGATAGCAGCAATAGTGACGATGATGATCCAACTTTGATGATGATCCAGTGACGAATACTTGTGCCGATGACTGTGTCAAGATAATACCTTCCTAGTTACGAGGAAGTGTTAATGTAATTGTAACTTCGGAAGATATTCACTTGTATATTTTATATTATATTTATATTTTATTATTGTGCCTCCGATGGAGATGTTTATTCCTCCAGTAGAGAGAGTATTTATTGTAATTGAGTCATGTAAATTCATTGAGGTTAACCCTCCTTTGTATGTCAGGGCATTATATCCTAGAGTTAAGTTGCCTATGGGTTATTAGACCCTCCTAGAGGAGTCGACCCAGTCAAGTACAACTAGGGGCCGACCTAGTTGGGTAAAATTCAAGTGAAAGATAAAGTATAAATAGAGAGGGTGCCTCTCTATTTATATCATTCACTCACTCACTCAATTTGCATTAGTGAGAGAGGGGAGGAGTTTGCACAAGTGGAGAAGAGAGAAGCTGTTGGAGACCATTTCTACTTCTGGGGTTTATTGTATTGCTGCTCATTCTATCTCCGAGGAAGTTGCGAAGTTTTCTCCTTTATGGTTTCCCCGATGAAATTCTTTGTGTATCTTGTCTCTTGTGTTTGAATTGCTATGCATGTTATTCTCTCAGATAAGATCCTAGATAATATGGAATTAAATTTTGAAAAAATAACACATCCATGGTCGTCACTGCAATCAAAAAATAAAAATAAAAAATCATTAGAAACGTATACATGTGCTGTAATGACATCTCTCAAAAATTAAAAATTTACAAACTTTGTGCAAGAACGAATACATTACAAACATAAATATCATCTCAGGCATACATTATAAACATAAATATCATTTCATATGACCATTGCAAGCATACGTTATGGGTCCTTATGGGCATAGGGGTGGATACCATCTGGGCATAAAGACCATGATGACGTGGAAAATATATGTATTTTTATTGGTTAAGGATAACATGGAAATAAAAATATCATTTGACTTATTTGAATTAATAAAAACAAAAAGACAAGTCGGCCTCCTAAATACATGGAAAGGAGAAGTATAAATGAAGAACAGGATGGTTGTGGTTTTTGTGTGGTGAGTGTGGAGAATTTGGGAGATAGAGGAGATCTCCAATCTCGGGGGTCGGGAAGATGAGGACAATTTTTGGTGAAGAAGTAGCAGTAGGTGGAGCAGTAAAAAAATCTCTCTTTCTATATTTTATTCTGGGTTAAACTGATGCAGCATATTGATGGAAAGAACGAAGACATGCTGGTAGAATGATGAAGATATGATTGATGATATGGGAAGAATGTTGTGATGTGCATATGGATAGTGTAAAGTGTATGAATGGAGATATGGCAGCAGATTGATATGACATGAATAATGATGACATAATGAAGATGTGATCTGATTGGTGATATTTTCTAATGGACATAATGAAGTTATATTGAATAATGAGTGCTTGATGAGAATCATGAAGTGCTTTGGAAACAAATAAGGGCTTCTGGTTGATGATGTATGCAATATGCATACTTAAGAAGAGTCTGAAATATCATTTGTAAATCTATGGTTTTTGGGGTGTTGGTGCATCCCAGTCAGTTCCAGTTGACAAAATTATCTTGTGGTTGGTGCCACTTTGGGTTGTAGCCCATTCTGGAGATTATAGTCTCCAATTATAAAAAGTTTACAAAGCTTATATCTTGTCTCTTGTAATGTGTTGACGATAATGTGTCTTGCTTAATGAATGACATGTGATATAGTTTATTGATGAATATGATATTGAAGTGAATTTTTAATTAATGATATAAGATTTGAGAGAAGAAGTTGAAATTGTTAATATGCGCAAGCTCACTGATTCACCCCCCCCCTCTCAATGAGCCATAATGTCTAACATCTTGGTGGTGAAGGAGGTCAAAAAAGATGCGGTAGTTTATCTTATCAACAAAGTAAGAAGTGTGTCTCCAAAGGAGGGGAACCTAGTCCCTTGGGGTTTTGGGGATGATGCAAACTACATCATGCCATTGGGTTGGCTTCACAAGCATTGGTTGGAAATTTTTAGGGTAAAACAATATGTGGGAAAAAAACATAAGGTTTGCTTGAGTCAAGTCTATAAACTAAGCCTAGGTTATAGTCCATAGTTCCTCCTCCTAGCCAAATGGTGGATATATTTTTTTTCCAATTTGCAATAGATGTGGAAAAAATATTGGTGTTGGGATTCAATTTCCAATTTCCATTTTAGTTTTTTTTCAAATTTATTATTGCTTGGGTGTATGTAAAATTCATTAAGGGGATTGATAGTAGGGAGGAATTAGCATATGTTAAATAACAAATTTTAAAAATTTTAGTTTTGGAATTTCATTTACAAAGATTTTTAATTTAGGGCAACATAAAAATTTATATTTTTAATGATGAAATGAGGCAAGGATTTGGACGCATACCATTCCAATCCTCCTTGCAAGATGAAATATCCCTTGCTGAGCTTCAAATTTGTCCTCCCTTCACTTCTCTAATGCATTTTCCCTAGCCAAAATCACTCGAGCGTTCCAGTTTTGAGTGGGTAAACACTTGTTGCCGTCCGCGGACTATTTTATTTTTTTGGGTTATATTAACCAAAACATGTGCCCGTTTTGGAATCCTATCCTACATATTGATTGACATGGACGAGTCAGAGTCTTCCCATGCCTAGTTCTAAGCAACGTGTGTGATTTTTTAACTTACTAAATTCTAGCGCATTTTGCAAATGCACGATTGCACCTAAAGGGTCCCTCAACTTCGTGTGAGGGCCCTTCATCTATGGATTGAAGTCAACAATGAGTTAAAATCAACCTTGGACTGAAGGAATCAATGGATTAAATTTAAACTTGTATTGAAGTCAACGTTGGATTGAAGTCGACTATGGATTGAAGTTAACCATGTCTTAAATTCAACCTTGGATTGAAATTACCCTTGGATTCAAATAAACCTTGGTAAAAAATCAACTATGGATTGGATTCAACCATGGATTGAAGCCTACATTTGATTGAATTTAACCTTGGATTGAAGTCAACAATGGAATAAATTCAACCTTGGATTAAAGTTGACCTTCAATTAAAGTTGACCTTCGATTGAAGTCAATCATGGATTGATGTTAACCTTGGATTGAAGTCAAGTATGGTTTGAATTGAAACCTAGATTGAATTTAACCATGGATTAAGATCAACCGTGCTTAAAATTAGATTATGAATTGAAGTCAACCTTGGATGGAAGCCAACCTTTGATTGAAGTCAACCATGGATTGAAGTCAACTATGGATTGACTCCAACCTTAGATTGAAGCCAACCTTGGATTGAAGGAAACCATGGATTGAAGGAAACCTTGATTGAATTCAACTATCTATTATTGTTAACCATCGATTGAAGTCAAGATTGGATTGAATTCAACTATTGATTGAAATCAACCATGGATTGAATTCAAACTTGGATTAAATCCAACGATGGATTAAATTAAATCTTAGATTAAAATTCAATTAGGGATTGAAGTCAATTGAATTCAACCATGGATTGAAGTGAACCATGGGTTGAATTCAACCTTGGTTTGAAGTTAACCCTAGATTGAAGTCAACCTTGGATTGAGATCTACCTTTCTTAAAAGTAAACCTTCGATTGACATCAACCTTGGATTGAAGCTAACTATGGATTGAAGGAAACCATGGATTGATGTCAACCTTGGATTGAAGTCAAATATGTATTGAACTCAACCATGGATTGAATTCAATCTTCGATTCAAGTCAACCCTAGATTGAATTCAACAATTAACGGAAGTCAACTTTGGATTAAATTCAACCATGGATTGAAGTCAACTTTGGTTTGAAGTCAACTTGGATTGAAGTCAACCTTGGCTTGAAATTGACCTTACTATATAGTAAACTATGGATTGAGGTCAAATATAGAATGAATTCAACCATGGATTGAGGTCAACCTTAGATTGAATTCAACCTTGGATTGAATTCAATTATGCCTTGAATTCAATCATGGAATGAATGCAACCATATAATGAATTCAACCTTGGATTGAACTCAACCTTGGATTGAACTCAACTATGGATTGAAATCAACCATAAATTAAAGTAAAGATTGGATTGTAGTAAACTATGGATTGAATTCAAATATGGATTACAGTCAAACTTGGATTGATATAAACCTTTGCTTGAATTCAATTATGGATTGAAGGAAACCACAGATTGAAATCAACCTTGGATTGAAGTCAACTATGTATTGAATTCAACCATGGATTGAAGTCAACTTTGGATTAAATTCAACTATCGATTGAATTCAACCTTGGATTAAATTCAACTATGGATTGAATTCAACCTTGTATTGAAGTCGACCTTGGATTAAATTCAACTATGGATTGAATTCAACCTTGTATTGAAGTCGACCTTGGATTTAATCCAACTAACGTAAACAATGGATTGAAGTCAATAATTAATGGAATTAAACTATGGATTAAAGTCAACCATGGATTGATGTCAACTTTGGTTTGAAGTCAACCTTAGATTGAACTCAATCTTGGATTGAAGTTGAACTTACTTTATATTGAAATATGGATTGAGGTCAAATATGGAATGAAGTCAACCTTGGATTGAGGTCAACCTTGGATTGAATTCAACCTTGGATTGAGGTCAACCATCCCTTGAATTCAACCATGGATTGAAGTCAACAATGGAATTAATGCAACCATATATTGAATTCACCCTCATATTGAAGTTAACCTTGGATTAAATTCAACTATGGATGAACTCAACCATCGGTTAAAGTGAATCTTATATTGAAGTAAAATATGGATTGAATTCACCCTTTGATTGAAGTTAATCTTGGATTGAAGTCAACCTTACTCAAAAGTAAGGTATGGATTGAAGTCAAATATTGATTGTATTCATCCTTGGATTGAAGTAAACCTTTGATTGAATTCAACCATGGATTGAAGTCAACCTTGGATTGAAGTGAGCCTTGGATGGAGGTCAACCTAGCTTAAATTTAAACTAAGGATAGAAGTGAACCTTGGATTGAAGCCTACAATGGATTGAAGGAAACCATGGATCAATGTGAACCTTGGATTGAAGCCAACTATGGATTAAAGTCGACCTTGTATTGAAGTCAAACTTAGATTGAAGTTGAGCATTGATTGAATTCAACCTTGGATTGAACTCAACCTAATATTGAGGTCAACTATCAATTGAATGAACAACCTTACTTAGAATTTAACTATGCATTTAAGCCAACCTTGCTTAAAATTCAACTATGGTTTGAAGTAAACTTTCCTTAAAATTCAACTGTGGATTGAAGTCTACCATGGTTCAAAGTCAATCCAACACTTTTAAATTCAACTATTTATTTATATTATTTATTTTCTATGTTTTCATTTATAAATAATTTTTTATTCTATAATAATAATAGTAATAATTCATCAATCATTCTCCACACACCCATCATCAACTAACACAATCACATTTTTAAAAGTGGTTGATATAAGTATATCAACAACCACTCATGATTGATATAAGCTAATTGGCATATATCAACCACTTTTTAAAATATGGTTGTGCTTGTTTATAAGTGTTTAAAAAGTCATTCTCACTACTTAATTAGATTTATTAGATTTATAGTTATTAGATTCAACTTCATTAGACTTTTTAATATGGTGAGTTTTATTTTTAACTACGGATTTATGGTTCTTTTAGAGGGATGAAATCATGGGAGGTACAAACCATTTTTAAAATGCAAAAAATTAGAAAAAGTGTTTGCAGTACTATAAAAAAATTAGGATTAAGATTGATCTAAAAATCATAATAATTTTTATTTTTAAAATGATAACCAAGTAAAAGAATCTAATAACTTTTAAATTGGCATCTTTGTCTTCCAAAAAAATTATTTAATAAATATGTATTTATTCTAATTAATTATATTAGTTTTAATTAATTGAAATATAATAATAATAATAATAATAATAATAATAATGTTTACTAAATATTTTATTATTATTATTATTTTATTAAAATAACACACATGTTATCTTTACCTCTCATATTAATTCTTAATTTTTTTTATAATAATTTTTAGCATTCATATAAATCTTTAAGAAGGTAAACAAACAAACTATAAATGAATCTAATGGTTAAATAAATATTACTTAAAAAATATGTATATATATTAAGTAATTATTTTAGTTTCAATTAATTCAAATATATATACTTTTGATTTTGAAGTGTATGTTAAGTTTAAATTGTAAAAACTTTGTTTTAATAATTTACTAATTTATATGAGTGTCGTGTCAATTCGTCATTAAAAACAAAATTACACTTTACTTCTTATAAACATTCAACTATCTACTATTTATGCTCATATATTTAAGAGGTTAGGACGTTAAGATGCTCTTTCATTGTGGGCCAAAATTTGGAATTGGGTTTGTATACCATTCTCCCAAAAAAAACTTTATGAGACCCTTTGCACGTGATGTAGAAACCGTAAATTCCCATAAAATAATTGTTTAGGACATAAAGTCCTAATGTTTAGCTACAAATGAACCTTGGCTTGGATAACGTGTCCTCATTGTGTCAATCTTTGCAATCAATTTTGTACCAGTATTCCTACCAAATATCATAGTTATCCTTCATTAACAACGTTTCATGTCTCAAATGAAGGGACACATCTCTAGTGTGTTAATCCGAGAAGTCAGGTCAGATATTGACTTCTACATTTAGCAATGTATTTTAAGGGGTCCATCGGTAGAGCATATGTCATTTCATTTGTGGTTTGTAAAGTAAGTTTTATGAACAATGAACCAGTTATTTTTTGTTTTTTTTAAAGTATTTTTTAGTTAAATAGATTATTTGTTATTCATATATTTATTATCAATTATCTATGCATTTATTATTTATCTGTAAAATCAACCTAGATAATAAATTTATCTCCTTTTTCAATCTAGAAAAACATAAATTATAATCCATTCTAAATATTAAAATATAAATACATATCAATATAATAAACATTTTCCAAAATTTTCAAATTATAAAAATGACTATTAAAAAATATAAATAATCTACTAATTTAATATTACAACACAATAAATACAATAATCTACGAAAAGAAACATTATTATGTCCTCCTGATTATTATTATTATTATGTCCTCTAAATACAATAATCTACGAAAAGAAACATTATTATGTCCTCCTGATTATTATTATTATTATGTCCTCCTTAGTAAGACACATATCTAATATTACCACATACGTACTTGCTTTAAATTTTTTATTTATTAAATTCAAATTTCAAAGATATATAATTGGCTGTAGAACGTTGATTTTTTTTTTTAAATTTGTATACAGGCGGAGGCCGCGTGATGTAGTCAGCTTCCTGTGCCTTGGTAAGTGAAAAATTCTCTCCCCTATTTTTATGAGATAAAACTTTACATTTAGTGTACCGGTCCCTTCACTGTTCAGTTTACCCTAATATGGAAATTTTATTCTTATTTATTTTTTACTACAATATTGACCAAATATCTTAGAATTACTGAATTTTAGAAAACAAAATTAATATAATTTTATTTTATGGGACAATGTTTACATTATTTTTATTTTTAAAATAAAATAAAATTTCCATGGTAAAAAAACTCAAAACAATGACTACATTATGGTGATGTCTCTTATAAATTTCTATAAACTAATTAATTTGAGTTGTCGTCATCCATAGTTAATCTGAGTTGTCGTCATCGAGGTGAAAAAAGTAGGGATGGGATAATGCGTTCCTCGCTGAAATTCGCTTCGAAGGATTAATTTGAAACAATTTCTGCATTGATGAAATTTTATTAAAATTTACAGAAGCATTCATAAATCAACAGATATTTATTTAACGTAGAAATAAGTAAGAACAGCACTGCATTTAGAAAAGGAGAATATCTTACCGATAACAAGTCAACACCACATTCATCTAAACTTGGAACGAGATCTCCCAAATTCCGAGGCCTAAACTTAGGAAATTCAGAACTCCAATACTTAAGCTGACTTACTCCAGGCCATACTTCTTCATTTGGAGTTCCCAATGCCCTGAAATACGAAGGCAGAACAATGATATTTTTATATTGACCAAAAAGAGAAAACAATTACAAAAAACACTTATTTGGGCTTAAAAATTACTGTGAAACTCACTGGAATATCTTGATTATTTGATGATATTCTGTAAATGTATCTCCATCAAAGAATGGATGCATATTACACAATTCAGCTGCATAATCGATAACAACAATTACCATTAATCTTTTTATGAACTGGGTAATGGATAAGAACTAAAAAATTTAATCCGAAATGAAATATACTGTACCAAAAATGCATCCAACAGCCCAAATGTCAATTGCAAAATTATAATCCGAGTCTCCGAGCAGCAGTTCCGGCGGCCTATACCATAGAGTTGCCACCTGCAGTCAATAGACGATCAGAATTCAGAAACCCTAATTTAATTATAATAATAAGTATACCACGCTTTCGGCTATTTTGTAGGCAATTAATTTAATGCTCGCGGACGTATTTAAACCCCTACCTCTTGGGAATAGCAATCGTAATTCTTACGTAGAACTCTACCAAGCCCCATATCGGCAACCTTTACCAGTCCCGCATCTAAATTTACTAATACATTCTGAGGTTTCAAGTCTCTGCAATAACAAAATAATTTACGTGACACTAGATGCGTTAATGCAAATGTATATTTTAAAAATCTCAGCTCAGCTCGGAAGAGAAGAAAATATAAGAGTTACCTGTGTATCACTCCGTGCCTGTGACAATACTCAACTCCCTTAATTATTTGATGCATAACGTTCTGCAACGCAAACAGATATATGCTCAACAACAAAATAAAAATTATAATTCCAATACAATAAGAACAATACAGCTGCAATGTATGGACAAATATAAATTAAGTGCACCTTGATGATCACGGGTGGTACTGTTGCATCGTTGGTTAAATATCTGACATACAAAGCTCGAAGGTCACAGTCCATATATTCAAACACCATGTATATCACCACATTTCCACCTTCATTGTCGTCGCCGTCGGTCTCAACAGCCAACAACCTGCAGAGTATAAACAAACTCACAAAGCAGTTAGCTCTGGAATAATTTAGCCCATCATTGGAGTTGAGAATTAGGCTAATCTTATATGAAAAGAAATCTATTTTAACTGAAAAATTAACCTGAGAATTCTATTAGTTATAGTTTTACATGTTTCCAGTTCTAAAGGTTTTACTGTCTTTTAAACTAAATCAAATGTTGGGAAAATGGATCAAAATTCCAAAATTATTGGAAGATGGATTCGTCAGATCTCAGAAATCCACTTAAAAAAAAAGGATAATTATTACAGGATTATCCTACTGCTTTTCATTTCAAGGATCTTAATCGGTTCATTGTTTTTTTTTTTTTTAAGCATTTAAATATTACATTAAACAAACTTATGCCAGATATCTAGCTGCAGAATGCAGCGAATTTTACTTTATATTCCATTAAAACGTGAAAATAAAAGTTAAAACATACATACTTGACAATGTTTTCACCACGGGAGAGCAACTTGAGATTTGCGATTTCTCTGAGAGAACTGGAAGGAACCCCTTCGCCATGAAACTGGGAACATGTTTTCTTGAGAGCTACGATCTGACCTGTTTCTCTGACTCTAGCCTTGAAAACCTTCCCATATGATCCCTCTCCGATTTTATCTATTAGCTCATACTTGTCCATATTCACTCCTTATCAAAGACAGGAGATCACCAGAAGCGTTGAGAAATAAAGATGGCTTCACAGGCGAAGAGACGAGAAATATTTACAGATGCAATTTACTGAACTGTGTGGATATGATCTGCCCATTAAAATTATGATCCGCATATTTATTGAACTCAACATCCTCGAAACGTAAAGACACGACTCTTCATTTCGTAAATGTTGTTTGTTAAAATCCCTAATATTTTTATAGATTAATATTTTCGTGTGTTTTAATAATTTGTTAAAATCTTTAATCTTTTTATAACGTGATAAATTAATACTTGGATATGTTTTATAACGTGTAAGTATAAATTAATCTTAAATTCAGACATCCATTTTTTAGTTGTAAATTTTCCTAATGGATAAAATAATAAATATAAAAAATATAATTAAATATATTGAATCCTTTTTACAATAAAATCAATCTAGTTTGGTACATGAGATTGATAAAGTTTTTATCAGTCACTCCCATTAAGTAGCAACACCACAAAAAGAAAAATGCTTCCTCCCACGGTTGTAATTTCATTTCATCTCTACTCGTTTAATTAAATATTTTACTGAACGAACTTTTATCTTGTTCATCACCTATGAAGAAATAACCAATTAATAATGAAGTTTTATTAAAAACAATACTTTTTAAGAATAATGTTTTTATTAAAGAATTTAATTTTTAATTAAAAGACATACTTTAATTTCTATTTAAAAGATAACAATAAACTTATTTACTCAGGTTTTACTTGATCATTTGTTTTGAAAATCAAGGGTGAAAAAAAACAACCTACTACTTGATCATGTGTTTTGAAAATCAAGGGTGAAAAAAAACAACCTACTGAGAATCATATAAACAACTAAAAAATAACATGTGTCAATATTATGCATTTGAAATACATTAAGTACATTAAATACCTAGAATCATTTCCGAAGCTTAATGCGAGGCCACATGTAATGCAACATATAAAATTTTGCATCCAATTTAAAAATAACAATCCACCCATTTACCCATGTTTTTCGTTGATCATGTACTCTGAAAATTAAGAGTGAAAGGGTGGAACAAAAAGTACATTAAGCGACAAAGTTAGGAAACAATAAAAATGTGGAACCTCAAATCCTTTCTAGAGGTTGATTATAGGCCACATGTAATGCAAGATATCAATTTTTTCAAGGTTAGCATGTTGCATCAATTATGTAATTGAAATTGTGACATTTTATTCCAAAGGGATTGACTTAAAGGCGAGATAAATATAATATGCCATTTCTAGAGGCAATTGATGAAAAAACACATCGAAATTGAGATTGTACTATGATGTTCTCCCCTTCCTTTTTCAAAAGAAGTTTAATAAGGTTGTTTTTCCAAGGTATGGACTATTTTGGATCCATTGGCTATTATTGTCGTGAACTTGCACATACTAAGCTACAACAAATATTTCACGGAAGTGAAGTTGTCTATGTATTATCCATGATGCAATTCTTATGGTAAAAACTATATTTTGTGCACACGTTTTTCTAATATAGAGCAAGTGATAAGATACATTTTTTCCATTCAAATTGACAACCATGGGATTCAATTTAATTCTCAATGTGTTTTTGTGGGGGAGGGTCAAAATTTGTACCAATGAGTTCATACTTCCTACTTTCTTCTTTGGGCCATTCACTTTCCCTTGGCTATAAATAGATAAGAAGAAACCACTTTCAACTTCAAACTTGTTTAGAATCTTTTTAACCCATGAGTAAAAGCAACTATTTCAACCAATTACTAAGACTACAAGACCTATAAGTTAAAAAAATTTAGCAACAAGACCTACAAATTGTAACTTGGAAGTATTGGAAGTGTACAAAGTGGGATTTGAAGCCTCCCACAACAAAACCTTGTTTCCATGCCTTTTTCTAGTCACAAGTGTTAAACTACCTCAATATAAAAATAACAAAAACAATTTCATGTTTAAGAAAAAACACAAGATAGTTTCATTAAAATTTGGTTTTAGATCATTATCCAATTTCGAAAAAAAATAAAAATAATGTCTAACCAAAATTAGTATCTTCAATACTGCACCGAGAGAAGAGCACTTTCAAACTGTCTAGAGAAATGGTTATCTAAATTCAGCACGTGCTTCTAGCGTCTGAGGCCCATAACCAAAAATCAAGCGTGTTTGAAATTCCATAGGTGATGCTTGGTAGATTTGGTACTATGATAACTTGATGATGCTTGGTAAACTCGATAGCTAATACATCATTGATGCTTGGTGGGTGGTTCGGTTAATTCCTTCATTAACATAGTTTAAAACCAACTTCTTCTTCTTTAATGGTACCCACCTCTCTCTTGAAGTTGCACTTTTACATTTGAAACCTGACTTATCCTCTAAAGGAAGGGCACAAAGGCTAGGGAGAGGCCCACTAAAAGGAAGGACATGACCTCATATTGGGACAGTGCTAGGACAATCTATGAAAGAAAGAACAAACCGAATGAAAGAAAATACATCCCCATTGAAGGCAAACTCACCCACCTACTCTTCAATCAAATGTGAAATTTTCACTCAAGTGGGAAAGTTTTAATCTCCATTATTACATATATAATAACATGCCACTTATTGCCACTTATATAGTCATACATATATCTTAACAAGCTTATTAATAAAAATTAATGACGGGTTGGAAAAATAATTAACTTTATAAAATAAGTCCTAGCAAATTATTTGTCCGTTATTTGATAAGTTTGTTAAAAAATTTAACTTTATTTTGATAGATAAAATGCCTCATAATAAACATATGCCGATCAAATTCCATCCGTACTTCCTAGTATTACCGCATCTCACCCCACAAACAATAGCTAACAATGATTCATATTCGGACACATCATCTCAACCCAACAACACCAAGTGTAAGAGGAAGACAATTGGCTCAATAATAGCTGATAGCCGAGGATCTTATTATACAGAAGAATAGCTTGACCTCACGTACCACTTCTTCGATATATATATGTACAATCCTCATATCGAAAACAAGATTTAGTCTTTTGGGTGAAACACTGAAATAATACCAAAATACCAATAAATTGTTTGGAGATATTAAGGATTTTATTGAAATGACACATGCTATCTTTACATCTCATACTATTTCATAATTTTTATTATAATATTTTTTACGGATTCACATAAGTCTTTAAGAGGGTAATCAAACAAACTAGGCTAAATATATATTATTTAATAAATATGTATATGTATTAAGTAATTCTTTTAGTTTCAATTAATTCAAATACATATGCTTTTGGTTTTGAAGTTTATATTAAGTTTACATGGTAAAAACTTTGTTTGTTTTTAATAATTTATTGTTTTAATTAAATATCGAGTCAATTCCTCATTAAAAACAAAATTACACCTTACTTCTTATAAACATTAACTATCTACTATTTATGCTCATAAATTTAAGAGGTTATGGCGTTAAGAAGCTCTTTCATTGTGGGCAAAAATTTGGAATTGGGTTTGTATACAATTCTCCACCAAAAAAAACTTTATGAGACCCTTTGCACGTGATGTAGAAACCATAAAATAAGTGTTTAGGACATAAGATCCTAATGTTTAGCTACATATGTACCTTGGCTTGGATAACGTGTCCTCATTGTGCGAGTCTTTGCAATCAATTTTGTACAAGTATTCCTACCAAATAGATCATAGTTATCCTCCCTTAACCATGTCTCATGTCTTAAACGAAGCGACACATCTATAGTGTGTTAATCCTAGAAGTCAGGTTAGATATGGGTTAATATGTGATTTTTACCATTAGTTATATATTTTAAGGATTTTGTTTTCACTAAGGGTCCATAGATAGAAGGGTCCATAGATAGAGCATATGCCATTTCATTTGTGGCTTGTAAAGTTAAGTTTTATGAACAAGTTATATGTTACTTATTCTTTATGTTGTTTTTTTAGTTAAATGGATTAGTTGTCACTACTTGGTATCCATACATTTTTTACGAGTTATCTATGCATCTATTACCTACCCAGAAAATCAATCTCTACGATACATTTGTCCCCTCATTCAATCTAGGAAAAACATAGATGATAGTCCACCCTTGTAACACACCCAATATCATCCGTGCAATCTTGAGGAAATGGGGTGTAAAATATCTTCCTCTCGTCACCGATCAAATGCATAAATTAGTTTTATTACCCAAACATGCCAATGTAAACATGATACATCAAGTTCACCAACAATGGATAAAGTGGATACTTAGTTTACATATCAATCTCTTAGGATTCATTAAAGTAGTACTAAGATAATTGCAAGATTCACTTTAAAGATATCTACTAAATACATCATGTTGTTGTCGATAAGATTATGATCTTTGATGCATCCTACCTAGATACCATACAAAGGCTAACCAAGAGTTTAAGACTTGATTAAAGAGTGTAACGTTTGTCAACTTAATCTAATTCTGAAATGATGGTTTATCCCTCAGCCGTTTTAGAGTACTTCATTTCATATAGATACAATTCTCTGACTTGGTTTTCATCCTTCATTTAGGATACATATGCATCATACTTATCATTGTGTTGATCTCATGGCATGTTAAATAATTATACACACTCCATCTTGAGGGGTTTCAACCAACATTGAATTACACTTATACATACTAACATCGTATTTATGGCATCATCAAACTAAACTATTCTTACATTAGTATACGATAATATCTCCACATACAATTGCAATCATTTAGCATGACAACTTATGATAAATATACCAATTGATAAACTTGTCATCACTAACACAATACAACATTGCAATAATGAAGCAACCTAATATAACTAATCATCATTTTATAGGATAGACTACTCACAATCTCATTATATTTTTCTAATAATAACTTAACACCTGAAAGATAATTAATCCATGACATTTATAAACATGATATTTATGAAACAATATAACAATGAAAGTACTTAATTGGTTGAATGAGCCCAAGCGACTGAAGGTTTGAGTGTGACTTTCCTCCAAACCATTTGGATCTCTATCCGATGTGTATTTCTACCACCGACAAACCACCCTCAAGCTAGCAATGAATCCACTAGACTAAAACTAAGGAATACTAACTAAACTCATCCTTTCCTCCCTTACATTAACACTCATTGAGGTTACTTAAGTCATTAGGTTGATGGCCTTCCTCTATCACTTACACCATATAAGTACATATAGGATAGTTCGACCTTCCTCTGTCACTTACACCATATAGGATTTGAACCAAGGGTAACGACCCCTTTTGACTTATAGCCAAATATTAGGTCTTTGATTCCATTCAAAATATTATTTATAAAAGGATTAACATATAACATACATATCCTATATTATCTTAAGACTATAATTTATGAAGCCAATGACTACATCCTTGTTAACTATGAGCAGGAAATTCAACATAAATCATATATGTACCGAGATCACTTTACTTTAAATCAAATGGGATCGGACTCTGTAAGAGCCGTCCCTTCCCTATATTTGTATATAAACATCAACCGAATGGGATCAAACTCTTACTAGGGAGCCATCCCTTGCTGGTTCTCCACACAACCATTATATTTATATAATACAAGAAAAGCATCATATGTAAACTTAAATCAAATGGGATCGGACTTTGTCAGAGCCGTCGGTTCCTAAACTCTGCACAACCATTATCTAATCCAACAATACATATATATTAAACAAATGTAAACTTCAATTTAATGGGATCGGACTCTTGTAAGAATCATCCCTTACCGAACTCTCAGCAACCTTTATTTAACACAGAAAATACATAAAAGTTTAAAATACAACTTTTGTCAACAAGCAGATTGCAGAGATATCATCACGCACTAAATACAAAAATCAATTCCCATAATGGAGCTAGAGTTTAAATCATAGTAGCATAATTTGGCTATATTGGCATTTCGAGTATGGAAATTCGGGGCAATTCGAATTCATTGAATATTCGGTATAGATATTGTAATATCGTGAATTTTGACTCACTATTTTTTATGTTATATATTGAGCTTAAGCCCCAACACATACGATTTATTTTGTTATATTGGGCATAATCCCCAGTGCACATGATTCATTTCTTTTATAGAATTACATATTAGGCGTGGACCCTGACTAATGCACACTATTGTTATATACAGGGCAGAAAGCCCCAATGTATTGATTTATGTTTTATTATGAGATTGCGTACAAACCCTAATATACTAAGATGATCTTTTGTTACACACTATGCAGATTTATGGTTTACATGATTGATTTGTATGATGTGTTGAGTGTGGACTTGAGAACACAGATGACCTATGTACTGGGCATAAGCCTTGGTGTACCTAGAGGATTTATTATGTATTGGGCATAAGCCCCGATGTACATAGAGTGTTGGGTATAAGCCCTCGAGCACTCCAAGCTTGATAATGAATACTAGATTCGAGGCCATTTGTACCTTCTAGATGTGCTTCACAAACACATTCTAGTACTAGTGTTGAGCGAGATGCTCTGGAATTTCACTAGCGTAACGCCCATGTGAGAGTGTTGAGCTAAAGCTCTGAAGAGCACTCGGGGTTACTTGATCTTAAATGTGTTGAGTCGAGAAGACTCTGAATAGCACTTCTATGCATCATCATTTATTTAAATTGGTAAAATGAATAATTTTCTATCTATCATCACAGACTGTGGGAACTACCATGTTAAACGAGAGAATCCAACATGCAAAAAGGGACCTAGAGGAACTTAACCTATCCAACTATCCAAGCTTACCAAAAGACCCTGTCCAAATATTTGGACCTTATATTCAATATTTATTAAAGAGTTATTATGATATGTACATAATTAAATCAAAGAATTATCATATTTAAAATGTTGAATAATCAAATTGATTATTTATATAAGAAAATATTACTTATGTAAATAGCATGCATAAAGGTTATGCATAAGATACTTCTCATGTTATTATTATTATTCTTCTTCTTATTAGTATTATTGGGATTTGTAAACTATCTTAATGACACATCTAACTGTAACAAAATAAAGGACCTAGATAAACTAGGAGTAAATAATTAGTAAAATATCTTTTATAACTATTATAATTAAATTTAAATTGAAAACTGAAATATTATTAGTTAATCTCAATAGCTATATTCCAAACAAACTCACCTATATAAAGAAGGACAGATCCCAAGAGAGGGATCATCTTTTCATACTATCATTCTCTTATGGTAATAGAAGAGAATTATTTTACAGAACTGAAGAAGCTTACTAGGTTCCCAGATCTGGTCAGCAGCCTATCCTTGGTCCTCTACTTCGCTTATGCATGTTGGAACCAGCTTGGGGGGATCCAGTTAGAACCAAGAATGGTCTAATGGTCATGAGGAACATGGTAGTCCCAAGTTTATTCAGTTAAATATCATCCTATAGGTCAACCGGTTCTATACATAATTTTCGATTAACTAGTGTTTGAGTGTGCAGATTCTGCAAGGAAAGAGCAAGCTTCAAGAATCGGATATGAACTACAATTTTTCCATACAGTTCAATTAGATTTAGATATTAAAGTTAGAAATAGTATATATCATTCATGTTTCCTCTACATTATAATTTATATTTCCTTTTTATGGAGCAAGGGCCAAATGGCATGGGCTCCCATGGTTTAAACTCTAGGTTTAAGATTTATTTATTATTTTTGTTGAATTTGAACATCTACCCTAAATGTTACAAGGATCTAGCAGGGCTAGCCTAGCTAGCCTGTGCTAGATACCTATATCAATAAAATCACTAGTATCAAACTTTCATTAAATATTGTTGATGCCTGTGCTTTATCCTTTACAAAAACAATTACCAGCACAATTTTTCCTACTTAGGGTCTCCGTATTATTCGTTTCTTCTTATCAAAGAAAATCAATCTTAACTTGGAAAAAACCCAATGTTACAGCATAAGAATCAAAACGCAGGCTACAACTTCTCATTTAAATAAACATTCATCCATTAAAATAAAAATCAAACCATGAAAGCCACAATGGATTAAAGGCATCAATTGGATAAAGACCATCAAAAGGCTCAACGCGTGCATTAAAAAGAGCCACGCTCTCAACATCTTTCCATCTAATTATCAATAGAAATTTCATCATGCTAAAGCTAAACCATAAAGCCATCACACTTTAGAAGATACCAAAAACATTCCAGGTCAATCTCTCTGTAAGTAAACCGATTTTCATCCACATAAACTAAAACCCTATGCATAATACATAAAACAAAACTTACAGAGGTAAAGATATTTTTTGGTGGTAAAAGAAGAAAATAAGAACAGTCCATTTGATATGAGCATCCAACAAAGATGAATTCAATATCAAATTTAGTAGAAATATTTTGTGAATATATGAGATAATGGCCAGAGCGAGTTTCCAAGAATTCCAAACTATCATACACTAATCTTATACATGAAATGAAAAACATAATGTAAAGGCATTATAGGAAGCACATGCACATAGGGGAAAAGGAGAAAACATACTACACGTTAGAATGACACAGGAATATGTGCAAAATAGTCTACCATAGGCACTGCACATTGTATTGCTATGAAATTCTCAAAACCAGGCTCATCCTTTAGGCCTTAGACGAATGATTTTCCAACCCTTAATTATTCTATTAGAAAGCTTTTATAGGTTCTTGGCCTTCAATTAGTCCTTTGGAAACAAACAAAAATATGCTGCCACCTCAAAAGCCCCAAATTTGGAATATCACATACGTGTTAAGTTCAAAACAGATTGACTAAGACAGGAAACAACATATTATGAACAGGGTGTCACCTTACTGCAGAGTCTTCAAACGGCCTTGCGAATCAAAGAAGTCTTCCACCTTCAAAGAGCTGTTAGCATGTGATTCCTCTGAAGGAGGAGGAGGTGCCACCTTTTCAGTAGGGAGCATGAGATCATGGACGATCTCCATGTCTTGCTAGATGCCCCCTTCTCTTTTGAGAACTTTCTCTTTTCTCGGACGCCGAACTCTTATGGACATTTGCCTCTTTTCTGCCTTTTCATCGTCACTACTGGAACTGGATTCCTCATGGTCAAACTCCATAGGAGACAAAGGAGCATGCTCTTCCTCCACCTCAAATCACGCCTGCTCTGGCATGAAAACCAACTCGGATTGTTGTTCCTTCTCCATGACCCAATCCTAACTAAAATATTCCCTAAGCTACCAGGCGCACCATCCTTTCTATGTACCAATATCGTACAGCAGGAGAAGAACCATATCCATAATTGTGGTGATGAGGACAGCAACTACGTGTGTCCATAATCGTCATGATAACTTGATTGGACCCCTTAATTAAGCAGCAATGATACCCCAGGTTTGAGCCGACCTGGAACATGCTCGACAAAGATCTCCATATAGACGATGCAGCAGATGACGATGCTGAGGTGGCTTCGCTTGCATCGACAATCATTCTTACAGCAGAAAAGATGCCTTAAAACCGCTTATCCTTTCGGCTTTGTTTCCGTCACAACCCTTCATTTCACCTTCCCTCCGTATGCCAAAAGACATGGGTCACATCATCTTTGGTGCCACTTAGGCCACCTATCGATCTGCATGAGCAACCTTCCTCCGGCCCGCACCTTTATAACCAATGGCTCTGGCTTCTTCTTCTCTGTCACCGACCGAGATCGTAATCTACCCCATCCACTAACATCATTACCTGCACCGGTAGAGCTTCACACCTTGCCATTATATTCCCTTCCCCAATATTTGGAAGCCGACCTTTGTAACACATTGAATTTGTGGCGGAACCTGCAGGAAAAACCTATCTCTGAGTAGTGATGACAGGTCCCCCCGAAAAACCTTCTAGTTCTAAGACGAACATATCCTTGACAGACGTGGAAAAGGGTAGAATGTTACTAAAAGACCCCATGGGTACACAATACTGCCCCTCTGAATGAGGCATATTCAAACCCTAAGCCCTAGGCCCATTTAACCTTAACCTCCCCGGAAATCGGCCTTCGATCTACCTCCTTGCTGCGAGCAGACCGAGCTTTGCCATGCGACTCTCCCTGTCTTACTCAAACAGCTTGAGAGGCTGTGGGAATTGCCTCACCTATTTCTTTCTACATCTCTCCCACGCCTAGAGGCTTCCGCCCCCGACAGGTCTTACAAAAAATAAAAATGTCAACTTTACCCATCGACAGTTATATATGTAAGCCTACTCACTTATCCTTTGGGCTTCTTTGTCAGCCGCCTGCCAATCTTGGCCATGGGTCTTTTACGTGTCATTCTCTACTGTCATATCTAGATTTCTTTTTAACCACAGATTTGACCCCCTTTCCGTCTTCGCCATTGGATCATTCCACATGTCTCACTCTCCACCATCCATAGCTAAGTAGTGTACCCTAACAAAGTGGGATCGCATGACCCTAAGCCGGTTTCTGCTTTACTGCTCATCCCCTCGCAACCACTTTTGGTGGTGACATCTGGCGAACCGGTTTGTCTCCCGCTACCACCTTTCTGTCTATCCAGCAATCATTTTTTCAATGAGAGGATCACCATGGATCATCAATCTTCGCAAGGCTGAACTATACCGTTTACCTTTATCACATTTTACTATCCATTGTGGGGCCCTTAACCTTGACCGTAGGTGTTTACTCTGCTACTCCAAGCCGTCCATGTGTCCAGAGATACGCCTTTATATTTTTGGCGGTATCGCATGCTCATTGAAACAATACCTCTTACTGCCTATCCTTTTCACGATGTCTCCTCCTACTGCCACCTGTCTAGTGGCATTCACCATTGTGACCACCCTTATGACTATTCCCCGTGTGCCTTATCTCCGTGACCATCAATGAGGGCCATTGATCTCCCTTGAGAATCCATCCAACGGAAAAAACTGGCGCGGTAGCCACCTGTTATATTATTTCCTTCGGACTATAGACTTAGGCTCATTTTGGGTCATTTTTGGTCGTATTTTGATATCTCCTCCCCAATATTTTCCCTTTTACTTACATATTTAACACCCCCATCTCCATTTTCTTACATCTATAGCACTTGGCTATGGAAAACACGGGTATTCGCTGGTTTTTTACCAAATGTTTTAGGGCTATCCCTTCATTCTACCTCCATACGTGTGTTGTGAAAAATAGGTGCTAAAAATGTAAATAGCTGTTAAAAGAATACAAAAATAATCATAGTATTTGTGCACTTAGTAATGCTATTTTTGCAGCATCAAGTTTTAAAATAAGGGTTTATTATTTCCATGTTTTGTTTCCAAACCCTCTGCAAAATATTTCTAATATTTTGTTATACATTTATACTATAACATAATGAATGCCATTACTCACGTTTAAAAAACCTTTTCTTTTAACATTCTGAGTGAACGAATAATTCTCATTGTGGACATATGTCCCACTAGACAGAGTCCTAAAACCCTAGCTACGTATTCTACTACATTTAGTAAATAAGCAACTCTTAACAATAGAAATTTCGAGATCAAGTTCAATTGTTAGCATTTCTCCTACCTTCATCTACAGGTTTCAATCGAAAACTAACTTAGCATTTAAACTAAAAACAAGAGAAATTTTTTAGTATCACTAACATGTAGGGTTTTTAAAACCCAAATGAAAAACCATCATCTTCTAAAAACCAAATAGATGAACGAAACGAAGTCTCAGTTTACAAGTAACGATTTCTCAAAATTTCCAAAACTCTATTTTAAACTAAATAAGCCCAGGGTTCAAATGCACAAGTTAAGACTTAAAACATTCGACTCTCGGCCAACCTTTGCACACAGTAATTCATAAACAAAAACATTACATTATCATATAACCTGGAGCATCGCTTACATCCTTCAAATGCACATAGAAATCATCAAGTTAAGGAACCAAAATCCTTGTTAAACCAGAACAGCTGAGGGAAAATCCTCTTGACTATGACATTTTCATTACAACATATTTACATAGAGAGACACTATGGGATTAACGCTGAAAGGGGTTGCAGTTTTTCATCCTCCCCAAGCTTCCAGTCAGCTCACAAATAACAGTGGTCATTTTCCACAGTCTTACAATCAAAATGAACTCTCAGCTCAAAACCTAAGAAGGACCAACAGTCACCAAAACGAAGCCACCAAGGAAACTACTGAAGATTACCAATTCCATTGTAGCTGCCAGCTATCAAAAATCAAGCTTGGGAAGTGAATGTCAAAGGAACCTGCCACACGAATAAGGTATGGTCAAACAAGGAACATGGAAGAAGTTTCAGTAAGGAGAAATAACAATGACTACAACTCTTAAACAATTCAGAAGGAGACAGGTTTCAAACCTGAAACATTACTTTTAAAAATAGCTATATCTGGAGCTGTCATGTCGTAACCATTGTGAAACCGTAGCCAGCACCTCACCATTGAATGCAACAAAGGTTGAAAACAACTCAGAGAACTACCATTTCAACCTACACATGAGATTACCATCATCCCTAGAACCTTTCGACATCTTTTTAATTGTTGTAAACTTTCACAGAAGGTTCGACCCTTAAAACTATCAACTAGTATCAGAAAAACACCCATAGGTCACAGTTTCAAATCGTGAGAGAAGCTCTAAGAAACTTGCTAACGAAACCCTAAATTTTCTCAGGCCTATCGGACTCTCCACAAAGCCACTCTCCAAACATTGAATGCCAAAGGAAACAATAACTTCGAAACATAGTGGAGATTAGGGTTAAGTTCCAAATCCCAAGAATCACATAAGATCAATGGTGGAGATCACACATCAAGCACCTCGTATCCCCAAGCAATCATCATGGTTATGACAACAATAATAATCATTGCCACCATGGAGACGAGCTAGGATAAATTTCAAACTAAAGCACTTACAACTTGACCACATTGACTACTTATTCACAATTCCTTCACATGTTATGCATCACGAAGGTAGCCATGGAGATATTCGACTAAGCTAGTAGATAGGATCTTTAAATGAAAAGGTTGGATGCGAATTCCTGCCAGCACATGTCCACTACCCTATTAATTACCCTGTCCTCATCACATTGTTACGTTGTATTCATATTGCAAACCTGTCATAACATAGATCTTATGGTAAGTCATAGTCTGTAACATGGTATCAATTCACTAGGTATCGAACACATGTTTCGAAAGGGTTCACAACGATGCCCACATTTTTATACTATTTTATATATAGGACTAAGGCACCAGCCTTTGCATATAGTTTTATGCTATAATAATTAAATAGAACTTGCATATAGTTTATATGCATTAGAAACTATACGATAAGATGCATGCTATAAGAAATACATAGGATTTGTAATATAGTTTACAATATAGGAATCATATGGTAAAGTGACATATAGTTTATACTATAGGATATGCATAGAACTTTGCATATAGTTCTTGCACAATAGTTGCATATAGTCGATACATTAAAGGATTTATATGATATTTACATAAAGTTTCATATAATAGAAACAGCTTGGTAAATACATAAAGTTTGCAAAACATAGGATAGAGCATGAAGTACATAGCTCAAAAATTTTAAGATTCAGTCAAGTCATCATAATAATATGAACCTATTTATATAATGTTCAAAGTATGAAATAAATAGTATGGGAAATGAGAATAAGTATAGCAGACATGCATTTTAATATGAAATCTAGACTATAACTGAAGAGATCTCACCCGAATACATTTCAATATTATTTCTCTAAATCCATTAAGACATTTGGAGACTAATGAAAACTAGTTAGGAACTCTTCTGTCATACTTCGTAAAAATTAGTGCTCTTACCTATAATCTGCGAAAGGAAGGTTCAAATGATTTAGCATAAATGCTAAGTAAGCCTTGGGGTATGCTTAGGACCCCTTCATCATCAAAAGAAGAACAATAGTTAGCACTTATAAACATTAAATTTTATTTGAACATTGACATCAGTAATCTCCAATGCAGTTGAGACAAGAAACATACATCAACATATTGAGAAAGATTTTCATTTCAACTCCTAATAGGTCGCAAAACAATACAGTTGAATGATTCTTACAAACATTTAGTTCAACAAGACGACATAGAAGCATTTCTTATAATTCTGTATAGTTAGTTTATGCATTAAATGTTACGTTGAAAAAATTTAAAGTTTTGTGAATTTTTGGGATGCTACATGGCATATGCGACTAAATAAAACAAATAATGTTGCATGCTCCAACTCTACGCTCAAATCCAGTGCTTAAATATATGATTATCCAACTGATTCATGCATTCAAAGACTTAGAAGTGCTGAATACTTAACATTCATCCAAACATGTATTACTTAACATATTATTCCCATCATTCCTACGGAGAATACATATAAAAGCAATCACATAACATATAATTGTGGTATTAAACATCCATACTAAGCAAATGAACAGTTGCAAAACACAAAATAGTCACACTACACAAAATTTCACATGGTTCACCCCCTAGATGGAGGCTACGTCCCCAAGAACTGTTGTTATATTGGTCTTTAGGGAAGGGTACAACAATTCTTAGTGTGTGCACTCATCTGCAGACTCTCTTCTCTCTCAGATAGGTCTCTGTGCACTCAACTGCAATCCTTTACAATAGCTTCCAAGCTTAAAGATTCTAACAATGTTCAACAATGACCAAAATGAAGAGTTGACCCTTTCCCGTACAAAAATGCCCTATTTATAGATCATGCACGTAGGTCATGTCTTTACAATTCATAGGCAAAAACCTTTAGGTTTACAAAACATGGCATGGCTAATTTCCATCCTGACTGTCGCCGTCAACAACTTGCTCCGCCTGATCCAATCCTTCCAGCTGGGCCACTCGTGGCTCACAAGCTCTTCTGATAACCATAGTCACCAAAACGGTTACAACTACATCGTGGCCTATCACTTTTTGCATCTTCGGCCTACATGTCGCCGTCGACGTAGTGGCCTAGCTTCTCAACTGCTTCATTAGAGAAATTTTGAGGTCAAAAAATGGCCTCAAAACAAAGAAAATGTACTATTAAAAACAACCAATCACATTCTAGTAGATGACATCATCCCTCTTGGTGAGGTGGCATTGCATGAGTTAAGAATGCTTATTTGTCAAATTTTCTATGGTGGATGAAAACACATAGTTAACCAAGGTAGTGGTGTAAGTACTTTTAAGTCATAAAGTAAAGTACTCGTAATGATAGTCTTTTCATAAAATAATATTATTGTCATTTTCAAGTGAAGTACTCTTAATTCATAAAGAAAGTCCTTTCACTTTTTTTTATAAAATAATATATTATCATTTTATGTTTTTAATTTTAAATTATATATTCACTCCATTCTATTTAATAACATAATGTCAAACTAATAAAGAATAATAATAGATTTAATAAATAATAATAATAATAATAATGCAATGTGGATTATAATAATATTATTAACATTTTACATGTAAATAAACTCTCAATTAAATTCATGAGAAAAGTACTAAATATAAAAAAGTCAACATAAAATTAAAAAAATAGCTCTTAAAAATATTTTTTATTATTTAATTTCATTTGCAAGTTCAAGACAAATAAATGCTAAAGGACAATAAATTTTTGGGAATTTACAATGAATCTTAGTCACATCAATGTAGACTTATTTTATTAATTTTATTTCTAGTGAATTTTGAAAAGCAACTCAACCATGGTTAGTTATATTGTGCATAGAAAATAGTGTGGGAGGTGACTTGTCATATATACCTACCCCATAAAACCCCCAATTCATAATATTTTAATATATCTCATATTTTTGTAGTACATCTCTTAGGAGGCCATTTTTTGACCTCAAAATCTCTCTAATGGCTGCCACTCTTGTTGGCAGATCGCTTTCCTCTACTTTCAACCTGTCCCTTACCCAACATAGTTCACTTCCTCCTATGACATTTACCTGTATTTCTTACCAAAAATAACTTCTATGCGATTCCTGCGCACCAGCGTACTGCGCAATCCTGCTTTAGCTATCGCCTATGCATGACATGCGCATTTATCAAAACTTCCCCCATACCCTATCACAGCGTGCAATGCGCACTTTTCATCACTTCTAAAAATATCCCAACTTGGGCCCTATTGTGGCCACAACAGATCCCATGCTTAGTTGAAGCACGGGAGCCCCATTCTTAATAAACACAAAGGTAGTTGGGTGAGTTTTTTGTAAATATGAGATTTTGGTTTTTTATCCCTAAGATCCTTTGCCCTTACTGTTGTTTTGTGTGTTTTCCTTTACATCTTAAATTTCTTAGTGTTTTAAGGTTGCAGGAGCTTCAATTTTTTAGTATTTTATCATTTACTTCCATCAACCAAAAACCCGACATGTAGCAAACCCGAAATCCGCAACTCAATAGTTGTCGGTTGCGGGATTTGTTTGTTTGTCGTGGAGTTTAGGAAACCCAAAACCCACAACCCAACGACTGTGGGGTTGCGGTTTTTCTTTGTAAATAAGATCGGGAAATTGTATCCTGAAACCTAAAACCCGCAATTGCGGATTTCGACTTTCGGTAATTCTTTTTAAATTTGATTTTGTTGCGTGTTCCCGAAACCCACAACCCAACACTTTCGGGTTGCGGCTTTGGGGAAAAGTTTTTGGATTATATTTTTTTCTTCATTCTCGAAACCCACAACCCGACACTTTCGGGTTTCGGCTTTTGGGAATTCTTTTGCGCTTTTGTTTTCTTGCAATCCCGAAACCCACAACCCGACACTTTCAGGTTTCGGATATTGGGATTCTTAAAAAAACTTTCAAAATAAAATATGAACCCGATCCCGCATCCCGCTCCAATTTATAGCGCCTGTCCATTCGTTTTGATCCCACGGTCACATTTTAATCTGGTAAATGTAATAAGTAGGGTTTTTTTCTATTTTATTTTCATCATTTTTACTATTATACATTACCCCGTTGCCTAGATTTTATTGTTGATTCCTGCTATGGTGTCATTTTTATCAGTTCTTCAGTTATTTCGGGTAAGTTTGTTGCCATATTTTCTATTTTTGGTTTTCCAATTCTGCTATTTTGGATTGAATTTTGATTTTATTTCATTATTTATCAGAAATTGCAAGCTTTTTGCCATGTCGAAAAAGACACGATCCAAAACTTCACACATAGATCTCTTGACCAAGGACCCTAATTTTGGTATCCTCTCAGATACCAGTGGGAAGGTCACTGAAACGTACCAGGTGGATTGGTCCAAAATTTATGTTATATTTGACAACGATGACCTTTCCCATATTGACAACGATAAACCTATGTATTAGAGGATTAGGGCTTCTCAAATACACGCCATTGCTGTACATCTTACTGTCCTACCTTACACTGATGCAGTGAAATGGATTATTGAAAATTCCAGTGTCAAAGACTGCTGTGGTTTCAATGATACCTCCGGTGTTCAATTGCCACATTTTTGCTCGGAGGTCTTCGTTCAAGCTTTTGATCTTAAACTCCCTAAATAGACCCTTTCTTCCTAATTTATTCAGTCCTCAAAAACCCAGTATAACTTCACTGAGATGATAAAGTCATGGATGGTCAATCCCCATGCCTTTGTGCCTAAGGATGACAACCTCTATCCCATTATCTGGTTCAAGGAACCCTACTCTCTACTGGAAGCCATGCTTTGCAGGCTTTTTGGTCTCCCCAATTGTTCTCTTTTCAAAGCCGAATGGGAACCTATAGCACACCATGTGTTAACCATAGGTGAATCCTTTCCATGGGCATATATCTTGTCGTCAGAATTGAAGAATGCAATACAGGATTATATAAAGGCACCTACTCATAAGAAGCCACATTTCTTCTTTTCTCCATATGTCCTTGATGTTTTTCTGTGCAGAGTTCTAGTATCGTACCTTAGGTTGGAGTTGGACCCCTGCAGACCCCCCTGTACACATTTACCATTCAACATTGTGGGAAGACAATTTTGTGCCTTTATTGTATGATATCTGTGATAGCTTTATGGGTACCATTTATTTTAATATTTTCAGGCAGGAGGAACCTGCATTTTCAGAAGATGCCAAAGCCTTCATTAATACCATAGGTGATTGGTATGTGTTCAAATACTTCTCTTACATTAGAATCTGGGGAAGCGATACAGTGCACCTTCTACCTAGAATAGTCCCAGACAGGCTAGCTCTATAGGAGCTTTCATTCCAAAAATTGACTGATGGCATGTATAAGAAACTCATAGGTCTGAGGAAGAAAGGCTAGCCTAATTTTTCTCTCAACCTTGGCCCGCTGGTTATCCCTACCTCAAATTGGGCTGCAGTTCTCTATGACCAAATAACTTCCTTGAAAATGAGCATTGCTGAGAAGAGGAAACATGACCCCAAAGAATTCATGGATGCACACTTCAAACAGATACATGTAAAAACGTATTATGCACATGAGGTTCACCCAAATGATTTTATATACCAAGGGGTGGACACATTTTCTCAAGTCCTTGCTAGAGCCATAGACTCATAGGAACACCATGACCTTTTGAAATACCAGAAAGAACTCAAAGTTAAAATTTTGAGCTATAGGGCTATGCAATTGAACTTAATTGAACAGGTAAGGAAAAATAGATAGGGAAAAGAGGCCCATAAAGCTAATGCTCCCTTAATGCTAACATACCCTGATGGGGATAAAGGTAAAGATCCCCTGCAAGAACCTCCATAAGAGAAAATTGCTGAAACAACTAAAGTGTTATTACAAATAGCTCGGAATTTCAAGCAAGAAATGACAGTTGTCATTAGTGCTCAATGCTCAATTGCTAGAACCTCCTAGGCCTTCTATCAATATTCGAATGCCTTCTACAGAGACTCATGAAGATGATGACCTAGCTGTGACTAGTGCTAATCCAACAAAGAGGCAGAAAGTTTTGGTTTCTAAATCACAGGTGTCCACAATCAACATATTTGATTGTGATGAGAAAGTTGTGCCTCATCCTCCAATATCAGTGATAGAGAAAGTCATTGAAGATCCTAAGACATTCACTGAATTGTTGGATAATATTGACATGGATCATTCTTTCCCAGATCAATCAATGTTGGAATTTAATGATGCCCTAGGCATTGCATCTTCAACATATGTGCTACCATCTGTCCAACAAACCTCCACTACACCTTTACGGGTGACACTTCCATTTTCCTTGTCTCCGGTATTTAACACTCTCACCAATAGCACCACTCCATTTCCAAAACACCCAGTCCCTCTTTCTATTTCATCATCCATGGTTGCAGAAGTCCAGTCTTTGAATGCCGCTCTACAGTCACCCATAGTTAACGTATTGTCAACTACCATTGATGAATCTTCCAAGGTTTCCCCTCCATCATCACCCATTAAGGCTGATAAGAAATTGCCACTTCCAGAAGCTAATGTTGACAACCAAGTACCACTTTCTGAAGCTTTTGTCTCAGTACCTTCACCAATCAAAGTCTTATCAATTACCAAAGTCACCTCCACACCTCAGATTATCCCTCAAGTCACTTTTCTTATACCTAATTCAGTAGTCACTCAAACACCCCCTTTGGTTGCAACAGTAATTGTTAGTTCTACTTCTGCAGGGGAAGTGATTGAGTATGCAGATCAGGATGTAGTCCCCCTTGGTGACTACTTCTACAGCCATGATGATAAGCCAGTGATGAGAAGAACCAGGAAGAGGAGCAGAGGTCAGGGTGGGTTAGAAGAACCTGTCCCAGATCAGGTAATATGGGCTCCAAGGACCAACAACCCACGACTTGAAGCTGTAGAAACTGTTGCAGCTTTGGCGGCTTTTGCAAGTGCCAATTGGTGTTCAGTTCAAATTTCTAGACAAAGATGTTGACCTGAAGGAGGATGAAATCAGAAGCCTGAAAGTAGAGTTGGCTGAAATCAAGACATGGCATATGACTTATGTGGCTGACCTCAGAAAAACTTGGGCAAATAAGGTTCAATACCTGGAGCAAAGGAATAATATGCCACAGATGCAGAAAGGATAGCTTCTTTGGAAAAGCAATTTGAGGATGCAACTGCAAGTGCAGCCTCCTCAAGTTCTTTAAAGTTTTCCTCATCTGATTCTAAGTACTTGGCCCTTAAAGTTAATCAATACCATCACAAATTGTTGGTGAAGTTTTACCTCGCTCTTGATGAGATCAGGGAGAACTTTATTAATTTTTCCAAGATGAATACTACTCTAGAAGAACAAAAGGCTAAGAGACTTCAAGCTTCTAAAGCTGAGGAAGAGATTATTCAATGGAATTTGTATATAAAGAATGCTCCAAAAGACATCCCAACACTCAACAGTTTTCAAATGAAGAAGGTGAAAGCCTCTCTAAAGACTTGGCTTGATTTCAGTGAAACAGCTGAGGAAATTATAAACAAGTCTAAAGACCTCTACACCAGATGCTGTTATGCAGTTGACAATATTATGGAGGTTTTGAAACTGCCGTTCATGGAGCCCATTCTGGATGCTCTGCCACCAAAATGAAAACTTGAGGAGCTCGAACATAGGTGTGAAGAGTTTGCATAGAGAATTCGATATCTTGATCAAGTCAACATCGATGATGTGGATCATCTGGTGAGAGAACCAGTCATCGTGGAGGGAAAGATTCACATTTACCTTCACATTTGACATAAGTTGGCCAAACATGACATGGAAAATAGTACATGCAATGCTCAGTTAACCTTAGAATCTGTCAACTTCCACAATGTAGATGAATTGTTAGAGATATATGAGAAATGGCAGTATTTCTTGGATCGATAGTTTGATCCTATTTTTTAATTCCTATTTTGGGAAATTTCTATCTTTTTATTCTGTTGTAATTTCCTATTTAAGGGGGACGACCTCTTGTAGTTAGGGGTTGGTAATTTCTGATTTGCAAGTCAGCAGGAGATAGGACTGGAGATACTATGTTTAGTAGAGCCTTTTGTAATTTCTGTACAAGACCTCTTTATACAGTAATGTTATCTTTTGATCTATCTTCTGTTATTCCTCAAGTTTCTTTGATAATTTATGATTCATGCTTCAAATTGTCATCTCTTATGTATTTGATCTTTTTCCAAACATTTATTAATGCACATATATGTTATATTGGTTTCTCTGTATGACTGGTCTATGTACCTCAGTATTTCATTGAGTTTCTTCAATTCAAATACTTTCATTTTCTATTTCTGCAAATGATTCGTTGCATACACATATAATCAATTTTAATTTTTAAATTAACAGAGTGATTACAGATTGGATCTTGGACAAGCTCAAATACTTGAAAGATTGTCATTTAATTTTTATTAACTGGTACTAATTTAAGTTAACAAGTAATACAATCAAAGATATTTTTGTTAAAGGTGTTTAATTACTTGTTTATCACACCCCAATACTGATCTGCACAATATCAAGCTTTCTTTTAGAATAGGACTAACTTAAATTAGTTTCCCCTTGTGAAATAGGTTAGGTTAGCTTAGTTTTACCATTTTCCCACCCTTATTTTCCTTCACTGGAAAACTGACCTAATTAGTCAAATCACCAACTCTTAGAGTGCCAGTGTAGGCCGAATATCCGTGGATGATGACCATACCAAACAAATTGAGGATAGAACTTCCCTTGCGCAAGGTCTTTTGAAGCCTTTCAACTTGGGTTTTCTTTCTCTGTTGGAAGCCTTGGAACCATTCCAAGACCTTTGCATCTAACCTACATAACTGAGGCCTCAACAAATGGATCTAGAAGGAGGGCCACTAGTACAACATGCCTAAACAAGCCACTAAGAAACCTCCTCTAGCAAGTACTTCAACGGTTCAAACTCGAATCCAATCAAGGGATTCAACATCTGAACAACCCACTGAGTCACAATCCACTCTGGTTTCTATTACACCTGCTCAGGTCACTACTATAGTCATTGTACCTACATCACAAGAAGATGGAAGGTATGTTGTAATCATATCCCCCACAAGAGGATGAATTCTCCTTGGAGACATTTTGAACTAGTCCCATGACAGTGTAACTAGATTGGAACAGAGAATCGCTATTGAGCAAAGTCATGGTTTGGTAGCTATCAATTTGGATAACGCTTTGCAGACCAGTGATCAGGAGGGTCAATTAAACACGATTACATAAACCAGTGATCAACCAACCCAACACTCAGTTGATCCCAACAGTGAACATCAGCATACAAATGATCAAAACATACCACACCAAGAGTCAGTTAATCGTTTAGGTTCACCTGAATACAAACTCAATCGACTTTTTCAGGAAGTCCTAGATCAACCAAAACGTGGAGGTAGTGGACCACCACCATCTCCCCCTTCATCCTCATCGTCTTCCTCAGACAGTGAACATTCTTCAATATCCTACTCAAAAGAAGACGAAGAAGAACCACCAATGGCTGGAGAAGGACAAAACAGACCATGGCTCAACCAAGATGTAGTATGGGTACTTGGAGACCAACATAGAATACCCAAAAACCTTGAGAAGTGGTTTCCCAAGTTTAAACCAGACGACAAGTTACCTTCACTAGATCATGTGAAAACCTTCATGCAGGCTATTAGACTTAGAAGTGTTATTCATGAGGATGTAGTTTGTAGCCTCTTTCTTTATACTTTTGAAGGAAAGGCAGCTGCATGGTGTTTTTCCTTACCACCAAGGTCTATCATTTCTTGGGGTGAGTTTGAGAAATTATTCATCCAGAAGTTTGGAGATGACAAAACACCACAAGATCTTGTTTTGGAATTATCCTCCATGAAAATCAAAGGGAACGAAAGGGTTAAATATTTTAATCAAAGGTTCTCATACTTAAAGAATAGGATTCCCATCAACCTTCTTCGTGCTGAAGAATTGTTGGTAGCCTACTATGAAAAAGGCCTACTTGCTTCTATTTCAATGTGGGTGAAATGAGCACACAAAGGAAATTTTTTGGAAGTGTTTGCTGAAGCAACACAAGTTGAAAAAGACATTTTCTGTCTTAAGGACAGTCTGGAAACCTAAAAAGAACAGCCTTCCACTTCCAAGAAAAGGAATGATAGTGTTACCAAGACCACTACTCAAAACAAGGATCCATTTGACATGATTGACATGAAAATGTTCATCCAAAAAATTTCAAACGAGATGGTGGATTTAAAAAGGACTAAAAATGGAAATCAAAACCAGAATAGAGGTTTTATGAGGCCACCTTTTAGGAGACCTTATCAACCTCCACCAAATCCACCGCCTCCTAATCCAATAGAAGGCCTCACGAATGAAGAAATTTATTCAATTTTTAGAGCCTTAACATCAGAACCTCAAAACACCCCTGAAGTTCCCAAAGATCAAACTGATCCAAACCCATAATTACTTGAAGAAGAAGAAGATGAACATGAGGATCCACAAATCAACACTGTAAGTTACTTTTCAGAGCTTCCTATGTGTGAAGAAGAAGAAGAACCTGAGACTGTGTTTAATGTTGAACATCCTTATAACACAAGGTCTAAACCTCAACCCCCTTAGGAACCTTCATCCTCCGCACCAATTCCTAATAAAGGAAGGAATCTTCCCCACAAGGATATAGTCATCCTTGAAATGGAGTACAATTTAGTTGAAGATATTAAAAGAGTTAAGGCAAACATTTCTTTGTTTGAATTGTTAAAAATCCCTTCCATGAGGGATACTTTACCCAAAAGTATGGTGGTCAAACAACCAAGAGAGTTGCAGAATAATATCCTTGACTCTCTCACTAAACCAGATGATCAAAAGTATTGTAGTAGAAGGACACCTCCTTTTCTTCATACTTTTGATATTTTCAACCGAAAAGTACATAACTGCATGATATAGTCTAGTGCCTCATCAAATGTGATGCCTCTGTCTGTTTGTAGAAAATTGAATGCCACATGGAAACCTTGCCCTACTCAGATAGTACAACTTGACAGATCAAAATCCAGGGTAGTAGGAAGACTTAGAAATGTCTTAAGTACATTATGAGCTGATCCTCAGATCCATCAAACAATTGATATAGTCATTGCTGACATCCCAGAAGCATATGGTATGTGGCTTAGTAGAGACTAGTCAAAAAAGATAAAAGGTTATTTTGCTACTGATTGGTCCCATTTGTGGTTGGTCCCATTTGTGGTTACCCTACAATGGTCAGCCAAACAAGATCAAGATCAGTAGGGAGCCTTACATGAAATAAACAGTCACAGACTTAAATGACTCAAGTGAGATTGTGGGTTATTTCAACACACACATTGAGCATTTTACCTTCGACACTTTCTTCGGGGATTTACCAGCTGACATTTCACCCCAAGAGAATGCACAGAATGAATCTCAGGTAACTCATCTCACTTCTATGCCATTCTCAGGAGACATTGTACATAATGTTTTTAATGTAAATACAAATTTTAGATTAGACCCTATTGCTCGGACATTGTCTTTTGATGGCTCTAAATCTAAGGATGGAGCTGGTGCAAGATGTGTTCTGATAGATCCAAAAGGGACAAAAACTATGATTGCATGCAGATTAGAGTTTGATTGTACTAACAATGTGGCTGAGTATGAGGCCCTAATATATGGACTTAAGAAAGTAGTCGACTTGAAAGTACAAATCATCCATTGCTTTGGAGATTATTAAATTATTGTGAAACAGGTGAGGAATAAGATACACTACTTGTACCCCCGCCTGTTGAATTATCATAAATTGGTAAGAGACCTTACCAGCTCCTTTATTGCATTTAATATTAATTCAGTCCCTAGGTCTCAGAAATTCGATGTTGACTTATTGGCGAATACATCTTCCAGATTGATTTCGCTAGAGGGACTATATCCTCAAACATTTTCGATAGAATTCATGTATAGGCCGTCCATACCAGATAATGTGACAAACTATAATGTGTTCGATGATGATCAACAAATACTTGATTTTCTGACAGCCCGGGATACATTCCAGGATATGGCTATAGACGAGGATGAACATGAAAAGTCTCTCTCTGATTCCTCGAACGTCATCCCAAAGTTTGTGATCAATTTGGAAAATTTGTACGATTTGCAAGACAAATTCAGACACAAAACCAATTGTAAAACACAGAGCTCTTTGCTGAACTACAAGCAAGTCAATTTAGGGACCGAGCAAGAACCCCGTTTTATCAATTTGGGAATTGATCGTACTCCAAAAGAAAGGCAAGCTATCATTAAACTGGGTAAGGAATATAAATATGTCTTTTCCTGGACCTATGACGAATTGAAAACGTTTCACACAAGCATCATCTACCATAACATACCCATGAAGCGGGGAGTGAAACCTTTTCAACAGAAACTACGGAAAATGCATCCCAGTTTAGAGCCTTCTGTGAAAAAAGAACTGGAAAAGATACTCATGGCCCGAATTATTTTTCCAGTGAGGCATACATAATGGATATCCAATTTGGTGCCTCTACGTAAGAAAAGTGGTGAAATCTGATTGTGTGTTGATTTCAGGAATCTGAATCGGGCTTCCGAAAAAGATAACTACCCTGTTCCACCTATGGAATAGATTCTCCAAAGAGTAGCAGGGTCAGAAATGTTCTCTCTCCTGGATCATTTTTCAGGGTACAAACAGGTTATGGTCTCCCCAGATGACCAACTAAAAACAGCTTTTAGAACCTCTTGGGGCACCTTCGCCTACAGGCGAATTCCCTTCGGTTTGATCAATGCAGTAGCCACTTTTTAGAGAGCTATGGATATAGCTTTCCGAGGTTTTATGCATAATTATGTCGTGGTCTATTTAGATGATGTTACGATATATTCAAAGAGGCAACATGAACATCCATTTGCTCTGAAACAGGTTTTCGAACATTGCAGGAAATTTGGCATCTCCCTCAACCCCAAGAAATCCATTTTTGCAGTTACAGAAGGGAAGCTTTTGGGATTCATTGTTTCAAAAGAAGGTATGATCATCAACCCCGAACATGCATATGCTATTTCAAAAATTAGCTTACCAAGTTTGGGTAAAGCGATGCAGTCCTTCTTGCATAAAATCAACTTTGTACGTAGGTTTGTACCTAATTTTGCTCAGATAGTTAAACCTTTGCAACATTTAGTTAAGAGAGATGTACCGTTCACCTGGTCACAAGAACAAAAAGATGCATTCGTTGAAATTCGTAAGGCCATTTCTGAAGCTCGCGCTCTTATGTCCCCAGATTTTGATAAAGATTTTATTCTCTACATTTTCACCACTGATTTTTCTTATGCAGCTATTTTGACACAGAAACAAGACAATGATACAGAGATTCCAATATTTTTTATGAGTTCAACCTTCAAGGGTGTGGAGCTCAATTATTCACAAATTAACAAACAAGCCTATGCATTTTACAAGTCTGTCAAACATTACAGGCCTTATTTGTTAAAATCTCGAACAAAGGTCATTGTCCCATATTCTACTATTAGAAATGTGCTGATCTAGAAGGAGTTGGGCGAAAAAAGGGCCCATTGGATGAATGCGCTATAGGAGTATGATTTGGAAACAAGACTAGCCAAAATTGTCAAAGGGAAATTCCTTTGTCTTCTTACTGCTCAATCCAATGATCCTGCACAGTAGCAAACTGAATGGGAGCAAGAGGAAGATCCTCTAACAGTTTTTTTCCATGCTATTGATACCCCAACATTGGAATGGTATGACCATATCAAATTTTTTATGAACCATGGGTTTTCCCCTGAAACCTTAGACTTCAAGAAATGCAGGGCTTTAAGATTAAAGGCTGCTCCTTATCGATTTATAAATGAAGTTCTGTTCATAAAAAATTATGATGGTGTTTTCCTTAGATGTCTTGAAAGGGACCAGACTGATGACATCATTTTTCATTTTCATGCAGGACCAGCTGTAGGTCATTTTTCGGGTGAGACAATAGCTCATACGAGTCTCGGAGTTGGGTATTACTGGCCTACGTTGTTTAAATATGCTTATGCCTATGTAAGGAGGTGTGAACCATGCCATAAATGCACAAGGAATTTCAAGAAACCTCCTTTCCCTTTGCAACTAGTCACTGTTCAATTTCCATTTCAGCAATGGGGGATGCATTTTGTTGGACTCATAAATCATATCTCATCCCTCCAACACAAATACATTCTCACAGCGAATGACTACTTCACCAGGTGGGTGGAGGAAATCCCACTTAAGCAATGTAATTCTAGCCAAGTGATTTCTTTCTTAGACAGTCAGATACTCTCACGGTTTGGCACTCCAGAGTACCTAGTATTTGATAATGCATCCTATTTTTCCTCGATTGACATAACTGAGTAGGCTTTTGAAAAGGGGATGAAACTTAAATTTTTGGCCAATTACTACACACAGGGTAATGGTTTGGCTGAGTCTTCAAACAAAAATTTGATCAACATTCTAAAGAAGACTATAGCCTCTCACCATAGAAATTGGCATACACAGCTCAATAATGCTCTTTGGGAAGATCTAACTACTCTACAGGTAGCAATTGGAAATTCCCCCTACTGTCTAATGTATGGCACGGAAGCCATTCTTCCTTCTAGTCTTACCATCCCCTCACTGTAGTTAACCCAGTCTGTCTAAGAAGATGATTCTTCTCCCCTCCAACAGAGAATTGACACTGTACTTAAACTGGAGGAAGATAGGGAAATGGCTAGAAACAAGTTATATCATCATCAGCAGATGGTGAAAAGGTGGTTGGATGAAAAATCTTCATCTGACAAAGAATTTTTTGTTGGAGACTTGGTTTTAAGATGGGACAAATAACACAAAGATAAGAACCAGTATACCAAGTTTCAGTGCCTCTGGCTGGGACATTTCATTGTTATAGAAAAGATGGGTCCTGGTACTGTTCGATTACAGACACTGGAAGGATTTGTAGACACTTATCGAGTGAATGTTTCACTCCTCAAAAAGTATTTCTTCTGATCAGGCTGATCCACTTGTATATAGTTTTGGTTTTTTTTAATTTTTGTTTTTCTTAGTTTTCATGATTTAGATTGTTTTCTTTTGTTCATTATGTTGTTAAAATGCCGCACATTTGGTGATGAGTAGTAATCACTTTTTCTCACAGATGATTTCATTTGAGGTTTTAGAAGTCTCTGCCAATCCACAGTTTCCTTAACCTATGTCAGAATTTCTTCAATAAAGGGCACAATCAATAATTGCAGGACCTGGATTGATACCTTTCCATAATGATCATTATCTTATACATGTCTCATTTGTTTAATTGAGGTCTGGGTGATAACCAAATTTTTTTATCTCATGTTTCATGGTTCAAACAACATATTATAATAACCTGCATAACTTGCTCTGCTCTAGATCCTTTTACAATCACCTTGGCAATAAATCCCTAAATAAATGTAAATTGCAAGGTGGGGGGGGGGGTCTTGCTATCAAGCCATCCCATTAGGTTCATAGGTGCTTAGTGGAATGACATCTTCACATCAAGCCACCACAGTTGGAAGATGGATTTCAGTTTTACTGGGAGTTGGAAGATCCTATCACAGGTCAGTCCATTCATGATCTGCAAAGCACTGGTGAGTAACACTACTAATATATGGTCACCAAGAAATGGTAGTGCCTTTGTAATTTACAATAAAAATTTTGTCTTTTTTTTTTAAATCCATGTTGTATATAAGAATAGGGGAGTCTTATTACAAGCCATCCCAGCCATGATCATGGACTTGATTTGGACTGAAACTACCATAGTGTGGTCACCAAGCCACGGTAGTTGCTTTCAGTATTTCAACTGGAAGACAAGGAGTCTCCTTACCGAGCTAGCTTGATTAGGTTCTAGATTATGTCTGTGAATGGAACTACTGATATCTGATCACCAAGTTAGGGAAGTGGTCTTATATATGCAAGATCTATCCTATATTTTGATCTAAAAAAATTAAAAAAAAATTGTTGTATATAGCTGAATAAATGGTTGTACACTAATAAAATTTTAACAAACCAAGGTGATGTGTAATTGGGATATCTATGTGCGGTTCTAAGTCTATTTCAAGGTTCAACACAAACTGTTTTTTCATGACTACATCAAGGTAAAGAACCCTGGCTGTTTCATGTGCCTCCTTTTAAGATTGGCATTATCCTTAAAATGGTCATGTATGGGGATATATTAATCTCATGTTTCTTGCTCGTTAAGTGTCATTCTGTTGAGCATTTTCTAAAATTCAAGTTGAAAATATTGATTGGCTGACTTATTCTCTTTATATGACTTTGTTGCAGAGATAACTGGTTCGTCCTAGCTAGCCGCCATTTTTTGTGGCCACAACAGATCCCATGCTTAGTTGAAGCACGAGAACCCCATTCTTAATAAACACAAAGGTAGTTGGGTGAGTTTTTTTATAAATATGAGATTTTGGTTTTTTATCCCTAAGATCCCTTACCCATACTTTTGTCCTATTTGTTTTCCTTTTCATCTTAAATTTCTTAGTGTTTTGAGCTTGCAGGAAGCTTAAATTTTTTAGTATGTTATCATTTACTTCCATCAACCGGAAACCCGACATGCAGAAAACTCGAAATCCGCAACCCGACAGTTGCGGGTTGCGAGATTTGTTTGTTTGTCGTGGAGTTTAGGAAACCCGAAACCCACAACCCGACGGCTGTGGGTTGTGGTTTTTCTTTGTAAATAAGATCGAGAAATTTTATCCCGAAACCCGTAATCCACAATTGCGGCTTTCGTCTTTCGGAAGTTCTTTTTAAGTTTGACTTTGTTGCGTGTTCCCAAAACCTGCAACCCAACACTTTCGGGTTGCGGATTTCAGGAAAAGTTTTTCGATTACATTTTTTTTCTTCATTCTCGAAACCTGCAACCTGACACTTTCAGGTTTCGGCTTTCGGGAATTCTTTTGTGCTTTTATTTTCTTGCAATCTCGAAACCTGCAACCCGAAACTTTCGAGTTTCCGCATTCAGGATTCTTAAATAAACTTTCATAATAAAATATGAACCCGATCCCGCATCCTGCTCTGATTCATCTCGGCCATCCATTCGTTTTGATCCCACAGTCACATTTTAATCTGGTAAATTTAATAAGTAGGGTTTTTTTTCTATTTTATTTTCATCATTTTTATTGTTCGAAATTACCCTGTTGCTTGGATTTTACTGTGGATTCCTCTTAAGGTGTCATTTTTATCAGTTCTTCAATTATTTTGAGTAAGTTTGTTGCCGTATTTTCAATTTTTTGGTTTTCCAATTCTGCTATTTTGGATTGAATGTTGATTTTATTTCTTTATTTATCAGAAATTGCAAGCTTTTCACCATGTCAAAAAACACAGCATCCAAAACGGCACACGGAGATGTCTTGACCAAGCACCCTAATTTTTGTATCCTCTTGGATACCAGTGGGAAGGTCACTGAAATGTACTAGGTGGATTGGTACAACATTTATGCTATATTTGACAATGATGACCTTTCCCATATTGAGAATGATAAACCTATCTATGAGAGGATTAGGGCTTCTCAAATACATACCATTGCTACACGTTTTGCTGTCCTACCTTACACTGATGTAGTGAAATGGATTATTGAAAATTCCAGTGTCAAAGACCGTGGTTTCAATGATACCTCCAGTGTTCAATTGAAACATTTTCACCCGGAGGTCTTCGTTCGAGCTTTTTGTCTTAAACCCCCTAAACAGACCCTTTCTTCTGAATTTATTTAGTCCTCAAAAACCCGGTATAACTTCACTGAGTTGATAAAGCCATGGATGGTCAAGCCCAATGCCTTTGTGCCTAAGGCTGACAACCTCTGTCCCATTATCTGGTTCAAGGAACCCTACTCTCTGTTGGTAGCCATGCTTTCCAGGCTTTTTGGTCTCCCCAATTGTTCTCTTTTCAAAGCCGAATGGGCACCTATAGAACACCATGTGTTAACCATAGGTGAATCATTCCCATGGGCATCTATCCTATCGTTAGAATTAAAGAATGCAATACAGGATTATAAAAAGGCACCTGCTCATAAGAAGCCGCATTTCTTCTTTTCTGCATATCTCCTTGATGTTTTATGTGTAGAGTTCCAGTATCCTAACTTAGGTTGGAGTTGGACTCCTGTAGACCCCCCTGTACACATTTACCATTCAACATTGTGGGAAGACAATTTTGTGCCTCTATTGTATGATATCTGTGATAGCTTTATGGGTTCCATTTATTTTAAGATTTTCAACAAGGAGGCACCTGCATTTTCAGAAGATTCCAAATCCTTCATTAATACCATAGGTGATTGGTATGTGTTCGAGTACTTCTCATACATCAAAATCTGAGGAAGCGATACAATGCACCTTCTACCTAGAATACTCCCAGACAGGTTAGTTCTACAGGAGGTTTCATTCCATACAGTGACTGATGGCATGTGTAAGAAACTCACAGGTCCCGGGAAGAAAGGTTGGCCTAAAGTTTCTCTCAACCTTGGACAGCTAGTTATCCCTACCTCAAATTGGGCTGCAGTTCTCGATGAACAAATAACTGCCTTGAAATTGGGCACTGCTGAGAAGAGGAAACATGACCCCAAAGAATTCCTGGATGCACACTTCAAACAGATACATGTAAAAATGGATTATGCACATGAGGTTCACCTAGATGATTTTATATACCAAGGGGTGGACGATTTTTCTCAATTCCTTTCCAGAGACAAAGACTCACAGGAACAACATGATATTTTGAAATACTAGAAACAACTGAATGTTAGAATTTTGAGCTATAGGGCTATGCAGCTGAACTTAATTGAATAGGCATGGAAAGACAGAGAGGGAAAAGTAGCCCAAAAAGCTAATGCTCCCTTAATGCGAACATACCCTGATGGGGATAAAGGTAAATATCCCCTATAGGAACCTCCACAAGAGAAAATTGCTAAAAAAACTAAATTGTTGTTACAGATAGCTCAGAATTTCAAGCAAGAAATGACACAGTTGTCATCAGTTCCCAATGCTCAATTGCTAGAACCTCCCAGGCCTTCTATCAATATTCAACTGCCTTCTACAGAGACTCATGAAGATGATGACCTAGTTGTGACTAGATCTAATCCAGCAAAGAGGCAGAAATTTTTGGTTTCTAAATCACAGGTGTCCACAATCAACATAATTGATTGTGATGAGGATCTTGTGCCTCATCCTCCAGTATCAGTGATAGACAAAGTCATTGAAGATCCTAAGACTATCACTGACTTGCTGGATAGTATTGAGATGGATAATTCTTTCCTAGATCAATCAATGTTGGAATTTAATGTTGCCCCAGGCATTGCATCTTCATCATTTGTGCTACCATCTGTCCAACAAACCTCCACTGCACCTTTAGGGGTGACACTTCCATTTTCCTTGTCTTAGGTATTTAACACTCTCACTGATAGCACCAATCCATTGCCAGAACACCCAGTCCCTCTTTCTATTTCATCATCCATGGTTCCAGAAGTCCAATATTTGACTTCCCCTCTGCAGTCATACATAGTTAACTTATTGCCAACTACTCCTGATGAATTTTCCAAGGTTTCCCCTCCATCATCACCCATCAAGGCTGATAAGTAATTGCCACTTCCAGAAGCTAATGTTGACAACCAAGTACCACTTTCTGAAACTTTTGTCTCAGTACCTTCACCAATCAAAGTCTTATTAGTTACCAAAGTCACCTCCACACCTAAGATTATCCCTCAAGTCACTTTTACTATACCTAATTCAGTAGTCACTCAAACACCCCCTTTGGTTGCAACACTAAGTGTTACTTCTACTTTTACAGGGGAAGTGACTGAGTATGCAGATAAGGATGTAGTCCCACGTGGTGAGTACTTCTACAGCCATGATGATAAGGCAGTGATGAGAAGAACCAGGAAGAGGAGCAGAGGTCAGGGATGGTTAGAAGAACTTGTCCCAGATCAGGTAATATGGGCTCCAAGGACCAACAACCCATGACTTGAAGTTGTAGAAACTGCTGTAGCTTTAGGGGCTTTTGCAAGTGTCAATTGGGGTTCAGTTCAAAGTTTTTGACAAAGAAGTTGACCTGAAGGAGAATGAAATCAGAAGCCTGAGAGCAGAGTTGGCTGAAATCAAGACACAACATATGACTTATGTGGCTAATGTCATAAAAACTTGGGGAGATAAGGTTCAAGACCTGGAACAAAGGAATGATACACTTCTAAATGAACTCTGTATTTCCCAATCTCAACATGCCACAGATGCAAAAAGGATAGATTCTTTGGAAAATCAAGTTGAGGATGCAACTGCAAGTGTAGCGTCCTCAAGTTCTTTCAAGTTTTCCTCATCTGATTTTAAGAATTTGGCCCTTAAAGTTAATCAAAACCATCACAAATTGTTGGAGAAGGTTTACGTCGCTCTTTATGAGATCAGGGAGAACTTTATTAATTTTTCCAAGACGAATACTACTCTAGAAGAACAAAAGGCTAAGAGACTTCAAGCTTATAAATTTGAGGAAGAAATTAGTCAATGGAAGTTGTATATAAAGAATGCTCCAGAAGACATGCCGACCCTCAATAGTTTTCAAATGAAGAAGGTGAAAGCCTCTCTGAACACTTGGCTTGATTTCAATGAAACAACTGAGGAAATTATCAACAAGTCTAAAGACCTCTGCACCAGACCCTGGTATGCAGTTGACAATATTATGGAGGTTTTGAAACTGTCGTTCATGGAGCCCATTCTGGATGCTCTGCTGCCAAAATGCAAACTTGAGGAGCTTGAACACAGGTGTGAAGAGTTTGCATAGAGAATTCAGAATCTTGATCAAGTCAGCTTCGATGATTTGGATCGTCTCGTGAGAGAAGCAGTCATCGTGGGTGGAAAGATTCACATTTACCTTTGCATTTGGCACAAGTTGGCCAAACATGACATGGAAAATAATAGATGCAATGCTCAGTTAGCCTTAAAATATATCAACTTCCCCAATGTAGATGAGTTGTTAGAGATATATGACAAATGGCAGGATTTCTTGGGTTGATAGTTTGATCTGATTTTGTAATTCCTATTTTGGGAAATCTCTATCTTTTTATTCTGCTGTAATTTCCTATTGAAGGGAAGGACCTCTCGTAGTTAGGGGTTGGTAATTTTGGAGTTGTAAGTCAGCAGGAGACAGGACTGGAGATACTCAATTTAGCAGATCCTTTTGTAATTTCTATACAAGACCTCTTTATACAGTAAAGTTATCTTTTGATCTATCTTCTGTTATTCCTCAAGTTTCTTTGAGAATTTATGATTCATGCTTCAAATTGTCATCTGTTATGTATCTGATCTTTTTCCAAACATTTATTAATGCACAAATCTGTTATATTGGTTTCTCTGTATGACTGGTCTATGTACCTAAGTATTTCATTGAGTTTCTTCAATTCAAATCCTTTCATTTTCTATTTCTGCAAATGATTCGTTGCATACACATATAATCAATGTTAATTTTTAAATTAGCAGAGTGATTACAGATTGGATCTTGGACAAGCTCAAATACTTGAAAGATTGTCATTTAATTTTTATTAACTGGTAATAATTTAAGTTAACAAGTCATACAATCAAAGACATTTCTGTTAAAGGTGTTTAATTACTTGCTTCTCACACCCCAAGACTGATTTGCACAATATCAAGCTTTCTTTTTAGAATACGACTAAGTTAAATTAGTTTCCCCTTCTGAAATAGATTAGGTTAGCTTAGTTTTACAATTTTCACACCCTTGTTTTCCTTGACTGGAAAAATGACCTAATTGGTCAAATCACCAACTCTTAGAGTGCCAGCGGAGGCTGAATATCCGTGGATGATCACCATACCAGACAGGTTGGAGATAGAACTACACTTGCGCAGGGTCTTTCAAATCCTTTCAACTTGGGTTTTATTCCTCTGTTGGGAGGCTTGGAACGATTCTAGCACCTTTGCATCTAACCTGCACAACCAAGGCCTCAACAGGCCCCGCCCAACAAGAGGATACAAGAGGAAGGTGGTCACGATGGGTAATACCGCCGGACAGGTGGCGGCTGGAGGACGTGTCACATGACAGGTTAGGTGGTAAGTAAAACCATCTCAGGAGCATGTGATACCACCAAGGAAGAAAGGTAGGTTGCTGGCCACGTGGACGGCTAAGGTAAGCCAAGGAATATCCTACGGTTAAAGGTCAGAGTTCAGAATAGCATAAGTGCAATGCGACAAAAGAACAGTTTAGATTGTCCTATGGTAGATCAATGAACCACATTGATCGTCACACAAGGGAGATGCACGATGGTTAGATGAGGTGGTGGTCATGGGGAACGAAACCACTAGACAGGTGTCAGCAACAGGGCTTGTTGCATGGGAGATGAGCTGTAACAAAGACAATTTTAGAGCGGTGTGATACCACTTGGTTGGTACACAAAGTACTAGGGATGGATGGTGGAGATTGAAACATAGGGGATGATCCAATGACAGGTAAGGAAAAGAAGTCAAATCAGTAAAAGGGGGATTATATCCAATGGTCAGATCATTCCATAAGAGATCAATGGATGGGAGAGGTAGACAGCCGACAAATAAGACTGGAGTTTAAAAGAAAAAGGTTATATATATATAAATGCACATGAAAGTTGACGTTTGTGTCTTTGGACTTGTCGGGGTCGGAAGCCTCTGGGCATGGGGAAGGTGAAGAAAATGACAAGAGAGGTCATTCTCTGGGTTTCCCAGGGACAGGTAGGGCTTCATAGCTGCCGTTTTGTTTTTTACAAATCTAAGCCTGTTTATGGCAAGGAATGGATGAAAAACCAGTGTTTGGAGGGGTTAGGATTAAAATCGCTCAGGAAGATGGGGTTTCGATGCATTTGATATAGGGTCTCAGCTGTCGATGCCTAGATTTAAGATGAAATTGGAGGGTTCTAACATGCATATATAGGTTTAGCTATTTTCCAAGTAAACGCCTCGGCCGTTGGAAGTTTCCTATATTTCCTACGTCCCAAATGCCTGAATCTGAGGGTTTGTTTTGAGGAAGTCCGTCATCGCTGCGTAGGGTTGATTTTTCTCCTTGGGAACTACAAAACCTTTTCAGCCACCTATATTAAACTTGAGACATAAGGCTAAAGATGCCAGCCACCAAAATTTGTAGAGGAAATGGAATTGCAAATTTGGAGGTGCTATAAGCGCGGGTACAATGTTAGTAGGCATGGCATGTTATAGTTTGGTCGATGACGGAGGATGTGGTTCGACGGATTAAAGTGCATCTTTTTTGCCACCAAAATGATTGCATATTGGACGGGGGACACCTCAGCGCCATCATATACTTCTTTGTCTATCTAGAAATCCTTGCCAAGCATGTTTCATGTTAGCTCGAACCTTAGGCATCATTGTTGCTCGATTGGGAGATTCGGTCAGGTTATCATGGTGCGTGTGATTGCACATAGCTACCATCATTGTCAAGGAAGTTATAGACATGGTCCTAGTGTTCTCTGTTTGAAATCAGTGCATGGGAAAGGTGGTGCACCTGGTAGCTCTGGTATCTTTCCAGTTACAGTCGGTTGATGGAGAAGGGGAAGGAATCCGAAGTGGTTTTTATGCTCGAGCAAACATGGTCTGAGGTGGAGGAAGAATATGCACCTCCATCTCCTGTGATATTTGACCAAGTGGACACTAACAACACTGATGAAGAGGAAGGCCCAAAGGGCGACTGGTGTCCAAAAAGGTTCGATGCCGGAGAAAGAAGGAGACCCCAGAATAGGAGCAAGATGTCCATCAATACATGGATATTGTCCATGTTTTCGTAATCCCAAATGAAGAAGTGACACCTCCCCCTCTGACTGAAGAATCGCAGGTGGATGACTCTTTGAAAGTGGAAGACTTCTTTGATTCGCAAGGCCAATTAAAGGCTCAGGAGAAGGGTGGTGTCCTGCTCATGGTATTTCTGTTTCTTGTCTTAATCAGTCTGTTTTGAACTTGACACGTAGGTAATATTTCCCGATTTTGGGGTTGTCAAGGTGGCAACATAATTTTGTTTTTTCCCTAAGGACCAATTCAAGGCTGGGAGCCTATAAAAGCATTGTAATAGAAGAACTAAGGGTTAGAAAATCATTCGCGTAAGGCCCAGGATAGAGCTCTGTTTTGAAACTCTTTTTAATACAATTGGTGGTGCCTATGGCAGACATTTTGCAAAGATTCATGTGTTTCTTTATTTCTAGTTTGTTTTTTCTCTCTTCTTTATGTGCTCGTACTTGTTGTTATACATTTACATTATGTTTTCATGTCATATCTGAGATCAGTGTCTAATGGCTTAGAATTCCTCAAAACAAGCTCTGGTTATTATCTCAGGTGTTCACTAAATATTGCTACTAAATTTGATATCGAATTCATCTTTGCTCGATGCTCATATCAATGGTCTGTTCTAACTTTCTTCTTTTATCACCAGAAAATAGCATTATGACGGCAAGAGGGTGGCTACGTTGCCTCTGTTTTGATATTCCAGACTACGACATTGCTGTCTGATCTTCATATTGTATCCTGACTCCATCTCCCAAGTTTTATGCTCTCAATTGTCCCACCAAAACTTTAAAACAATTTGTCCTAACAGAAGTCTGACCTTATCAGAATGTGCTTTGACTAAATATCTCAGATTGGAAGGTTGTGTATTTTATCATTAATTATTTTTGGTCTTCTGCAAAATGTTGTATGTTTATCATTATAAAGATCATGAAATGTTTTCAGTATTTTATCAATATAGAGAGAGCCCTCTCTGTTTGTGCTGGGTTAGTAGCACAAGCTAAAGTGGTTAGTGGTTAACCCAATTCTACCTCTCCACAACCCCGGGGCACATTTTGGGTGATAACATAAACCAAGCATACATTTAGAGCTATAGAAAGGAAGTAATTAAAGAAGAGTGTTAAAGTTTTACACTCTTCTAGACCATACATGAATGTTCTTTGCATTTCACACTACCTTACTTCATTGCTTCCATAGAAAACATACAATGTAAGACCACTTTCATAAAACATAGTCTCTCATTTCTTCGACAAATACTGATATAACTTCCTAGAACTGAATTTAATTTTCTATATATTACTTGTTTAAGCAATGTTAGTAGTAAGGGAAAAAATTTAATCTTTACTATTTTTAGGGACATTACAAGTGGTATTAGAGCCCAGCTACAATACTAAGTGACCTATTGCGATCACTACAACAAAAACATCCGCTGCAGATACTTATAAATAAAAAACATACATGTGTATATGAACTAACAAATTTATGTTCTTAACATTGATATGAAATTGCAGGTACAATCACAGTCTGAGTATGAATACAGAAAAAGACAACAGCACACATGGAAATTTGAACTCTCCACCACGATAGCAAGAGATCGTGGTGGAATTAAACTCGGATTTAATGAAATCAATACAATAGTTGCAAAATGAGTTGCAGATTTTCAAGGATGATAATATGCAGGAAAGACGGGAACAACAAGCCATAAATGAAGCTCTACTTCAGAGATTAACAGGGGCAAGGTCCCATGGATAGTCCACCCAATCAGCCAACAAAACCAAGGAAAACAACTGTCACACAAAAATATCCATCAATAGTAAAGAGGATATGCATGAAGAACACATACCTGATTACATGGAAGAAGACTGTTAAAGCTCCTCCAGTGAGGATGGCTCACCTTCCCCTTGCAAGAAAAGGAGCAAGAATGATGACAGTTTACAAGGAGAATTCATGAAAATCAAAGCCCCAATGTATGATGGAGAGATAAATACTGGGTAAAAAGATGGAGTGGCTGTTAGGGATGGACAAGTTTTTCAAAGTCCACAACTATTCCAGTGAAATGAAAGCTCGACTGGACATTTAAACCTTAAATGGTAAAGTGGCCATATGGTGGAGAGACTTTAAACACACCAAAGGGCAGGAAGTGAGAGACATAAAGTGGAATACTTTCAGCAAACTATTTCAATACAAGTACATGTCTAAACAATTCTTTGACAAAAAGATCAAAGAATTTCATGAACTAAAAATGGGCTCCCTTACTATGGAAGCTTTCATCAACATATTTTTGGATCTAATGCATTATGTTCCTTATATAAAGGATGAAAAAGTCAATATACAACAATTCTTGGGATTCCTACAACCAAATTTTAGAGAGAAGATCGAATTTGACATGCCCAAAACCCTAGATGTGAATTTACAGTACAAGGTAAGACCTTTCTATGAACATGGCAAACCAAGGAATGAGAACATAAACAGAAACATAGATAGGTTCAAAACCTTATTAAACAAACCGAAGACTAGGTTTTAGATCACCACCTTACTGGAAACAAAACAATAGTTTCCCTCCCAACAGAGGCTTCAACCGACCTCATGCACGACCAAATGCACCTCCACTGCATGCCAACAGACCAGCTTTCAAAAAGGGAGCAAAGGCTACCCCACCAACCATTACTAGTTGGAAATACCAAGGGCTCCACTACTTTAGAGATTTCCCCAACAAGATGGACGTAGTTTTACACAATGTCCAAGAAAACCCAACAGTAGGGGACATGGCAAGAACACAAAGAATTTATGCCGCACTTGATGGTCGACAAGCAGATCACCAAGCCACTATGGTTGAAATTGAGGGTAAGATCTCAAAAACAACCATTTCAGTTTTAATAGATCCTAGTGCATGCTGAAGTTATGTCTCCCCTAATATAGTAAATAATTGTAAGTTAAACTGAGAGAGTCATGAGAAACTGTGGCTTGTACAACTAGCCACCCGTACTAAATGGAAACACTTCGAACTAGTAAGATCTTGGAAAGTAGATTTAAACGGGTTCCCAACCAAGGTAGAGTTGAATTTCTTACCACTAGGGTCTTATGACATACTAGTAGACATGCATTGGTTAGAGGAACATCATGCCCTACTTAACTGCTTGAACAAATCAATACTATGCACGGATAACCAAGGGAATCAGAAAACCATTCAAGGTATCCCTGAGAAATTTTCTGTAAGATAGATATCTTTCTTACAAGCAATGAAATGCATAAGAAAGGGTTGTAAACTCTTTGCGGTCAACATCTGAACCATAGAAGAAGATAGGGAACATAAGATGGAAGACTTCTCAGTCCTTGTAGAATTCAAAGATGTATTTCTCGAGGAAATACTTGGGCTACCGCCCAAACAAGACCTAGACTTCTCCATAGAGCTAACACCTGGGTCCATACCAGTTCCCAAAGACCTTTATTGCATGAGCCCACCCGAATTGGTGGAACTCAAGCTTCAGTTACAAGAGTTAATCAAGAAAGGTTATATCCGACCAAGTGTGTCTCCCTGGGGAGCACCAATACTTTTTGTCAAAAAGAAGGACGTGACGATGCATATGTGCATCGACTACCGCCAACTCAACAAGTTGACCATCAAGAACCGTTACCCACTCCCTAGAAAATATGATTTTTTTGATCAAGTTGGAGGAGCGAAGATCTTTTCAAAGATCGACTTATGATCTAGATATCATCAGGTGAGAATCCGTGACGAAGAGATTAGTAAGACTGCATTTCGAACCCGATACGGCCATTACGAGTTTGTGGTAATGCCTTTTGGTTTGACTAATGCATCTTGCAACTTTATGTGCATGTTGAACAACATCTTTAGTAAATACCTAGACAAGTTTGTGCTAGTGTTCATTGATGACATTCTGATCTACTCCAAGAATGAAGAAGAACACAAAGAGCACCTCCGAATAGTGTTGCAAATACTACAAGAGCACCAATTGTACACTAAGTTTAGCAAGTGTGATTTCTATAAACCCCATATACAGATCTAGGTCACATCATTTCTAAGAAGGGGATAGCAGTCGACCCCGAGAAGATTAAATCCATAGAGGAACGGCCTACCTCCAAGTGCGTAGCCGACATAAGATAATTCTTAGGGTTAGCTGGGTACTATCGGAATTTCATCAAGAAGTTCTCATGAATTGCTTGTCCTATGATAGCCTTACAGAAGAAGACCACCAAATTCCTTTGGACGGTAAAATGCGAGGAAAGTTTCCAAAAGTTCAAGCAACTTTTGACTAGTGCACCCATCCTACCAATTGCTAACCCCGATGTGGACTTTGTGGTTTGCACAGATGCAAGTAAGGAAGGTCTCGGTGGAGTCCTTATGCAAAATGACTTTGCTATCTACTATGAGTCAAGGAAGTTGAAGGAACACGAACATAACTACCCCATGCATGATCTTGAACTAGCTGCCATTATCCACGCCTTGAAGATGTGGAGGCACTACCTTATGGGAAAGAAGTTCCTATTAAAGACATACAACATGAGTCTGAAGTACTTATTTGATCAACTTGACCTAAATGCCAGATAGGCTAGGTGGGTAGCTTTCCTTAGTGATTACCACTTCGAGCTAAAGCACATAAATGGAAAGGTGAACAAGATCAGTGATGCTTTAAGTTTACGGGTCCATATGTTATGTGAGGTGACTGTGAGTCAAACTAACTCAGATTTGCACCACAGGATTAGAATGACATGTTGGAGTGATCGATATATGTCGAGATCCTTAAAAAGATCCAAGAGGATAGGTTATTCCGACAACAAAAGGAGTATAAGATAGATGAGTCAGGACTACTGTGGTTGAAAGAGAGACTTTATGTTCCAGAAAGCGAAGACATTAGATCTAACATCCTCACAGAATTCCATCAGAAAATCTATTCAGGAAATCCGAGATATCAAAAGATGATATCAGCAGTGAAGAAACATTTCTTTTGTCCTATGTTGAAAGCCAACATAGCCTTATTCATCGCTAAATTCCAAGAGTGCTAACTAGTTAAAGCGGAGCACCAGCACCCTTCGGGACTACTGCAACCATTACCCATTCCAAAGTGGAAGTGGGAGGTTATTAGTATGGATTTCATCACAGGGTTACCCAAGAGTAAGAGACAAAATGACTCCATCTTTGTAGTAGTAGACAAGTTATAAAAATTAGCATATTTTATACCGGTGAAGTCTACCTACAAAAATGTTCACATCGTGGACATATTCCTAAAGGAGATGCATATGATACTAAACATGTAATTGATTGGTGCTTGTTTAAGGTGGAACCCGTAGTGGAATTTCTACCAGAGCCCCTCCACATTTGAGATAAGAGAGAGGTTCAACTTAGAATAAGGACCATCATCCAGTTTAAAATACAACGGAGGCACTTCAGACAAGAAGAGGCTACTTGGGAAAATGAGGCTACTATGAAAGAAGCATACTCCGCCTTATTTCATGACTTAATTTCTAGTCCCTAGAAAACTGGGATGGTGTTGTTGTAAGTGGGGAGGGATGTAATATCCCTAATTTTGACTCACTATTTTTTATGTTATATATTGGGATTAAGCCCCAACACATATGATTTATTTTGTTATATTGGGAATAAGCCCCAGTGCACATGATTCATTTCTTTTATATAATTACATATTGGGCGTGGACCTTGACTGATGCAGACCATCATTATATACAGGGTAGAAAGCCCCAATGTATTGATTTATGTTTTATTATGAGATTGGGTACAAACGCTAATATACTGCTCGATGATCTTTTGTTATATACTCTACAGAGTTATGGTTTACATGATTGATTTGTATGATGTGTTGAGCGTGGACTCGGGAATGCACGGATGACCTATGTACTGGGCATAAACCCCAATGTACCTAGAGGATTTTATTATGTACTGGGCGTAATCCCCGATGTACATGGAGTGTTGTGCACAAGCCCTGGAGCACTCCAATATTGATAATGAATACCGGATCCGAGGCCATTTGTACTTTCTAGATGTGCTTCACAAACACATTCTAGTACTAGTGTTGAGCGGGATGCTCTGGAATTGCACTAGCATAATGCCCATGTGAGAGCATTGATTTAAAGCTATGAAGAGAACTCGAGGTTACTTGATCTTAAAAGTGTTCAGTCGAGAAGAATCTGAATAGCACTTCTATGCATCATCATTTATTTAAATTAGTTAAATGAATCATTTTATATCTATCATCAAGGACTGCGGGAACTACCATGTTAAACGATGGAATCCAACATGCAAAAAGGGACCTAGAGGCACCTAACCTAGCCAACTATCCAAGCTTATCAAAAGATCTTGTCCAAAGAGTTGGACCTTATATTTAATATTTATCAAAGAATGATTATGATACCTACATAATTAAATCAAAAAGTTATCATATTTAAATTATTGAATAATCAGATTGATTATTTATAAAAGAAAACATTACTTATGTAAATAGCATGCATAAAGGTTATGCATAAGATACTTCTCATGTTATTATTCTGCATACATTAAATTTGGACAAATTAGGCAAATTTTGGACTAAGAAAGTTTGAATTTAGACTTTGAAAGTGTCAATATCAACCTTTCTAAAGTGCAAAAACGGGTTCTCAAAGTGGCAATATTGGATTTGAAAAGTGTGTTTTTATATTCAAATAGTGTGTTTTTTGACTACTTATGAACCTTAAAATTGCATTTTTTTTGTTATAAAACTATGAATTTCAATTCAAAATGTGTGAATTTCAAATCATAAAATACAAATTTTGATTTGAAAAGTGTGAATTTCAAAAAAAAAATGCAAATTTTGATTTGAAAAGTGTGAATTTCAAATCATAAAATGTCAATTTTGATTTGACAAGTGTGAATTTAAAATAAAAAAATGCAATTTCGGATTTGAAAAGTGTGAATTTCAAATAAAAAAATAGCAATTTTTTATTTGAAAATTGCAATTTTCATTTGTAAATGTTCAAAATTTTAAGGTGAAAAATTCAATGTCTAAAATATTCAGTAATTGTTTCAATAACAAGTCAATCCACTAAGTTATAACATATAAAAATGGTTTATCCCGACTTCTATTTTCCGACAAGAAGGATCGTCTGCCCCTTCTTTTCGTACTTAATTGTGAAAATATTTATCCAACAATTCAGCTATATCCATAATGGAGAGCACAAGAAGGATCAACCGACCCTTCTTGCAGTGTCGAGCTATTATGAAAATATTATTGGGAATAAGAAGGATCGGTTAACCCTTCAATTCTGAGGGAATTGTTAAACTAGAACAACTTGGAACTTATAAAATATAAAAATAGTTTGTGCCGACTTCCATTTTCCAACAAGAAGGATCGGCTGCCCCTTCTTTTCATAGTTAATTGTGAAAACCTTTACCCAAAAATTCAGCTATATCCATAATGGAGAACACAAGAACGATCGACCGACCCTTCTTGCAGTGTCGAAATATTATGAAAAGAATATTGATAATAAGAAGGGTTGACCAACCCTTCTTGCAGTGTCGAACTATTATGAAAATAATATGGAGAATAAGAAGGGTCGACCGACCCTTTAATTATGGGGAAATTGTAAAAATAGAACACCTCAGAAGTTATATCATATAAAAATGGTTTGTCCTGACTTCCGTTTTATGACAAGAAGGATCAGCTATCCCTTCTTTTTGTAGTTATTTGTCAAAACCTTTATCCATCAATTCAACTATAGCCATAGTTGATAATACAAGAAGGATCGACCGACCCTTCTTGCAGTGTCGAACTATTATGAAAAGAATATTAGGAATAAGAAGGGTCGGTCGACCCTTCATTTAGGAGGGAATTGTAACAATAGAACTCCTTGGAGAAAGAGTGGCCGCTATTTCTCTAAGAATATTTCTACTTGCCAGCAAAGTATTTAAAGCAAAACTTCTATAAATTTTGCGACATGTGGAACGCTTATATTGTAACACGTGGCATATGTGATTTTTAAAATCAGTTTAAAGATTGTTTAAATGAATATTAAGGATATTAATGGTACCATTTAACATTTGGGGACTGTTTTAAGCTCTTGCATTTTATGAACCAATAATGAGGATGTTATATGACCGGGGTCCAAATGAGAAGTATAGCTTGTAGTTTGTGGAGAAATGAGTAGTTGGAGATGAAGATGGTGTAAGGAATTTATGGTTGAGTTTCTGAGTAGAAGTTCCTTAACAAAGTTTAAAACTGATACACTCCAAATCAATTTTAAATTGATAATAGTTGAGCTGCCCCATTATTCCTCGAGAATGGGGCAACTCCCCAGTAGACAGAGCAGAAAAAATGGGGCAGCTCCCTAGTAGAAAGAGAAGAGATAATGGGGCATCTCCCTAATAGACATGGAGCTTCCCCAAGGTGAGGGATGCTTTGAATGCGTAGAGGGCCTAGGTATCAGAGTTGTAGCTAGCTAGCCGGTGAAGGGACTTGCGAGCAAAGAATCGAGAAGGAGCCATAAAGTTGCACATGTGAGGCCAGGCAAGTGGAAGCAAGGGAGGTGGTATATTGCATGGGGCACACGTGCCATGTTACGGGCACCTGGGTCGAGGCTCCTCCCCCACATGCCCTCCTCGTGTCTGACACGTGGCCCCTTGTATAATGGTGACGCCCATATCCAGGGTTAATATATGGTATACTTGATTCACGTAAATAATTTTGTTTCTTAAAAACAATCATGGGAAGTAATTGCATAATTTAATATATGGTATACTTGATTCACATAGGCTGAAACTTATGGTGAATATTATTCAGCCTGCTGTAGGCCATTTAATGCATGGCAGCAAGCATGTTGGCCATTGAATTTTCAAGGAATCGATTGGAGTGATACATGTACGATTAATCCAACAAAATATTTTTAATCTATCAACACAGTGGCCACTCACTATATATAGGCTAACCATGCCCCATATCACCACAAACTGAAATCGTCTGGGAATCCATGGAATTTTCTTTTACTTCCTCTGTTGTTTTATGAGAAATGGTTGAGTCTTATGATCGCTCCCTAGTTCTCCTCATGATATATGATTTTTTACCGTGAACCTTTTCATTTAATTATTGACCATAGTTGATTATAAGTTTTTCCCGCGAATTATTGCCCGTAGTTGATTATAACTTTTTCCTGCGAATGATGGAGCATTTTGTTTAATTATTGCCCGTATTTTTCATTATTGTTCCATAGTTGCATATTCTTTCTGGATTTCAGTGATTATAAGTTTTGCGGGCGAATACATGTCCTCTGTTACAAAACGACGGCTCCATTATGTCCATATATCCATCAATGGTAGACCTACCAATCTCTTACGATCATATTGTCAGATGCCTAACATTCCAGGATGAGTAGTTCTGTGTAGAAATGATGGTTCCTAAGAGAGATGTAATGGGTTGTTTCACAACTACATTAAGCTTTTCGTTTATTTTATTTCCCGTAGTTGATATATGGGAATTTCGAGCCAAGTCCCAATACATGGATTTGTCATTATGTTCCTTGGACCCAATCACGTTTTCGTCTGTCACTCTTCTTTCAATAACTAGATTTGTCATTATGTTCCTGGGTATGCATGGATTTGTCATTATGTTCCCAGGTATGCAACAAGGAGGGGATGGAGTCATAAGGTTCGCGGGAAAAAATTATACTCAACTACGGGCAATAATTAAATGAAAAGCTTAATGTAGTTGTGAAGCAACCCATTACATCTCTGTTAAGAACCATCATTTGTACACATAACTGACAACATGACCAGAAGAGATAGGTAGGTCTGCCATTGATGGATATATGGACAGAATGGAGTCGGCGTTTTCTAAAAGAGGACATGAATTTTCCCGCAAAACTTATAATCACTGAAATCCAACAAGAATATGCAACTATGGAACAATACATGTGACGAGGCGCAATAATTCGACCTAACAACGTGACGAGTGAGATAGATCTGTGATAGATGGATGTAAGGATGGGATGGATCCATCATCACATGCGGTCATCAACAGTTGCAGTAGTCGTCGAATGTTGTTTTAGTACCAAACCATGCTGTCAACTTCTTCTTATTGCGCCAAGTAGAAGGTATAAGGACTGTGCTTTCATAGTCAGCAACATTCTATTCATTCAACTCTAGTTATTTTCTGATTTCTTCGGGATGAAGAAATAGATTGTTCATGGGGAAGATGTTGGAGGATCTTAGGTTGGCCACCTGACTAGGTCCTCCGTTCAACCACTTCAGAGAACATGTCAAACCATCGTGTCGATCAATGTTAAATTTTAATTAGCATTATAGTGTGTATGGGAAGGCATGCATGAGCCGCTTGTTTTTGAAATTAAACATGGAATGTGTTGAATATAATTGTACCACTGATGAAAAAACTATTCATTAATGATAGTCTATAAATTTCCTTCCTTTGTCTGTTAATTGTTATTTCCCACAATGACAGACTGTAAATTTCCTTCCTTTCTCTCTTAATTGTTATTTCCAGTAGATATTTTCCATTGCATTATTCTTCATGCTTGGATGAAAGAAATATTAAATCACAATTCATATGTTTATGCTCTAGTTTACCGCATCTAAGTATTCACCAGTTTTATGCTAAAATTGATATTGGATTAATTTATGACCAATGCCCAATATTAATGGAGAACACAAGAAGGATCGATTGACCCTTCTTGCAGTGTTCAACTATTATGAAAACAATATTGGGAATAAGCAGGGTCGGTCGAACATATAAAAATAGTTTGTCCCGACTTCCGTTTTCCGACAAGAAGAATCGATCGCCGCTTCTTTTCATAGTTAACTGTGAAAACCTTTATCCAACAACTCAACTATATCCATAATGGAAAACACAAGAAGGATCGACCCACCCTTCTTACAATGTCGAAATATTATGAAAAGAATATTGGTAATAAGAAGGGTTGATCGACCCTTCTTGAGTGTCAAAATATTATGAAAATAATACGGGGAATTTTTAATTTAAAAATTGCAATTTTCATTTCTAAATGTTCAAAGTTTTAAGGTGAAAAGTTATAACATATAAAAACTGTTTGTCCCGACTTCCATTTTCCGACAAGAAGGATCGGTCACCCCTTCTTTTCGTAATTAACTGTGAAAACATTTATCCAGCAATTAAGCTATATCCACAATGGAGAACACAAGAAGGATCGACCGATCCTTCTTGCAGTGTTGAAATATTATGAAAATAATATTGGGAATACGAAGGGTCGACAGACCCTTCTTGCAGTGTTGAACTATTATGAGAATAATATTGGGAATAATAAGGGTCGAACAACCCTTCATTTATGAGGTAATTGTAAAAATAGAACACCTTGGAAGTTATATTATATAAAAATTGTTTGTTATGACTTCCGTTGTACGACAAGAAGGATCAGTCGCCCCTTCTTTCGTAGTTAATTGTGAAAACATTTATCCAACAATTCAGCTATAGCCATAACAGAGAATACAAGAAGGATCGACCCACCCTTCTTGCAGTGTCGAACTATTATGAAACGAATATTGGGAATAAGAAGGGTCGGCCAACCCTTCATTTAGGAGGGAATTGTAAGAATAGAAAACCTTGGAGAAAGAATGACTACTCTTTCTTTGAGAATATTTCCACTTTCCAGCAAAGTCTTTAAAGCAAAAATTATATAAATTTCGTTGCTAAAATTTTGATATCTGGTATCCTAGGGTGACACATGGAACGATCATACTGTGACACATGGCGTATTTGATTCGGAACTTTGAGCAGACCCAAAAGTATATTGTTTCTATTTAAAAGCAAACAAAAAGAAAGAATGTTTCTGTTTGGTTAATCGCAGTTAGAATCATTCCAACTAATGGCATCACTATCTGCATTGTCATCTGGGAATGTCCTTTTCCAACACAGTATCCTGCTTAAATTTTAATTAGCATTATGGTGTGTCTGGGAATACATGCATGTGTTGCTTGTTTTTGAAATTATACATGGAATCAGTGTTGAATATAATTGTCACTGATTTTGTATCTACCCCATTGCAATAAAAAGTAAAATGTTTCTATTTAAAAAAAACAAAAAAGAAAGAATGTTTCTCTTTAAAAAATAAAATGTTTCTATTAAAAAAAAACAAAAACAAAATGTAAAATGTTTCTATTAAGAAAAAACAAAAATAAAGAATGTTTCTCTTTAAAAAGTAAAATGTTTCTATTAAAAAAAAATGTTGGTGCATCCAGCAAGTTGGAAAGAATCAAAATGAAAGACACAATTACTGAATACAGTTACAAACGAGTGCCCAACAACTCATGTCATACTGAGTATGGTTAAAAAGTAAGAAAAGATCAAACCGAGGAGCATACAACTAGACTAACTGTAGATAAAACCCATGTTGACTCAACTCTTCTCGACAGGGGTTCTCACTGTCGTCAACAAGCACCAACAATCCCTTATACACCGGCCTGGAAAGGAGTTACCCTTCCCAGCAACACCTGCGAAGCAAGTGAGGTCTCACCCGAGGCAGATAAGGGTGCTGCATGAACCAAGTTTCTGTAGTGGCATTGAGAATATGCTTTACCCACAAATCTCTTATCGCAGAAAGTTAACCAGAAATCATCAACTTGACAGCATACTATTTACTCATCATTCACATATTATGTAAGCAATTCGCAGATTCAACATAAAGTAAACATTCACAATAACATATCCATTCTACTTAATCGCATGAACCATTATCATTCAATCCACAGCATGATAGACATAATTCAACATTCACCACCGCACAAAGACAGAGACAGAGACAGAATTAGAATAATAATCATACATCTTCATGCATTCATTAAACTCTGCGGCAAACCCGTCGCAGGAACAGTAAAAACATAATGGTGCGGATCCAAATTAGACCAAAAAGAACATTTCTCCACTATCTCTCTCTCTTCTAATATTCCCTTAGGCTTACAATTCACTTCTATTTATATGCTATTGAATGGTCCATATTGACCGATTCTAACAATTGAAGATTTATATGTTATTCAATGGTCCATATTTATACGTTATTCAATGGTCCATATTGACCGATTCTAACAATTGAATATTGACCGAGCAGCCCCCATAACAAAACCATAATAACATCTGGAGTCTACATCGAGACTGAACTTCCAAAGATATGGAAAAATACACAGAAAAAACAGCAAGCCACCAGCAAAAAATCCACAGAAAAAATAGCGAGCTGGATGCTGACCACCAAGATTGGCACGATCGCAGACTGGGAAGACCAATCAGGGAGCATGGTGCTCCCCCTGTGGGAAAATTGGTTCTTCATTAGGGAAGTCCCTCGAGGTATCCATGTAATATTTCAGAGCAGATTCGAGCAAGTGAACACCGATCGAATGAGTTTCTTGGCCGCCTTTTATAATTTGGAGGGCTTCACAGAGGCCGTGAGCTAGCTGGTTCATCGCTTGAATTTCATGAGCAAACAAGATCCTCACCTCCCAATAGGGGTTGGAGATTAATTTTTGGCCCAAATGGGCTTCGTATTCTCGGAGAAGGGATAATTCGTGGTGTGCTATCTGCGCCTCTATCGAATCAGGCGTCTCTGCTAGATACTGAGCACCCCAATTGAAGGTTTGCGGGGCAGACTCTTCCATCCCCATGGTGTGCTATTGAGACGAGCCTTCTCCCTGAGAGCAAATTTCCCCCCAGTTCGTGAAGACCCTACACCCCTGCTGGATCCCCTACATCTACATGCCCTCATACGGGAAACCATGATATAGCGATAAAAAAACTGAACCACCAAAAATCCACCCAGAAGTTCAACCAAGCTTTAAATTGCTACTCTCTCGAATGGAGGTAGCCTACTCCATTGAAAATATTTATAGGATTTTCTATGGAAAGCAGGGTGGAGAGCCAACTTGACTCCTAGAGATTTTCACATAAGCCCACACATACAAGAGGATTGCCATTAATGGATTTGTAGAGATTGAATGACTCAAAATCCATGTAAAAGGCCATCTCGTACAATTGAAAATCATTTTGCAGTACTTGATCGGCAATGCGATACAACCAGAATTACTGCCTTCAGCACGGAGGCAGTTATGCATAAGGAAGCAATGATAGAAACGAATCGTGTAAACCGGCATTAGCATAATGATTGAGGGCGTAATTTATTGGAGGCATGACGTTACAGGGCATCTGGCTAACCCCTGCCTCGTGTCATCCTCCACTACCATACCTTCAAACGAGCCTGCACCTGTCCGAATAGTACTATCATGATGGTTGATAGACGTGTAGACGATGAAAGCTAAGCATTGAGCTGCAGAGTATTAAATGCGGCATCTCCACTACCGTCCCTTCAAATGAGCTTGCATCTGTCTAAATAAAAGATGCCTCCAACATTCAGCGACTGACAAGGACAATCTAAAACGTTGAGCAACTTTAGCCTTTGAAAGTGTCAATATCAACCTTTCTAAAGTGCAAAAACAGGTTGTGAAAGTGGAAATATTGTCTTTGAAAAGTGTGTTTTTCAATTCAAATAGTGTGTTTTTTGACTACCTATGAACCTTGAAATTGCAGTTTTTTGTTATAAAACTATGAATTTCAATTTAGAAAGTGTGAATTTCAAATAAAAAAATGCAAATTTTGATTTGAAAAGTGTAAATTTCAAATAAAAAAATGCAAAATTTGATTTGAAAAGGGTGAATTTGAAATCAAATAATGAAAATTCTCATTTGGAAACTGTGAATTTAAAATTAAAAAATGCAATTTCTGATTTGAAATGTGTCGATTTCAAATAAAAAAATTCAATTTTTTATTTGAAAATTGCAATTTGCATTTATAAATGTTCAAAATGTAAGGTGGAAAGTTATAAAAATGGTTGTCCCAACTTTCGTTTTCTGACAAGAAGGATCGGCCGCCCCTTCTTTTCATAGTTAGTTGTGAAAACATTTATCCAAAAATTCAGCTATATCCATAATGGATAACACAAGAAGGATCGAGCAACCCTTCTTACAGTGTCGAACTAATATGAAAATAATATTGGGAATAAGAAGGGTCGATCAACCCTTCAATTACGAGGGAATTGTAAAAATAGAACACCTTATAAGTTATAACATATAAAAATGGTTTTTGACGACTTTTGTCTTCGATCCTTGTTTTTCAACAAGAAGGATTGGGCACCACTTCTTTTCATAGTTAATTATGAAAACATTTATCCAGCAATTCAACTATATCCATAATGCATAACACAAGAAGGATCGAGCAACCCTTCTTCCTATGTCGAACTAATATGAAAATAATATTGGGAATAAGAAGGGTCGGTCAACCCTTTTGGGAGTGTCGAACTATTATAAAAATAATATTAGGAATAAGATGGGGCGTTCGAACCTTCAATTACGAGGGAATTGTAAAAATAGAAAACCTTGGAAGTTATATCATATAAAAATGGTTTGTCCCGACTTCTGTTTTACGACAAGAAGGATCGTCCACCCCTTCTTTTCGTAATTAATTGTGAAAACCTTTATCCAACAATTCAGCTATAGCCATAATGGAGAATGTAAGAAGGATCGACCGACCCTTCTTGCAGTGTCGAACTATTATGAAACGAATATTGAGAATAAGAAGGGTTGGATGACCCTTCATTTAGGAGGAAATTGTAACCATAGAAAACCTTGGAGAAAGAGCAGTCGCTCTTTCTATGAGAATATTTATACTTGCCACCAAAGTCTTTAAAGAAAAAATTGTATAAATTTTTCTATTAAAATGTTAATATCTGCTATCCTAGGGTGACACGTGGAACGATCTTGTTGAGACACGTGGCATATTTGATTTAGCACATTGAGTATAGCGAGGTTACTATTTTTTCTTTGATTTGGCACATTGAATATAGCGAGGTTACTATTTTTTCTTTGATTTGGCACATTGAGTATAGCGAGGTTACTAATGTTGGTATAACCGCAACACAATTAGGAAATGAAAATTCATTGATAGTAGTTTTAAGGATTAGGCACATGCAAGATTACCCTATAGTTTGAAATGCTAATTGAAAAATTAACATGAATTTATTAATTTATGTTAATCATTTGCAGAAATAGATAAATGTTTTAATTAAATAAATTCACTTCAAACATAAAAGACACACAGATCATTAGTAAAGACAAATCCAAATTGTAGATCAATGTATAGATTATTGATTGCAAAAATTAAATAGTGTTCATAAATAATCTGAAGTGAAAATCAACATTCATGAACACTTTAAATGAGATTAATTACTTATCTGCTCAAATTACTATCAACCAATTAAAATTAACTGATGGAAAATTAAGGGTTCAAGCGCATTCAAGATTGACCTGTAATTGATATGTCAATTGAAAAATTAACATCAATTATAATTTTATGTAAAAACCATTTGCAGAAATAGCTAAAAGTTTTAATTGAATAAATTCCTTTAAAACATTAAGGATAAACAAACCATAAGCATAGAAAAATCAAAACTGTAGATCAATGTTAGTATAGATTGCAAATGATTAAACAATATTGATAAACAACCTGAAAGTGAAAATCAATATTGATCAAATAAATTTGATTAATAGACAAAAGAGTATTCAAGAGAATAACATAACTGTATTAATGAAAGTTTGCAAGAAATTACAAGCCCTGCATTAACCAGAGTATGCCCAGTCTCTTCTGCTGATTTTCTCCACCAAATTCCATCATGATCCCTAGCCTACGAGAGAACTGCCCTTTAAATAATAATTACAATTTTGTTACAAAGGATAAATTCCCAAAAAAAACAGGGATTTCAAAAATAGAACTAGGCTAATGGCCAAGAAAATCTTTCCACATGGCTGCAATTTCTAACAATTCATCTATATTTGGATAATTGACCAACTCAATCCCTAGCTGGGCATCAAACGTAAAAGTTTCCAACTTGTTTTTAGCCAATTTATTTCAAATACCAATAAAAATGTCGATCATTCCCTCAATGGAAATAGGTTGCCTAATTAACTGATCCATGTCATCAATCTTGATATACTCGAGGTGTTGGATCTTCTCTTTAGCTTCCTTGCATCGACATTCAACCTGTTCTAGCATCAACTTCAGTGGAAAAGCTCTTTCAATGAGGTCCATGGTAGGGAACTGCAACTTCTCCATGATGCTATCCATAATGTATCATCTCCTTCCACAAACACCTTGTGCTTTCTGGATAGTATCTCCAACCATATCATTTAGATCATGCCAAGCGCGCAACCTAGTTATGATTTTCTTCAGTTGGAAACTATTGGGAGTAGGAATATTCTCAGGTATCTCCTTAATGTACCTCTGCCATTGCACAATATATTCATTGGCCTTAAAGGCCTGCTATTTTATAGCTACCCGTTGATCAAGAGTAACAGACATCTTCCCAAAAACAATGTGAGTCTTTTGGATATCATTCAAGGTGTGAAACAATTCAGCTAGCAGCTTACAGTGTTCGTCATTGACCTAAATGGCCAAATCCTTAAACTCCAGCTAGGAAAACCCAGAGAAGGCATAGAAGGATGCACTTGTAGTTGCATCCTCACATTGTTTTTCTAGCACAACTATCCTTTGTGTAAGGGCAGCATTTACAACTTCTACATCATCTAATTTAACCTGGAGAGAGGTATTTTTCAACTGCAGATATTCAAACATATCTTCAAATACCTTCCTAAGATCAGTAACATAAGATTCATGTTCCTCATTGGTTTTGGCCATTTTCTCTTCAAGCTTCTTTAGCTCTTATTTATTTAAATCAATCTCCCTATTCAACATTGTCACTGAATCATAGTGTGCACCTGCAAATGCACCCGTGGTTGTAGCAACATCCAATGCTTCTCGTTGTATGTCATCGGACTGCTTGGTCCAAATTATTTGATTAGGAGTAGGTGCCTCCAATCCACCTTGATACCTGCTTCTCTTCTTACCTTTTCTTACCACTCACTTGGGAGTTCTATTGTAGAAGTAATCCCCAAGATGGACTACAATTTCGTCTTCAAACTAAGCTACCAATTCAGTAAATGATGAAGTCACATTTACTGTTGAAACCAATGAAGATGTCTGAGTAGTAGAAGGAGCAGGTATAGACATAGTTATTTGGGAAGTAGTTGGGGTGGAAGGGATATTTTGAATAACTGCTGGTACATAATTTGGGGATGGAATTGAAGTGAAGGAATCAAAAAGTGGAACTTGGATATCATCAATTGGTAATGAAGAAGGAGGAACTCGAGTCTGCTCATCAGTAGCTGGTGGTGATAAAATGAATGGAGGTGATTGTTGAGGGACAATCAAAGATTGGATCTCTGCAATAGTAGATGGAAAAATAGGAAGTGGAACCAAGATGGATGGGAATGGAGCAGTGATGGTAGTTAGAGTATGGAAAATCTAGGATATGGGGAATGGAGGTGTTAGCCCAGATGACAAAGCTGAAAGAATTTGAATTGATGGAAGTAGAAGTGTTGAGGTTGTGGTGTCAGCAGCAGGGGTAGTTTCAAGAAACTGATGGTCTAGGACAGAATCATCCACTTCAATAGCATTCAATAAATTTGTAATTCTTTATGAAGTTTCAGTTACTTCCTCAATCACAGCCACAGAAGAATGTACCTCATATTCAACATCACTGTCGCTAATATTGAAGGTAGGGATTTGAGATGTAGAAGTCTGATTTTTCTTCCTTTTGGCTGGCTTGGTGACAGTCTGAGGAACTGCAATAATCACTTGAATATTAGCAGTAAGCTTAGCAATTGCAACTACTTGAGTGTTTAGAATCAAAGTCATCTGAGCTAACTTCTGCTTTGATTGCTGTGATGCTTGCATCGATACCTTCGATTGTTCAGCAGTCTTTACCTCTCAAGCATCTTTCATGAGACCTTTTCCTTTATCACCTTTACTGCAGGTCAACATTAGTGGAGCAAGTGATTTATGACCTTCTTTCTCCTCTCTATCCTTTCTTTCTTGCTCAATGAGGTTTACTTCCATTGCTTTGTGGCTCAAAACCGTAGTCTTAAGGTCATGTTGATATTGCATGATATGGTTCTATTCATGTTTACTCTTAGCCCTTGCCAACACTTCATCAAAGGTATTTACACCCTGATGATAGATTCATCAAGAATTTCTTCATCGACAAATACACCCCTCACATGGTTGTGCTTGAAATGGGCATCTAGAACACCTTTACGATCATGTCTTCTTTTGGTCACGAACCCAATTTTAAAGCAACAATTTTGTCACCCAACACTATATCCCAAGTTGAATTTGGGATGGCCAATGGCCCAAGGTTCAAGGGGAACTTAGGCCACTCATTCCTCTTAGGACCACTTAGCCTTAAATACACACCATCGGTAACAGTTTGATAGGAAACCTCTTCAATCACCAATATGTCAGGAACTATCCTGGGTAGTAGATGAACAATACTACCTCCCCAAACTTTGACATATGAGAAAGATTCACACACATACCAGTCACCAATTGTGGCAATGAAGGTTCTGGCATCAACTGAGAAAGAAGGAGCCTGTTCTATGAAGATTTTGAAGTAAATACTTTCAAAGAAGTGATCACAAATGTCATATATGAAAGTCATATAATTGTTCTCCCATAATGTTGAATGATAAATATGGACACGAGGATCTGATGGATTCCAATTCCATCCCATGTTGGGATATTGGAATTCTGCACAAAATATATAAATGACAAAAGCTGAAAAGAAGAAATGTGGCTTCTTCGCAGCTGGTGCCTTCTCATATGCTTGAATGGTTGTTTTGAGTTCAAAAGACAAGGATGACGCCTAAGGGAATGACTCACCAGTCGTTAGAACATGATGGGCTACAGGAGCCCACTCAGCTTTAAATACATAACAGTTTGGGATACCATAGAGTCTACATAGCATGGCAGCTAATAGGGAATAAGGTTCTCGAAACCAGGAAACATGGTACAAGTTATCAGCCCTACATATAAAACTGTCAGGTTTATTCATCCATGGCTTCAACATTTCATTGAAATTCTACTTGTTCTTAGAAGATTCCATGAACTCAACATTAAGGGGTTGCATAGAAATGTTTAAGAGCATAAGCTCTAATGAAATATTTAGGGAGGAAGGTAACCAGTTGTGACCCTACACTGTTGTAGGATGCGAGAGCAAAAACAACCTTTTATAATTCAAATAATCTTTCACAATCCGCAATTGTGGGTTATGGGTTGCGGGGCCACACAACACACCTTATTACTTGAACCATTTTTCCGCAATCCACAATTAAGGGTTGCGGAATGAAAAGGTCAAAATCTATTTACAAAGTCTTCCCGCAATAAGCAATAAGCGGGATTGCGGGATGAAAGCGACTTAGTGGAAAAACTCAAAGCTTCCCGCAACTTCCGAAAAACAATAAAAAAATAGACAAACTAAATTTCATTTAAATCACCCAGTGTAATCTCATCCACGGGATCAAGACAAATCGACGGTTAAAACTTAAACATGTAGGAAGGAAAAGAAAGGTTGCGGGGTTTTATTTCATAAATGTTCTAAATTTTAATGTGAAAAAATGAATGTCTAAAATATTCAAGTCATTGTTAGAATAACAAGTTAATGGGATAAGTTATAAGATAGAAAAATGGTTTGTCTCGACACCCGTTTTCCGACATGAAGGATCGGCTTCCCCTTCTTTTTCATACTTAATGGTGAAAACGCTTATCGAGCAATTCAGTTATATCCATAATGGAGAACAAAAGAAGGATCGACCAACAAGAGAAAGAGTGGATGCTCTTTCTTCAAGTTGTTCTATTTTTACAATTCCTTGATAAATGAAGAGGTGACCGACCCTTATTTTTTTCCAATATTCTTTTCATGATAGTTCTAGACTGCAAGAAGGGTCGGTCGATCCTTCTTTTGTTCTCCATTCTGGATATAGGTGAATTGCTGGATATCAGTGTTCACAATTATCTACTAAATGAAAGGGCAACTGATCCTTCTAGTCGGAAAATGGATAGTTGGGACAAATGTTTTGTATACGTTATAATTTAGCTGATGTCGAGATCCCTATTATTTACAACGAAAGTCGGAAGTAGGGAATTGTCAGCCTAGCCTTGGTAGATTAAATATTTTTACATTTATCTCATAAATGAAGGGTCAGTCGAACCTTCTTGAACTTAGTATTCTTCCAGTGTTCACCATTTTGGATATACATGAATTGATGGCCTAGCCTTCGTACGTTGAATATTTTTACAATTCTGTCATAAATGAAGGGGTGGATGACCCTTCTTTTGCCTAGTATTATTTTCATAAAATTTCTAGACTACCAGAAGGGTCGGTCGATCCTTCTTGTGTTAGCCATTATGGATATAGGGAATTTTTGGATATAGATGTTCACAGTTATCTACTAAATGAAGGGGCAGCCGATCCTTCTTGTCGCAAAACGGAAGTCGGGATAAAAAAAAATTATATGTTATAACTTAGTTGATGTCTGGATCCCTACTATTTACAGCAGAAGTTGAAAGTAGGGAATTGTCGCCCTAGACTTTGCAGATTAACTATTTTTACATTTATCTCGTAAATGAAGGGTTAAGCGACCCTTCTTGTGCTTAGTATTATTTCAGTGTTTCCATTTTTGATATACATGAATTGACAGCCTAGCCTTTGTAGGTTGAATATTTTTACAATTCCCTCATAAATGAAGGGGCGGCCAACCGTTCTTCTACCAAGTATTCTTTTCATAATAGTTCTAGACTGCAAGAAGGGTCGGTCGATCATGCTTGTGTTCGCCATTCTAGATATAGGAAAATTCTCGATATAGGTTTTCACAATTGTCTACTAAACTAAGGGGAAACCCATACTTCTTTTCGAAAAACAGAATTCAGGACAAACATTTTGTATATTAACTTAGCTCATGTCGAGATCCCTACTATTTACATTAGAAGAAGTTAGGAATTGTCGGCCTAGCCTTGGTATATTAAATATTTTTACATTTCTCTTGTAAATGAAGGGTGAGCCGACCCTTCTTGTTCTTAGTATTATTCCAGTGTTCACCATTTTGGATACACATTTATTGGTGGCCTAGCCTTCGTAGTTGAATATTTTTAAAATTTCCTCATAAATGAAGTGGCAGCTCACCCTTCTTCTTCCCAATATTCTTTTGACAATAGTTCTAGACTGCAAGAAGAGTCGGTTGATCCTTCTTGTGCTCTCCATTCTGGATATAGGGAATTGATGTATATAGGTATTCACAATTATCTACTAAACGAAGGGGCAGCATATCCTTCTTGTCAGAAAATGGAAGTTGGGACAAACATTTTTTATATGTTATAACTTAGCTTATGTTCAGATCCCTACTACTTAGAGCGGAAGTCGGAAGTTGGGAATTGTCGGCCTAGCCTTCGTAGATTAAATATTTTTACATTTCTCTCATAAATGAAGGGTCAACCGACCCTTCTTGTGCTTAATATTCTTCCAGTGTTCACCATTTTGGATACACATGGATTGACGGCCTAGCCTTCGTAGGTTGAATATTTTTACAATTCCCTCATAAATGAAGGGGTGGACGACCCTTTTTCTGCCTAGTATTATTTTTCATAATAGTTCTAGACTACAAGAAGGTTTAGTCGATCCTTCTTGTGCTCAATATTCTACTAGTGTTCACCATTTTGGGTGTACATGAACTTATGACCTAGCCTTCATAGGTTGAATATTTTTACAATTTACTCATAAATGAAGGGGTGACCAACCCTTCTTCTTCCTAGTATTCTTTTCATAATAGTTCTATACTGAAAGAAGGGTTGGTCAATCCTTCTCGTGTTCGCCATCTGGATTAGAATGAACTCCCATGAGCTTCATAGCGAAACAAGGCATTGGACTATTCCCAAAACAATGTGGGTAGAAAGGATTTGCCATCTTTGTGAGTCTTTGAGAGTTGAGGATGAAAATCAATTTCTCTTAGAGTTTCTTTCTTACACCCACATTATATATGATTTTCATAGTATTTGCCACAATACAGACCTTTCTAACCTCCTAACTTTCCAAAACTATAGTGAGCTTGGAAAGCTTCTTACCAAACTTTTTGAGCATAGGAACAAAAGTTTAAAGCAAACGAAATAATAACCTTAACCTTCTTAAGATCTCATAGACCAAAGTTATCCACCATCATTATAATCATCATCAATAATATTTTTAATATCTTTTACACATGAATCATTTTATAGTATAATAATTTTATTACATAATTTAAAAAATAATAAAAATCATATGATAAAATTCAAAATTATTTGAATATATGTAATAAACAAAAAAATATTTATAATTTAAAATACAAATAGTTACATATATTATATTGCAAAAACTTTAACCTCACTGCATAGCATAATATAAATACATCTTGATCTTCTATAAATTATTTTAGAACCACAAGCTATGAATATGGAACTTAATAGTCACAAGAAAAGTAAGTAGACATTATCCCTTAAAAATCCACTCAAGCAATCAATTTACTTTCTCATGGGAATTGTGTTTGTTAGAAATAATAGTATTAATATATTAAAGTATTAATTTATCAATTTATACAAATAATAGTATCTTAAACAACTGTTAATAAGTTAATAAGGATTTTAGCTAACTATTAAAACATATGAAAGTAATAATTTTTTAAAGACGAAAGAGAGAAACAAGCATCCATGCAAACTAACGAATCACAATACGAACAGTTATTATTAAGTAATTAACTTCATTGCAAACCCCATAGCCCAAGAAAAATGTTAAAAATGAACCAAGGGTTGCACGAAGTATTAAAACTTGTTAAAGTATTAATTTATAAAAGTAGTAGGTATTTTAACAAACTAAATTAAGCTGTGACAGCAAATTATCTTTGAAATTCTATTCATGATAATGGATAAGATAACTTTGTATTGGTCATAAACTCAACAACATTTACGAACTGTGAAGAATAGTCGCGTCTTTTGGTTTGGCGGATTTTGAGTTCAATAAATCTATGGATCATATTTTTGTTGGGCAGATCATATCCACATTGTGCAGTAGATTGCATCTGTAAATATTTCTCAACGATTCTGGCGATCTCCTGTGTTTGGTAAAGAGTGAACATGGAGAAGTATGACCTACAAGACAAAATCGGAGAGGGATCATATGGGAAGGTTTTCAAGGCTAGAGTCAGAGCAACAGGTCAGATGGTGGCTCTCAAGAGAACATGTTCCGCGTACAATGGCGAAGGGGTTCCTGCCAGTTCTCTCAGAGAAATCGCAAATCTCAAGCTGCTCTCCCGTGGTGAAAACATTGTCAAGTATGTATGTTTTTATTGTTTTTTTTTCACGTTTTTATTGCATATCAACCAAAATTCGGTGGATTCTGCAGCTAATTGCTTTGCGAATTCGCTTATACTCTGCAGGTTGATCGCTGTGGAGGCCGACGACAGTGAAGGTGGAAATGTGGCGGTATATATGGTGTTTGAATTTATGGACTGTGACCTTGGAGCTTTGTATCAGAGATATTTAACCAACCATGAATCACAGCTACCGCCCATGATCGTCAAGGTCCACTTAATATATATTTTTCAATGCATTGCATTGTACATAGTATAACGCTTTATTGTTTATATTATAATTTTTATTTTGTTGTTGAGCATATCGCTGTTTGCGATGCAGAACATTATGCATCAGCTGCTTAAGGGAGTTGAGTATTGTCACAGGCACGGAGTTATACACAGGTCACTCTTATATTTTCTTTTGTTGTGATCTCATCTCAGCTGATATTTTAAAATATATATTTGCATTAACGTATCGTACGTTTTTGGGATTGCAGAGACTTGAAACCTCCGAATATATTATTGAATTTAGAGGCCGGACTGGTAAAGGTTGCAGATATGGGGCTTGGTAGAGTTCTACATAAGACGTTCGCGTCCTATACCCAAGAGGTAGGTGTTTATTCTTTGCCTGGAAAGACGCGAAACTTGGGATAGTGATTATTCTAATTAAATTAGGGTTTCTAAATTCTAATTGACTATCAAATGCAGGTGGCAACTCTATGGTATAGGCCTCCTGAATTGCTGCTCGGAGAAACAGACTATAATTTTGCAATTGACATTTGGGCTGTTGGGTGCATTTTTGGTACAATACATTTCATTTCGTATAAAGTTTTTTGGTTTGTAGGCATTATTCAGTTAAAAAAACATTAATGGTAATGGTTGTAACTAATTATGCAGCTGAATTGTGTAATATGGAGCCTTTTTTTGTCGGAGATACCGAGACACAATACCATCAAATAATCAAGATATTCCAGTGAGTTTCAGTATTTTTAAGTCCAAAAAAGTGTTTACTGTAATTGTATTATCTTTTTGGTCGAAATAGATCAATTACCATAGTTCTGCTTTCCTCTTTCATCTTTCAGGGTAATAGGAACTCCGAATGAAGAATTATGGCCGGGAGTAACTCAGCTTAAGTATTGGAGTTCTGAATTTCCTAAGTTTAGGCCTCGGGATTTGGGAGATCTCATTCAAAATTTAGATGACTGTGGTTTGGACTTGTTATCAGTAAGATACTCTAGTCCTTTAAGATTCTTGAAGGCATTATTATTTTTACTTATTTAGGGTTAAATGAATATAATTGTCGTTTATGTCTTCATTTACTAATGCTTATATAAATTTTAATAAAATTTATTTTATGCAGAAAATGTTTCAACATGAACCTTCGAGAAGAATTTCAGCCAGGAACGCACTATCCCATCCCTACTTTTTTGACGTCGATGCGTGCCTTGACATCTCATTTTCTAATTTATATTAAATCTGTGTCTTACACCTTACACCTGCGTAAGGCACGGTCTATAGTAATCCCTTAGCGGTCAAAGTTCTCTCACTGACTTTCAATTTGTTTTGGTTTTTACAAATATATTTTTATTATAGTTTTTTAATAGCTATAAAAAATATTAATATTAAATTAAATATTTGAAAATTTAAAAATATTTTTCATAATTTAAAAATATATTAAAATTTTAATCAAGGTTAGCTCTTCATGCTACCACACCCTAAGTTAATTGGAGTCCGTTGGAATCCGTTTCCAACAATAAACTTCTTTAATCCACAATTCTCCAGATTTTCATTTGAATTTCACAATTTTGCCAATCAACTCCTACAGAATCAGAATACAGATAAGCTGACGAAGCTTAATGAATGTGGGAAAGCAAAGAAAGATCTCGAGCAATTGGAAGATTTTGACGTCATCTACTAAACATTACATGTTAATTAATTTGGAGCAATTGGAAGATTTTGATCCAAAGTTGGCAGAAGAAGAGCGGGAGAAAGGTATGAGATGCAGTTTTTGTTACATATGATATTTGACAAGATATTGGATAGAAATCTAGCAGAAAGCACAATAGTATGGCTCTGAATATTCAAACTTATCTGCTTACTCCATGGGAATAATCTCAACTGCAACTTAGTGCTTCACCTCGACATCATAGGTATTGTGATCAGCTGCCATATGTTTTATTGGGAGCAGGTGCCAAGGGGCTATGTATTAATACATGTTTGTCTACCCACAGTATTTGTCATATATGCATATAGTATATCTTTTTAAACATATAGTATATCTTTAATTTTAAAAGAAAATTAACACTAAATATTAATGTTGAATGTGTGAGGTTTAAGAAGACAAAGAAAGAAAAGTTGTCCTAGCTTGTCAGTTTACACTCCTTCTAGGAAAATGCATTTGTGAGCTTGTTTATGGTTCTACTTATGGGCCATCCTTATCTCGATTGCAATCCACGTGTCACTGCAGGTCTCACATTTCCATGTGCATACTTCTCAGTCAGTTTAAACAGAATTTCTACCAGCAAGTGTATGGCCATCCATAGGTTATGTTGCTTACAGTGGCATTAAAATTTCATACTTGGATATGGTTAAATTCTCAAAAAAAAATAAAAAATTAGTAATTTGATCTATTTTAAATCATGTCCAATACTTTATTTTTCTAGTTGTTCATAGAGATTAGCATATAAATATAGCTCTATTTTTCAAAACTTAATAATTATTACGAGTAATACCTACTACCTACTTAGAGATTAATTTGATTAACATGAAGGTTATTATTATGGGTGAAACACATAGATAAATATTCATATTTATTCACTACAACAAAGAGGGTGAGTTTATATATTTTCTTGTATATATAACCAATAATTATTTTTGATGTTAAAATGACATATTTATGTAAAGAGAGCTTGGCTTTGGCATTTCCATTTATGAATATTATAATCAAGAGCTTTCTAAGGACTCTCATTTATATATATATATATATATATCTCCCTTTGATTTGATATTAATTTAAAAAGTTGTGAAGAAGAGCGAATGAAATTTGATCCTGGGTGGTTCCTCTTATTTGGGTGCATTTTTTATAGAACCTGACACCCTTCATTTATTGAGTTTGTTGTTAAAGGCCGGAGTTGCAAGAATCCCTCTGAGCTCTATGTCAGTTAGTCTCAAGGAATACATTTTCTTACGGTTGAAATATTTCCTTGTTCTCATATTGTCCCTGATATGGGGAAACATCATGAATTGACAATCAAGCTTCAAGTTTCAAAGCCCTATCATTTACCATATTAAACGAGCTATATCCAAAGCTAGTAGCTAGAGCGATAGCCAGAGCGAGGGCTAAATTTGGATCCGGAAGATAGATTTAGAGCCATGTTCTAGGTGCCTTGGCGAGGTAGCAAGGTGCCTTGTCATCGATACATTGCCTTACACTCTCGTTCTCCCATTTGATGGAATAGCACATATGTGTTGAATGTGTGAGGTATCAAGGGGCCTTGTCATCGAGACATTGCCTGACCCTCCAGTTCTCCCATTCGATCGTGTAGTTATATTTAATTCTTGAATACTATATATCAAGCAATCAATACTGTATAATAAATCCAACTCATCAAATTACGGCCATACATTTAATTCTTGAATATACTATACGTCAAGCAATCAATATTGTATAATAAACCAACTTATCAAATTGTGTTCATATAAAGAAAGCATCATATAGAGCTTAGCACAATAGTTTGGCCAAAAATAGTCCTTTAAGGTATTGTGTCTCGGTTTATCCCCAATCACACAGGTATGGTGTATTCGAGCTTTCTGCAGAGTCTAGCCATCTTTACATACTGCCATTTCTTTGCAATTTTTTTCTTTTGGTGTGTTCGATTACATTCACGCATTGCCATTTGTTAACTATGCCTTTCTTTTTCTATGTGCGGTGACTTTTTGTTCGATTTATGTAGTCAAATCCAAATCACATGACACGAAGAGCGAAGGTTGGGATCAAACTCACTAGACGAGGCATGGTTGGAGCTTGTGGAGACACTTGAGGACAATGGCATAACTATGATAAATGTAAGGAAATGGAAGTTGTTGGATTGACTATTGGTCTCGTTATGAAAGCAAGCTGCACTGTACGATACGAAGTGGAAAATGAAAGAAAGCTACACTGTATGATACCAGGTGGAAAATGAAATTTACACCTATGATGTGTGCGATAAGAAAATTACCATTGTCAATCCATGTACCAAAAATGTGTGCGATAAGAAAAGCAGACACGCTCCCACTTAAGGAAGGGACTTAAAACGTTTTTTTGTATCTACCTTGTTATTTATCCTTTCCCTTTATTATCTTCAAGTACTTATACTATAATTAGTGCTCATGTATTATCTGCATGTGGTTTCAAACATGATTAAACCACCCAATAACTATTAGAAAGTTTCCCGAGGTATGATAACTAGTATACCTAAATTGCCTAATATAATCATTGTTTTCTAAAATTATGTATTGTAGTTTAATATTTTTAATAATATTTAGGTCCCAAACATGATGAAATCAAGAAACTATCCCAAGTATGATAAGTATGATAACTAGTATAGCTAATTGGCTAATATAAACATTGGTTTTTAATATTATGTGCACTTAAATATTTTTAATAATATTTGTTTTTGTTAAAATATGGTCTTTAATTGCCACAAGTTATTTTACTAGACACATATAGGTTTAATCCTATTATATGTTGCACACAAATGTGTTGGAGAAAATTAACAAAACCAACATGAAGGACATGAGGAAATGGAGAGACAAGTGTGTTTTTGAACTTTGGAGAGACATGTGTGTTTTTCAGCTTTTTTTATCTATTCATCTAGGTAATAGGGTGGGGATTAGGACATTAATTCAGTTATTCCTTTGTCTTGATGGTGATCATAAGAGTGATATGCTCTTGATTAGTGTGCTTATGTATTTTTTGTAGTCCAAAGCAATGCAAGATCCAGCTATCGAGCATATCCTTTTAAATCTTGTCATGAGACATGTAATGTGAAACTTTTTTAATTGACATTGAGAAAACTGCTTTGTGTAACAACGATCATGTCCAATTGCTATAAATTGTTGTATTTAAAAATATCATCAGATGATTCCTTGTTGAATTGTTCATTAAGTGCCCATGTTATGATTGATTGTCTAGAAATGAATGATTCTAAACCCTCCTTGAAAAGGGATTATGTCCTGAAGATCAAAGAAGGGCCAATTAGATAATCAAGTGGTAAAATAAAATCTGCAAGATAATGGGGACTCAGGTTGTTTTTTCATGCTTAGAATAGGATAGATTTTTAATGCTAAGATTGAAGGGTTCCTTTTAAGGATTTCTATTGGAAGGATTATGGTGTGGGTTTTAAATAATTTTCTCTGGAACTATTCTTCTTGACATGTTTTTTCAAATTCTCATTATTGATCCTTTCAATTATCAAGAAAGATATAATGATTCAAATGGGCATTATTTACCTGTTGATAAACCTCCATTCCTAGAAAATATTGCATGAGGCTTAGATTTTTCATATCAAACTCACTCATCATGGAAAATTTGAATTCATCCTTCATCTTAGAACTGCTATCCATATACAACAGATCATCAACATATAAACTGACAGTAATAATATCATTACCTTGTTGTTTGTAGTAAAGGATAGGTTCACTCTTACTTCTACTTATGTTGAAGCCATTCTCATGAAAATATCCATCAATCCGAACATACCAAAATCTTGGTGCTTGCTTTAAGTCATACAACACCTTCTTCAACTACTAGACTTAATGTTATTTTCTTTGTACTTCAAAATGCCATGGTTGTTCTAACTGCATGACATGAAATTAAAATGTCTTCTCTACAGTGGATGAAGGTTTCATCGGTTAAATCAAACTTGGTGACGAACAATGTTTATAGGTATCTGTAAAAGGAGATATGGAAGTCCATATTAAAGAAGGTATGAACAATTTTAAAGATGTTTATTACATTCCAAATAAGTCTTGGATAGTTGTGAGAAACAAATTATAAAGTAATGTTTGGGAATACAGAATGCACAATTTATGAATAGAGTCAAGGAAATAGGGTGGTTACAGTTGTGCCTTTGTCAAATAATCAGATGTTCCCATTGAATTTTGGACAACATAGAATCAATCTTTCTACTGTGGCATATGACAACAGAAGTTGGTTGTGGCATCTAAGATTTGGGAATTTGAATTTTCATAATTTGATGCTTCTATCATTAAAAAAAATTGTTTATGGTTTTCCTAAGGTTGAAGAGCACAAGGAGGCTTGTGAAGGATGTGCTAGAGGAAAACATGCAAAGTTATTTATGGTTTTCCATGATTCTAGTGCTCATGGTATGTTCCTATTGTTGAGATTTTGGTTGATCAGTGAAGTTGTAAACACATGTCTACCAATCAGCTTCTTACATAAAGTTGGGAGCTTTGCGAGATGTCTTAAGGATGCAAATAAGTGTATTGAGATGAATCCATCATTTACAAAAGGTTACTCAATAAAGATTGTTGTTCATATATGACAAAGCCTTGGAAACTTAACATGTAAGCTATAATTCTATGGTATGGTATTCTAATTGTAAGTTTTTTGGGTAGTTTAAGAGTCTCTAGATTATTATTTATCCTTTCCATTTATTATCTTCAAGTACTTATACTATAATTAGTGCTCATGTATTATCTGCTTCTGGCTTCAAACATGATTAAACAACCCAAGAACTATTAGAAAGTGGCCCGAGGTTTGATAAGTATTATAGCTAAATTGCCTAATATAATCATTGATTTTTAAAAGTATGTATTGTAGTTAAATATTTTTAATAATATTTGGGTCCCAAACATGATGAAATCAACCTAGAATTATTAGAAATTGTCCCAGTATGATAACTAACATAGCTAATTGCCTAATATAAACATTGTGTTTTAATATTATGTGCACTTAAATATTTTTAATAATATTTGTTTTTGTTAAAATATGTTCTTTAATTGGAACAAGTTATTTTACTAGACACATATAGGCTTAATCCTATTATATGCTGCACACAAATTTGTTGGAGAAAATTAACAAAACCAACTTGGAGGACATGAGGAAATGGAGAGACGAGTGTGTTTTTGAACTTTGGAGAGGCAAGTGTGTTTTTCAACTTTTTTGTATGTATTCATCTGGGTAATAGGGCCAGGATTAGGACATTACTTCAGTTATTCCTTTGTCTTCATGGTGAAGATAAGAGCTATATCCTATTGATTAGTGTGCATTTGTATTGTTTGTAGTCCAAAGTGATGCAAAGATCCAACTATCGAGCATATCCTTTTAGATCTTGTCGTGAGACATGTACTGTGAAATTTTTTTAATTGACATTGAGAAAACTGCGTCATGTAACAACGATCATGTCCAATTGCTATATTGTTGTATTTCAAAATATCATGAGATGATTTCTAGTTGAATTGGTCATTAAGTGCCCATGTTATGATTGATTATCTACAAGTGAATGATTCTAAACCCTTTGTGAAAAGGGATTATGTCCTAAAGGTAAAAGAAGGGCCAATTAGATAATCAAGTGGTAAAATAAAATCTACAAGATAATGGGGACTAGGGTTGTTTTTTTATGCTTAGAATAGGATTGATTTTTAATGCTAAGATTGAATGATTCCTTGTAAGGGTTTCTATTGGAAGGATTATGGTATGGGTTTTCAATAAATTTTTTTGAAACTCTTTTTATTGACATGTTTTTTCAAATTCTCATTGGTGATCCTTTCAATTATCAAGAAAGATATACTGATTCAAATGGGAATTATTTACTTGTTGATAAACCTCCATTCCTAGAAAATATTGCATGAGGCTTAATTATTTCATATCAAACTCACTCATCATAGAAAATTTGAATTCATCCTTCATATTAGAACTTCTACCCATATACAACAAATCATCAACATATAAACTGACAGTAAGAATATCATTACCTTCTTGTTTGTAGTAAAGGATAGGTTCAGTTGTACTTCTACTTATGCTGAAGCCATTCTCATGAAAATATCCATCAATCTTAACATACCAAGCTCTTGGTGCTTTCTTTAGGCCATACAATGCCTTCTTCTACTTGCAAATGAAGGTTTCATAGGTTAAATCAAACTTGGTGATGAAAAATGTTTATAGGTCTCTGTAAAAGGAGATATGGAAGTCCATATTAAAGAAGGTATGAAAGATGTTAGAGATGTTTATTACACTCCAAATAAGTCTTTGATAGTTGTGAGAAAAGAATTATAAAGTAGTGTTGGGCAATACACAATGCACAATTTATGATAAGAGACAAGGAAATAGGGTGGTTACAGTTGTGCCTATGTCAAATAATTGGATGTTCCCATTGAAGTTTGGACAACATAGCATCAAAATTTGTGTTATGGCATATGACAACAGAAGTTGGTTGTGGCATCTAAGATATGGGCATTTGAATTTTGATAGTTTGAAGCTTTTATCGTTTAAAGAAATTGTTTATGAATTTCCTAAGGTTGAAGATCACAAGGAGGCTTGTGAAGGATGTGCTAAAGGAAAACATGCAAGACATAAATTTTCAAAAGGAAAGGCATGGAGGGCCCATTATCCACTTCAACTAGTTCATTCTGATATTTGTCTATGCAGACAAAGAGTTTTGGTAAGTCATCATATTTCATTACTTTTATTGATTGATGAATACTCCCGAATGTGAAGAGATCTGACGCTGTCACCATCATCATTGGAGGATCAAGTACATTTATTTCATTTCGGGAATGATTGACGGATCACACGCGGGGGATAAAATTAAAAATCTGGCTTATCGCTCGCTCTTTCTTCATTGTGAATTTAGATATTGTAGTAGAGTGAAGAAACTAGAGTCGAGTTGGCTATGTTTTGTGATTGAGAGTTTGTAATCCAGCAAATTGCAAGTTAATTTGTCAGCTGGTAGTGTGGCTTAAGGTTTTTTTGAGGAGGTCCCAATACCCATCTATGTCTCTGCAAGGCTAGAGCTTCCTGGACTCATTTCCTCACAAATTCCTATTAATGTCCGGGCATGTGCAAGCTAATGAGGCTCACTTTTGGCACGTTAGATGCAATAAAAAATGAAAAATCAAGCATCCCTCAACTTAATTGGTGTTTTTGACATTCTTACACAAGATATCTTGCATAGAGTAAAAAAAATGAAACGTAGGAAATTGAGTCACATTTCCATATATATAAGTTTAAGTATTGAAAATTTACATAACTATGTCAAATTTCATGTTTTCTAACAGGCACTTTTTATTTTTTTGGCAAATGATAAGGTATATGTTTTTGTGGGTGCAGCCTTTCAATGCGTAAATTACGGTTTCAGGATACAAAAATTGGTAGACATGTATAGAACCCATAGCACTAGTGCAGCGCTATTTTTCCAAAATTCAATGTTTAATTTTTTATTTTTTTTTAATTATGTAAGTGGTCAAACCTCAAGAGCGATACATCAAATGTGGGTGCAGCCTTTGAAGGTATTAATGCAGTTATTTCGGCTTGGATTTTTTATAGCATGTAGAGGTCTGTGTCTTCTAGTGCAACATACAATTTTTTTTTAAATGGTTGTTTAATGAAAAAGTTACGGAATAAACACTAACAGTATATTTTTTGACCAACAAAGTGATGAGACAAGAAAATTAGGAAATAAATAGAAAATATCATTTTTTTTTTTAAATTACATATTTGGAATAAGCATAAAAAATTCTATCTATGCCTAAAATTTCATCAATAATGGTCATGTATGTCATGCTGTAGAGAGCGGTGAAAAACATGCATATTTAGGTGCAAAATTGCACCTAAAGGGTCCCTCAACTTCGTGCACAAACCTGTCCCTAGAAAGACACAAAACACGAATAGGCCAAACCTAGAGCCAAGGGAAAAGGAACACCATGATGCCGGTACATCTACATTACGATCTGCAACCTTCTTCCTAAATTATGTCCCACCACAAAATTTGCATACCAAGATAGTAAAATTGTGAAAGAATGTGAGGTAACAGTTGGAAACGATGTTGGTGCTGAAGCGGGTCATGGTACACAGAGATATTTTGAAGCACATCACGAAGTTATCATTTTTGTACCATGACGTGGGAAACTTCATCGAGTTCAATTACACCCATTACATGCACCCTATTGTCTCAACCGAAGGCCATCCAATCGAATTGGAACCACAATAGTGGGATGTTGGCATGGCCATAGCTGGTATTTTTGCATTAGTGCACTTGTTAAACATCTTCTCTTATTCTTGCATGGGAATTATTGTGGCTAGAGACAAGGTATCCATTGATACAGACCTTATTGCTAGAATCACGAGTTTAACTAAGGATGGGGTGGACCTGTCACATTTATTCGTTGGGAAAGAACGAGACAGTGTCCTTGCAACTAGGATGAAGGATAAATATAATATGTCAAAGAGAAATAGAGGCTTTGGCATAGCGTCTACCGGTGAACAGGGTGTTCAGTTTGCTACAAAGCTATTAGAAACAAATTTGCTCCGTAAGAATAGACCAAACCCAGTCACTACTTCTATCATTGATGTCGGAGAACAATGTACACAAGGAGTTCAAATGACTTGGGACACTTTTATGTTAAATCAGTTTCTTGCAGACTATGCGGATGCACAGGATTGTGGCACACCATTCACATACTCATTGTTACTATTGTTGATATCTTTTGTGGGTTGGGCTGAGCTAGAGAACTATCAAGGTATGCATGTCAGGGGTTGTGTTACATGAATTTATCCTATTCGGATATAAGGACCCAACATCATCAAATTAACGTGTGATTGTACATGCAATTGTAGGCATTGATGTATTATGTTGTGCAAATACCATGTATAGATGAAGTTGTGGTGGCTAAATATGGCATTGTGGCGAAGTTCAAAGTGGGGCCCCACCACATGTATGTTCAAGAAAGAAAGGACGCACACCAGCAATGGTTAGTAATGGTGTTCAAACTATCAAATGAATATGTTGATGCGATAATTCACGAATGGCCAATAGAGTGGCAAGTACCAATTGAGCTTGATCATATATCTCCAGATTTGTCACAGCAAGACTAACAAGTCAACGGTACATTAGGCCAACAACGAACAAGTCAAAATACCCAACAAACTGAAGGTGGTGATGATGATCAAGAAGAGCAAGAATCGATTCAGGACCCTACTGATCCAGATTTGGGGGATAAGATAAAAGTTAAAACATCGAAGAAAGGCAAAAGGAAAAAGAAGAAAGCAAAATGACATGAAAATTTCCAAGCCTTGATGGATGACGATATTAACATCTTGTTCGACATGATGACAAAATTTGTTGAGGAAAACCGAAGAAATGTAGAGGATAAAACGATATAGCTATTCAATGGCGTCACCAACGTCCTGGATATGCTATGCCAAGAAGTAAATAAAATATGTATTTCAGCTCTGTCGTAAGTCACCCCACCATCAATCGAAGCTACGCAGGAAGAAGAGGGACAATACCAAGTAGCACCACTTCCCCCAATGGAAGGGGTGGTTAAAATTCTACCACAGGCAATACGTTTTGATGAACAAGGTACTAGTGTGCAAGATCCAAAGTTTGGGTATGCAGACAATAAATTACCTGCATTACCTCTTTATATGTTGCACTGGTTACAACAGAGCATTGTAAAAGAAATCAAGTCCAGAGAAATTTCTCTTTTGGAACTGATGAAGGGATACAAGAACCAGGTGGCTACATTGAAAGAGTTCAATGTTGAGCTTCAATAGGACAAGGACCTGTTGCAATAGGAAAAGGACAAAGCACAACAACGGGTCAAAGTTGCATGTCAAATGGTTCCGGAGGCCGAAATCATTGAAGAAATGACAAAGAAAGAAATAGTACAACACTTAAAATATTCATTTTAGGATATTGAATGAAAGTGCAAGAATTAAAGGCTAAGCTAGTGTCAAGCACCCCACCTGAAGTGATTGAGCAACAACAAGCAGAATTTCCATAGGTTGTAGAGAGCCTTCAAGCAGTGGAAGCTCAATCCATGAAGATGTATGAATAAGTGTTGCAGTCCTTGGATGTGCTATTCAAAGATGTTGCATTGCAAGAGGTTCAAATGCGGCTTGGGGATGCTGAAGTAAATATGAGCGCTCTATGAGAGAAGTTGAAAATTTTTCCTCTATTCTAGTGCATGGGAAGATCCACATAAAGTAAAGATTTTCATCAGGATATAAAATAGTTAAAAATGCAGCATAGGAAACGAACAAAAAGAGTCCAGATGATCCAGTCTGAGGCTCACTGTGTCTCAGAGGACATTGGAAGCATACATACTTCCATCCAGTCGACTGTCACCTAGGATTTCGAGGTGGGCAAGTCACATCTTAATGCATAGATAGTAGAATTTGTTGGTCAGAATAAATATGAAGTCAAGAAGTTGATCGATGTGAGCAGGAACATCTGCAAATATTTTTTGTCGCGTATACAGGAACCTAACTGAAAGCCTTGAAGTGGCTCAAGATGAGCCACCTGTGAGTGTTGGGGGCTGTTGGGCCTAGATTTTTGGGAAGAACCATTTTTGGTGTTGAAAAAGACAAAGTGGAAGTGGTTTGACAAAGGGGTCAACTCTTATGAATCAACCAAGAAAATAGGGAAAATGGTCAAATTGATTGAGTCAATGGCCGGGGTTGAGTCAGTTAGTTAGAATTGGTCTGCATTATATTAATGAGTCAGTTAGAAAGTTAGTGCGTTAGTGGCAGAGGGGCAAGCTATGTGCGCCCTACAAATATGTAATAAGAGAGAAGTTTTTAGTTGGATATAGTTACACTCTAATGGTAATTGTAATTTAAGTTATGTGCTCTATAATGAAGCTCTATGCTATGTCTCTCAAATATATTTTGGGGAAGTTGATTCGATGATCTCTAGGATGTGTGCGCGGATCCATTGTAATTCATGAAGAAATTTGTAAGTCTTACCTGAAGTGCTTATTTGGCTGTGACTCATAATCAAAGACAAGAGCTTATGTGGTTTTTCCTAGATGGGTTTCCACGTTAAATAGGGTGTTTTTACATGTTGTGTTTTGATGTGATTTGATATGTGTTTCTTCCCTCTGTTGAATATCTAAGTGAATGTATGATCAGTAAAGTGTATGAATTCAAATATAATATAAGTATGTTAATCTGACGAGGTTAAGGATTCTGTCGAAGTAATATATGTGTCGAATCTCTAATTCTCTCGAATTTATGAAGTAGAATATGTTGATGAATGTATTTTGCACTGAGTATTCCCCTTGTATATTGGATGAATTCCAGTTCCTGCAGTACCCATAGATACGTTAGGTGAGACCTGATCTTCTCTGCAGGTGTTTCTGAAAGGGATTCGATCCCTTCCAGGTCAGTGTCTATGGATAGGGTGTTTGTTGGTGAAATGTTAAGTGTTGAACCTTGGTCGAAGTTGTAATGTCCCTAAAATCCAAAAATAATATTTTTTTTTGTATGTGGTAATAATTATCTTGTCTGGTTTACTTTTGTTGTTTGGTTGCGTAGTAGTTTGTGTTCTCATAGTATTATATAATTTATTTTGTGATGTTTATTTGTATGGTATTGACTTGTATGACCTACATAGGTATTTTCTACTGTACTCTGTTTTACACAATTCATACTTTTGTTATAAATGCATGTTGGTTCGATGTGTCGTCTAGAACTTATAATATATCTCTTGTAGTCATGATGTCTACGTTCATGTCCAAGGATAGAGAAGTTATGGCTAATAGTTTATATGATGATAATTTTACCTATCTTAGTTAAAGTATCATTCATTAATATTGTTGTTACCCTGTGACATGTACCTGTGCATATATTATGATATTGTTTACTGTTGTGATAAATAATTTTAATGTCTCTCCCTTGTCTTGTTAGTTGAAATGACTGTGCATAAGTGGATATTTATATTTTGATAGTATGTGTGGTCTAGGGAGGGTTCTCATCGAACTTGGCTTACTTATCTCTTCTGGAGCTAAGACATGTTGGATGTGGTTGCAGGTGCCTCTCAACAAACCTCATGCTAGCCTTTTATGGTTTAAAAAGTACCCTAAGTGCACATGATGGTGCAACCTATCCTATACTATGGTTCCAAGAATTATATTAATCTAGAGCTCTCAAAGGCAACGGATGTAGGTCACATACTATAGAGAATGGGTAATGGAATCGTGCCCCTAGTGGAGGTGGTTGGGTATTAACTCAGCCTATGTGATTTCCACATGGTGAATGTGCCACAATGGAGGGTGGGTAAAACCCTTCCCTTTTCAATTTGCCTCCAAAGTTTGATTTTTGGCTTGTGAGTGGGAGAGCATAGCTCTCAACTGATTCATGGAGGAACCTTCCGGTTGACCTGAGAAGAGCTCATGGTCTGCTCTTACCCAAGCTACAGGATGGTGCAAGAACCATTTCGACTTAGCATGGTAAGACTCTTTTTAACTATGTAAAGAATCGCAACTCTTTGCTATCTTTTTTGAAAAAATCCATTGTTGATCTATTCAATGCCTAAAATCGTAGTTTCCAGTTTCCAGTCCATTTTCTAAACCCTTTGCTTGTAAATGTTTGATAGGTGGTTGTTGCTTGGATGTTTCGAGACTAAGAAATGCACAACGATGGGGGAAAGGTGAACACTAGCACAAATGGCCCTAGAAATCTTGGTTCCATGGCTACCCTTTTCCCCCCTCATACAAAAATGGTATGTTGATAGTGTTGGGTAAGAGTGTATGGGTTGTACTGCGTTTTGTTTAAAGGAATTCACCTTCAGGGAGGTACAGGGAAGTGAACGTAAAGCCCTATGGCGTTTTACAAGGCATACTCTGTTCTAAAAGCTTCATAGCCATCTACTAAGCCCAAAATTTCTATAAATGGATTTTATCAGCTTGTTTAGGAGTTTTTCATTGGAGATAGGGAAGTTGACTCTCGGCCTGTAAATTTCTCAAGCTTGGCATTTATTGTTGCATTGCTACTTGAGTGTATAATTTTTTTTTTCCATTTGATGAGAGGAGAACCTATGTGATAGTCTATGCTATGGTTTCGGTTGGTTGCGTTCTTGGTTTAAAATATGAGTTGGGTCGTTTCATTGTAATTCATAATTGAATTCTGGATTTGTGTAATATCCCAAATTTTTGGACTAACTATTTTGGTTGTTATATTGGGCCACGGCCCCAACACCTATGTTTTATTTGGAGTATTGGGCATTAGCCCTAGCACCTATGATTATTCTTTTATATATATTGACATATCGGGCATGGACCCTAACTGACTTCTTTATTTGAGTGTATACCGGGCGAAAAGGCCCCGATGTTGTAATGATGTTCTTCAGCTTTGATATGGGTACAAACCCTAATATACTAAGATGATCTTTTGTTACTTACTATGCAGAGCTATGATTTTACATGATTTGAATTATGAGTGTGTTAAGTGTGGACTGGGAAACACACATATAACCTACGTACTAGGCATAAGCCCCGATGTACCTAGAAGAATGTTTATGTACTAGTTATAAGCCTTGAAATACATTGAGTGTTGGGCCAAATCCCTGGAGCACTCCAAGCTTGATAAACAAATACTTTATCCGAGGAACCTTAAATATTCTAGATGTGCCTCACAACCACATTCTAGCACTAGTGTTTAGCAGAGGTTCTGGAATTGCACTAGTGTAACACCCATGTGAGAGTATTGAGTTAAAAGGATTTGAAGAGCACTCGGGGTTACTGGATCTCAAAGTGTTGAGTCGGAAGGACTCTGAATAACACTTTTACTTTCATCACACTTATTTTATTTGATTAAATGACTCATCTTTTATCTATCATCAAGTACTGCAGGAACTACCGTGTTAAACGAGGGAATCCGACATGGAAAGGGAGAGACTAGAGGTGCCTATCCAAGCTTACCGAGACCATCCAAAGAATTGAACCTTGTCCTTAAAAGTTAAAAAAAGGAAGTATCATGTGAGGATACATAACTAAATAAAAGATAATTACAAGTAGTCTTCTATGACTAACATGTATAAAGGCCTCAAGGCTAATATTATTATTATGAGCTTTAATAATAATGTTGTCATTATTTAATTGTGGAATATAATTAGTATAAATGATTTATGCATTATTTAATATTATAAATGATGTATTAATAGTTAAGTGAAATATAATTATTTTTAGTATAATTATTATGGAAAGCTTAAACTAAAATCACTTATAGTTAAACAATGGGAAAAGTCCTAGTTCCAAAAGGACTAGTTATTTATTAAATAATACCTTCTAAAATATTAATTATTTAATTTAAAGAAACTAATTATTTCAATAGTCCTATTCAAGACTCCCCTACATAAAGAGGGAAGATCCCAAGTTTTGGGGATCATCTATCTTTTTCATTATCATTGTCTTGATGGTAATCAAAGGGAAGTCATCTACTCCAAGAAACTGAACCAACAACAATCCTAGGTCCTCTATCTCTTTTGCATGTTGGAATCCAGCTTGTGGGGATTCATACAGAACTAGGAATGGTTGTAGGATCATGGTTGGGAGGAACACGGTAGCCCCAAAGTTATCTAGCTAAAGGAAATCATCCTAATAGGTTAGCTAAATACCACAGGTTCTACATTAACTATTGTTGAGTGTGTAGGTCTATACATGAAGGGATCAAGTGCCGAGCAGCTAGACTTCCACAGGAAAGGATCGAGTACTCAAGCATCCAGGTATGGAGTATTCATTGTTTTAAATTTCCATTTATAATAAATTTAGGATTTTAAAAATTAGAATAGATACGGTAGCATTGTTCTCATGACAAATATTATCAACTTCGATGTTCTAGCCAGAACTCAGTGGAGGGTCTAGCAAGTCTATCCAAGCTAGCCTGTGCTAGACAACACCCCAAACTTAGAGTTATTATGCTATTTTAATATGTATGTTTTTCGGTCTGAATCGTCCCACAATTTTCGTAGTGCAGGGATTTGTTATGCCCGCTTTAAGTCATTTATTAAACATTAAATAGAAATAATAACAGTAGCAAGACATACATCATAGATCCTAGTCATTTTAAACATCTTTATGATTCTATCAAACGACCAATCCATTACAAAGAAAAATAACGTATTGAGCATTCCAAGGAGATACGTTTTGCAAACACAAACTCAGGCATTCAAATAGTTTTAGTCACACAATAGTTCCCAACAAAAAACATTGATTTCCCGGTAAGAAACGATCCTCATTGCAAACAGTAAAAGATTGTTAACATTAGGGTTTCATTTATGTTCTCATGAATTCCCATATAGAATCAACAAACTTAGTAAATCAAAATAAAAACATTCCAAGTTAAAAATCGCAGACTCACATCATCCTATCCTATACCCATGATTGCTTGTATCTTTCTTCCCTTTAAACATATTAGCAAACCATAAGCTAGAAATCGTAGAAAGAAGTAAAGAGATCCAACAAAAACCATAGCATTTATTTAGCGGCATCTTTTAACATTATACACATGAGTCAGGAGGTCAAACCCCACAACGACTCCCCAAGTGACATCGTTCCTCATACAATCACCACAGCATAGCAGAAACACACAAAACACTACATAAGTTGCCTATTAAACCAAAACGCATTACAACACCAAATCCACTATATACCCAGCTTTCGAATAGCATTGTCAATAGCATACAGACGATCCTCCAACACAAACGCGGGTCACGGGATCGAATCCCTACCTTCTCTCTTCATTTAAAACCTTTCTATCTTTTGCAAGCTCCAGAAACGTAGAACAAGAATACATTTATCTCAGGCTCATAGCTAAAATATCATGAGGGTTACAATTTCTTCCCATCATTACATTCACACCTTAAGAAAGCTAAATGATAACAAAAGCAACGAAAGCCCATTACAGAGATTACACAGAGATCAGTCGTAGTTCCAAAAGTCTCATAGAATTTCATAGAAGCCACATTTTTTCCCTATCTTCTCACATAGAGGCAACGATGGAAAACACTGAAATCAAGAACTACCATTACCATAAGAAAACGCAGAGACCAAATTTGTAAAGCCATTCTCTCCATTTTTTAGTCCACGGATTATTTTATAAACCAATTGCGCAAACATGAAAATCTCAGTATTTAGATTAAGTAGTATCATTATAAACTTACAAAGTCCAACATTGAGACAAATGGCTAAAACCCTCCAGGGCCATTAACAAAAAACCAACATGGTACATATCACAATGGTCTAGCCAACAGCGAACTCAAGGACCACAAAATGTGTTACACTAAACCCAAACCAGGCTCACAATTTTTCCTCATAGCATACACCATTAGTACACACCACAAAGGCAAGAGGAGGAGTGAAGGAATGATGAACTTTGGACTTACCTTAAGTGACGAAATCAGATTCGAAGAACTGACTAGCATCTGGTAGCCATGTAGCAGGAAGATGTCACATGACCACTTGCCAAACAAACAAATGACATGGGGTCAAAACTTGAGATTTAATATAAAAAAATACCAAATAGATTAGCAGGAAAGCAACGTAGGCAGAGAAGGAGCTACCTTCAATCTCCATCTCTGCGTACAAAGCCAAGTAAGGTGCACTGGCCATGAGTAAGAGCTCAGGCCAAAGCACGAAACTCCCAATTGCACACACAACAAAACCAACGAAACAAGCTACGAAAATGCACTTAGTTGGTGTAAAAACCAAGGAGTAAACCCTCAGCATAACTGGAAGCTTGGCCATGTGCCAACGAAGCACCACATTCAATTCTACCACCAACCCCAATATTTCGATTTAGACCCAAATATGTATAGTGGTGAAGTCACGATTGATCCACAACGTTTTATAAATGACCAAGTATTACAAAGACCATAAGTGCTTAGTATCAACAAAGACATTACTAATTCAACAAAGGATATGAGTTATACAAGTATTGTAAATGACCTTCAAAGTTTTTAAGGTGCCAATCTTTAAATATCTCATACTCCGGGTTTTAGAATTTATTGGAGCCATATCCATTTCTTACACCCTACCTCTAGGCATCCTTGCTGGGGTACTCATACCCTTGAAAGACCTAGCAGTACGTCATGGGCCTCAACCGCCACCATTAGGGGTCCATCCCACCTCAATTACTAGTTAGATTTTATTACATATGCACACAAACCCTTACAGTGGCAAGAAGGAGATTCACATTATTACATTCAAATACATTTGTACACATGTGATAGTTCATACATCTATTCATTTAAAATGCTTCCGCAAAGCAGAAGGATCTATAACCAGCAAACCATGATACTTATGAAACTAAGACACTTCAAAATGTACAAATCAAATACTGGTGTAGTAGGTACATATCAGTGCTAAAGTTAATTTACTATTCATCATCCTTAAAATAGCTTTTATTACATTAGTAGAAAATTTTAAATTTTTACTATTTTTAGGGACATTACAATTTGCTATTGATATAATTATTTTCATTTAAGATAGAAGGTGTTTATTTCCAATCCTCTGTTTATGACTGAGTAGATAATTAGATGTCTGAGGAAAGCCTCTGTTTTAAATTCTTGTTTTGGAAGGGTAGGTACATGACTCTTCTTTTTCTTAATTGCAAAATGTTATAGAGACAATGTAATTGTTACTTTGAAATATGGTATTTCGATCCAAACATTTAAACGGCTATCAAAAGGTAATTTCGATGTTTTTGATAGATGTGCAAAAAACGTTTTAAGTCAAGAAGATTGGTTTATAAGGGTTCTCAGAACTTGTAAATTTGTTTGTCTATTGTTTAACTTTTATAAGGCACGGTATGTAAATTCTGGGTGAACCGTTAATTTCATTGTGCTATGAATAACTTATAAACAAATTCGATCCTTGGTTCCAGTTTTAAAATTCTTGTTTTAAACTTGTAAATCTGGGCATGTAAAATTCCTAAATGAATATTGTAGTTTGACTTTTGGTGGATGGATATTGGGTTGTGTAACAAACCTATGTTGCTAATTTCAATACTCTTGGGGGAATATATGTTTTTGTAATTTAATGTTTGATTAATACAATAAAATAGGCTCTAGTACAAGCTACCTTGGCTAGCTCTGCTAGAGCTAAACTTCTTTGCTAAAAAAAGGACTAGGGCCTGCATAGTAAATTTTACTAGACCGCATTTGTTGACTTAAATGGTAATTTCATAATGATTTCTGTAGTGGTGAATTGGGGTTTGTAAGATTTATCAAGTCTAAAAAGGTTGTTTTCTAAGTTATAAAAAGGATAAGGGAGAGAACTAATCTCGGTTAAACCTAGGGTAAAATATCATTTATTTTTCTAACTCTAAATCATGAGAAATAATTTCTTAAACCCAGTGATGCCATCACGTCTACCATTATTCCAGAAGTAAATAATCTTAACAAGAAAAATCTTGAAGAGAGAAATTTACAACATAATATTGGAAATTTCCATACTGATGAGTTTCAATCTATAATTCTACAAAATCTTGATGTGCAACCAATTTAAATTCTTACGTGGAATGTACTGATCAGATTTCCTTTATAACCTACACACTTCAGACACTGGTTAATGTAAAATTATCCTTAGCTTACCTATGGTATTGTGACCGAATGACCTCAGAATGGTCACGTTCCTCCCAACCTTTGACCCAAAACCGCTGCTGGTTCTTACATGGATCACCCCCGATCTAGTTTGGGCATGCAAGAATATAGAGAACCTAAGGAAAAAGGTTGTTTGCAATAAATATTGGTATCTTCCTCATTCAGGATTGAACAATCTCTCTTAATACCATAAAGAATGATAATAAGATCGAATCCCTCTCTTGATACTTGCCCTTGTTTTTATAGGTTCAAATGGCTAGGGTGCAACCTAGGATTTTGGAATGGGAAGTTTGTTATCTTGAGTTAACTTCAATATTTTTAACATCTTCTTGTATTTAACTCTTAGTTTGAAATATATTTAATATAATTAAAATATCATTTTTAATTATAATTTCCTGCTAACTAGAACTTTTAAATTGTTTCTATTTTGAATTGATAATGGAACTCTTAATTTTATTATTATTCATAGAACTTTATATGTATAATATATTCATATATATTATACATATACACATTTTTCTTGTACATAAGTGAAGCTCTTTTATAATTATCTTTTTATGACTTTATGCATCATATAGCATAATTATATTTTTGATGCTTCATTAATTTATGTAAATTCCTTACCATAGTCTCTTGTGGTTTTGGTTGGTCAACTAATATAGGTATCCCTAGATCGCCTTGCATGCTCGATTACCTTGTTTTTCATGACAGTGTCTTTCAGTCCTTGATGAGAATATAGATAATGATTCAATTAGTCAATATGAATAAATATGATAAGTATTGGTGCTATTCAAAGTTTTTCAAATTCAACACCTTAAGTTATGTAACCCCTAGTGCTATTCAGAGGTTATGCTCAACACTCTCAATGGGTGTTAAACTAGTGCAATTCCAGAGCTTTTGATCAACACTAGTTCTAGGATGCATTTGTACAATACACCTAGGGATACAATCACCAAGGATCCAATTGTCCAGAGCTTATGCTCAACATCATGTTGGAGTGCTCTAGGGATTATTCCCAACACTCATTTTTTATCTTGTGGGGTTATCTATGTACTCCAGAGCGCATGCTTTGTACATACTACCGTAACCCATGTTCTCTAGGACTTATGCCCAACAAATCTATGTACATCGGGGCTTATTCCCAACACATAGGTCATCCATGTACATCGGGGCTTATTCCCAACACATACTATAAGGTCAAAGCATTTGGATATTACAGAAGTAGAAGTGCGCCAACAATATGGATGGAAGGAAGCTCCCTCAGAAGGCCAGAATACATGAAATTATCCGCCTAGTCATCCTGGTGGTATTAAGAAAGAAAGTATGAGAGTTTTCTTGGTTGACAGCCAACCCAGATGCATTAGAAAAAAAATTTAGACACTTCTTGATAACATAATATTCTTGCACTAGAGGGTAACCCATAAGCATAGTATCCTCAAAAAGTTGTTGATGAGTTTGTTTGTTTTGTTAAGGAGGTAGCTTCATCCCTCATATTTCTTGGTTTCTAACTATATCTTTGATGGTCTTGCTTAATCCCTATGCCATGATAATTAAAATAAAATGAGACAGAGGGTCCACCTACCTGATTCCCTCTGAAGGAAAAAAGTCTTAGTTGGAAATCCATATAAAATGTTTGAGAAGAAAGAAGAAGAATTCAATCTCATTATCCATCTAATATATTCAGAACCAAAACCAAATAATTTCAACATTTCTCATTAATTTCCAGTTGAGCTTGTCATATTCCTTTTCAATGTCCATTTTAATTATCATCCTCAACTTCTTGTTGACTTCTAATGAGTGAAAAACTTGTTGGCAGGCAACAACCCTCTCAATTTTTGCTTTATTGAACAAAAGTGATCAGTTTTCTTCTATAAATTATCATAAGATTTTTAATGAAGTATCTTCAGAGTTTTCTTTAAGAAGGTACTCCCAATTAGAAGGTAGTTCATGATCATTTTAGTGCAATGAATAAATTTAAATTCAAGCTAATCATTTTGATAAATTGATATTCTAGCAGCTGTTAAAATATGATCAATTTGTAGTACTATTTCAAGTGATTATATTGATACTACATTAGTTATTGTTAAATTATTAACATTGCTTAAATTTGATTGTATCATTGCTTATTTCATTTCTTATTTCATTTTGTTTAAGATATGATTTCTTATGATTAAGAATATGATAATACTATAAGTACTTAGGGTTGATTAACTTTATTGCATAACCCTTGCAACCCTTAGTAGAGATTAATATTGTTTTTCTATATGGAAATCATATTTTAATATTTGTAAATAAATAAAGTTAACTTTGTAAATATGTTTTGCACATTCAATTTCATTTTGAATTATGAATGTAGAACTTGTTGTATGATCAAATGATGCATTGAAATTGGTTACTCGTTAAAACATATGTATGATAACTTTGGTTGGCCAAGTGATATTATATCATCCTAACTTGAACTTTGAAGAGAATCATTATGAACTTATCCTTGAAAAAGGTGGTTTATATGTTCATCAACCTAAGGATATGTAATTTCCTCGAATTTACAAAATCTTTGTTCCATAATGTTTCATAATGAAAATCTTTATTAAATTTTGGGATGATTCATTTGGTACGAAGAACACATTGATGATGTGATGGCACACATCAACCATATCATATACCAAACTGCGATTAAGGTAATAGTCTATTTGTTATATCATTAATTTTGATATTTTTTCTAATCGTGATCAGTTATAACTTCAAATCAAGTGACAGCACGCTAAGGTTCTATGTCATTGACAATAAAAATTCATAATTCATATTCGATACCTGACACGAAGTAATGCTTTGTTGACACCTAGCTTGATATTATATTGTGAAATCATTATCTTATTACATACCGAGTTTCAAACTCATTTCATGATATTATTTCACATTGCTTCAGTATTGTCTTAATCATTTCAAATATCATTATGACTATGGTCTGGTTCATGTATTCATTTTTGGGAGTGATGGTTTCATTCTTTAGCATGAACCTAGAGTTTAGTATGTCTGCGTTTACCTGGATTCCTATTTCCAGTGGTTTCACGACGCCCTTTCTTTCTAGTTCAACCAAACAGTCAACAGATTGCAATATGCCACCACTGTGCAGGTTCGAGCTTGATGGAGCTGAGCTTCTGGACATTCACCCGAATGTTGCACTTTTGTTTGATAAGGTTGGTTGGGGAGATTTTCTTCAAACCTTCAGTCATAATGTGGAGGTAACTCGGCGTTTTTCCCTCACTCTTAGAGAAGGAGTAGCACTCACTAGTAATATGAAGTTAAAAATATCTGAAGATTTCATTGCCAAAAGTACGAAGTTGCCATAGAAAGGGGAGTGTTGATTCAAGAAGGAAAGGATTAATCGTGAGAAATGGAAGCATTTTTACTTCCTCGTCCTGAACGACTTGATGATAAAGACGTTTTCCCAATTAAATACCTTCGGCCACATTGGAAAACCCTGTGTCAGATAATTGTGAGCTATATTACTTGTGATGGTAGGTACTCCTCACTTCATTCTTATCATTTAAGGATTTTAATGGCTTTCAAAGGTTCGAATTTAAATTTTCCCTTTTTTCTATTCAAGAGCTTGCAAAAGATAACATTTGCTATTCAAAATACCATAGCTGATCAAGGATGTAGCTTGTTCCATTTTGGTTTAGTTAAGATCTTAGTTCAATATCAGTTATCTTTTGATAATATTACTTGGGATCTTTTCCTTGAGAAAAATGACTTGGGAAAAAATGAAGTATGGCCTACTGTTCAACCAAAGATCAGGAAAAAAAGAAGGCGGTCAAACGAGTCTAGGGTTATGGAAAATGAACCTTAGTGTGTTAGCATTGGGATTTTCAGTAATGAACAATTAGGTCAAATTGATCCAACATCAGACAAGAGGCTTACTAAACTAACATGAGAGAAAACTGTTAATTCACTTGATGATAGTCAATATGGGCCAGCACTTGAAAAACCTAACCTAATAGGGGTTCGCAGGGTCACCCATAGTATGGCTACTGTATTAACTATGCCAAAAATGAAGCATAATAGGTCAAAACCAGTTGTCATTCAACTTGAGTATGAAAACGATGATTTATCTTCAAACCCTGAGACAATACGTTCTGAGGAACCAACTGTAGTTGATAACGATCCTATGATATCAATAGGCAAGGAATTTGTTAATAATTCTGGTAACATTGAAACAAGGGTAGAACCCTCAATTTTTTATGTTCCCCAGTCTGTCCAAGATGGAAACAGACCAAACTTGCCCCAATCTAGTGGATTATGTGATCAAAAGGAAGAAACTCCTCAACAGATTCTCAACTGAGTATATGACAATAGAATCTCGCAGTTGAAGGCAGAGTTAAAAGATGGCAAAGCTGATTTAATGATAAAGGATGAAGAAAATAAAGAATTCAAAGCCGAAGTTTCGGACTGGGTAGATTGGTGGAAAAAAGCAAATTTGAGGAAGAGTAAGTATAAAGAATCCAAAAATATTTTAATGACTACCAATACTCATTTGCTTGAGCAAATTGAACAACAAGAACAAAGGATTTTAAAGCTTAAAGTAAGACTTTCTGAAGCAAGGAAAGCAATCATAGTGCAGAGTAAAAATTTACACATGCTCTGTTTTAATTTTGACACGTGATGATGATGCAAATATTTGCTTATCATTTATTTTAATATTTATTTTTGTTTCATCTCTTATCCATTATTTATAGTTGTTTACACGCTATTGGTTGATTTTGTAGGTGTCAAAACTGGAGAACTTTGTCTTGATGATGATGTGGTTTGTTACATGAAATTTTGCACCGAATACTGAAGCTGTTGAAACCTAAATGATGTGGATGCTAGATGTCGTGAGATTTTCTATTCATTTTACATGTGAGTAAAGTTGTTATTCGAAATGGAGAACTTAATGATGATCAAGTGCCAGGTGCATAATGAAAAGTGTTTAGATGGCAAACGATTGTATATACGATCCAGGTGTTGGATATTTGGTAGTTAGAAATCTATTTTGTGTAGTTAGTTGTATTAGCATTTAGTGAGGTAATTGATGCATTGGTGTATAAAAACAATGAAAATCAATGAACTCAGGATGGGGTTTTTTGTGCATAAAGACTAATACTGAAATATTAAACTTTTTCACTGGTGGATATGAGAGAATAAGTGTCTTTTTCTTGGATCTTTCAGGAGCGTTTCATAAACTGGTATCTTGTGATCATTGTTTTGTTGAAACATAATTAATATAAGTTTGGTATCTGACTTTCGGGTCTTTATTATATATTGTCATATTTGGTGTGGTTTTATATAAATCTTTTAAATTGGCTCTAATCACTCATTTCATATTTGATATTTGATATTGCATATTGATTGATTTAAGTTGTGCTTAACAAACAAATGCAATTGATAGTTCTTTCCTTTAAGTAATTGATTAAAATATTTCACGTGTTGATAAATATTTTGATTTACAGTTAGTTAATTTTTCTATTATTCAAATATTGAAGTGTGTTAGTTTAATCATCTTTTTGATAAACTATGATTAAAAACAAAAAAAAACAAAAAAAACAAAACAAAAAAACAAAAAAACAAAAACAAAAAACAAAAAACAAAAAAAAACAAAAAACAAAAAACAAAAAACAAAAAACAAAAAACAAAAAACAAAACACAAAACACAAAACAAAAAACAAAAAAAACAAAAAAAACAAAAAAACAAAACAAAAAACAAAAAAAACAAAAAAAAACAAAACAAAAATAGAATACTTTCTTTAGGAAAGCACATTAGGTTAGTTTGAACTTAGAGATTAGATTTAGGATTCATTTCTTAAGCAGTAGACTAACTTAGGATTACATTTTTGTTAAATTTTATAGTTCTCCTTAAGAGAATAAATTCAACTAGTAGTAGGACCATAACCTATGAGGTATTTCCATCCCAAACACACCGGGAGTTGCTCTAAGCTACCTGTGTGGGATTTATCTCCTTATGTTGTTTAGGTCATAAAATCAGGCCAACAAATGGCACTAGAAGGAGGGACAACTAATGATTAATGGATGATAAAACTAACAGTAAACCTTCAACCAGTCAACAACCTCCAGTACGGTCTGATTCACAAACTGAATTCAGTAGTTCACCACTTACTGAAACTGTCAGAACTTCTTTTACTCTTGAGAAAAATATTAGAGTTTTAGCAGAGACACGTAGACTCCTTACAAGAGCTTATGCTCATCAAACTAGTATACCACCTGTAGATTACGATTGTCGTGTAGACAGCAACATCATACTCAGTCAACTCAAATTGAACCTGAATCAATAGAGACTGATATTGTGTTAACTAGTACTCTAAATCCTTGGATCACTAGAACACATACTGCACCTGGTCTTCTTAACCTAGGAGGTTTTGGTCAACCACCATCTCCTCCCCACTCTCCACCTGATTCTCCCAAGCCTTTTAATCAGGATAGTTCCTCAGATTCTGAAGAGAAGCCTATGGCAGGAAATCAACCAAATCCAACAGTTCCATGGCTAAGGACAGCTGCTATAGCTATACTTGGTGCCCAACATGCATTACCTAAACATCCATATAAGCGTCTTCCAAAGTTTAATCTGGATAACAAAGAGTTAGCTGAAGGACACGTTGAAAATTTTATTTTAGGTATTCAAATGATGAACGTTCAACATGAAGATGTAGTGTGTCATCTTTTTCCATTAACTTTCGAAGGTAGAGCATCAACTTGGTCCTTTTCATTAGTCCAAGGTTCGATTACCAATTGGGAAGATTTCAATAAATCCTTCTTACACAAATTTGGTGAAGACAAAACACCTGCATCCTTGGCACTTGAGTTGTCCAGAATCAAAATGGAAACCAAAGAACAAGTCAAAGACTTCAATCATAGATTCTTGACATTAAAAAATAAAATTCCTACTGCATCTCAACCACCCGAGGACATTATTGTTGAAAACTTTGCTTTAGCTTTGCCAAAGTACTTAGGGATGTGGATTAAACGAGCAGGTAAAACAACACTTCTTGAAACTTTCGAGGAGGCCATAAAATTTGAAAAAGACTCTATGTGTTATCATCCTGAATGAAGTGGAAAGGTTTATACTTTTCCATGTAAGAAAATGGAATGATCCAATGTGGATAAAGATAAGGCATATGACGTTGAACAACTGCAGAATACAGTCCGAGCATTAAATAATGAACTTGTAGGGATAAAGAAAACAAGTTTTGAAGGTTCTTCTTCAAGAGGATACTTCATAAACCAATTTAGACCCAATCCTTCTACTAACAATAAACCAAGTTTACCTCCCGATGTAGCAATTCAAGAAGAAATTTTTAATACCATTCGAGCAGTTTTGTCATTTTCTGAAACTTTTTCAAATCAAGCATCTGTTGATCAGGATGAAGAAGAATAGTTTGAAAATGAAGAAGAGCCACTAGAACCTCAACAATTGAATGGTAATTTTTGGGATAGTTTAAGTAAAGATGCTAACAATAGAGATCCACCTACAGGAGAGCATGCATATAATACTAGAGGTAGAACATCAACTAATACTCCTGGAACATCAACTAGTTCTACTCCAAGTAAAGATAACAATAATCAACAATCTAGCAAACAAATTCAACTTGCTAAAAATACTCAACCAGCCCAGACTGGTGCAAAGTTAGAGTATGACATAATTGAAGATCTGAAAACGTTGTGTGAAAACATTAGCATGTATGATTTACTTCAAATTATTCCATGCCTAATGGTCCTATCATTACTCCTGCCATGAGTTCTGTTGCCCCTAGTGTTCAACAAAATGTAGCTGTTAATAATTCATATGCTAAAACAGTCTTTAATGACAAAGGAAAATCAGTAGCTGACAAATCCACACTTATAGGTAAGAACTCAAAGTCTACTACTCCTCCATTCCTTCTCACTTTCGAAATATTTAACAGAAACATCCACAATTGTATGGTCGATTCTGGTTCATCAACCAACGTGATGCCTTTGTTAGTCTCTCGAAGGTTGAATGGTAAATATGTTCCATCAAAGTCACAAATCACTCAACTTGATAGGACAAATGTGAGAGTGTTGGGAGAAATGAAAGATGTGTTAATTAGGCTTGCTTGCAATCCTTCTATTTTTCATATTAATGATATTGTAGTTGCAGATATCCCAGATGCTTATGGATTATTTCTCAGTAGAGACTAGTCACAAAAATTAAATGGATTCTTTACTACTGATTCGTCAACTCTCTCGCTACCCAAAAATGGAAAATAAAACTAGATTAAAATAAGCAGGGAGAGGTATTTGAAACATACAGTTACAAAGATGCATGACCCAAGTGAGCGAGTATTGTTTTCAGAATCTATTATGGGAAAATACATGTTTGAACTTGGTTTTGGGAATTTTGAATCTGACAGAACTGATTTTGCTGATAAAAAACAACACTAAGAAATTATGAACATTACTATGATTTAGCAAGGTTCTTCATCGAATAATATTGTAAATAGTACAAATAGTAATTATGTACATATTGTAGAAAGCAAGGTTGTTGCAGATAGTTCAGGTTGGACTTTATATTTTGATGGATCAAAATCCAAAGAAGGTGCCGGAGCTGCCTGCCTCTTAATTGATCCAAATGGAAATAAGATTTGTATAGCTTGTAGGTTAGAATTTTAATGTACAAACAATATTGTAGAATACGAAGAATTGATTCAAGGATTGAAAAAGGAAATAGATCTTGATATAAAGGCATTGATCATCTATAGATATTCTGAAATCGTCATCACGTAAGTTCGTAATTCCATACACTGTATCTCAGAGCATTTGCAGAACTATCAACGTGAGGTATGGAACTTAATTTCACATTTTGAAGCATTCAACATTCATTCTATTCCTAGGTTTCAAAATTAGGAAGCCGACTTATTAGCTAATGTTGCTTCAAAGTTAATTTTGTTTGAAAATTTCACTTCAGATTTCTTTTCTGTTGATTTAATTTTTAGACCTTCAATTCCAGATAATATAATTAACTGGCGAGTTTTTGATGATGATGCATAGATTGTAAATTTTCTTACAAATGAAGACACGTTCAAGGATGTAGCAATTGATGAAATAACGCATGACGAAAATCTGCATGACTTTACGGTAGTAAATCAAGTTTGTTCAATTGAACAGGCTATGGAAAAGGTAAAATCGATCCCTAACTATGTTCTGCAATTGGAGAAGTTTTACGATTTGCATGATAAATTTAAAGCAGTTCCTAATTGCAAAACCAACAGTTCACAAATGGGATTTGAAACTACAAAATTAGGAACATAATCTAATCCCCGAACTGTGAATTTAGGAGTAGATTGCACCCTTGTAGAAAAATCAACATTCATTAAATTATTCAAAGAATTTAAGGACATGTTCCTGTGGACATATGATGACTTAAAAAATTTCAATCCACAAGTGATGCAACATGTCATCCCCATGAAACAAGCAACAAAACCCTTTCAACAAAAACTTAGGAAGTTTCATCCCAGTCTGGAACCAACCATAAAGAAAGAGTAAAATAAGGTCTTAACTGCCAAAATTATATTTCCAATTAGACATACTCAGTGGGTAGCAAATCTGGTTCCAGTGAGGAAGAAAAAAGGTGACATTTGATTTTATGTTGACTTCCACAACCTAAACAGATTCTTAGAAAAAGACAATTATCCAATTCCTCCCATGGAACAAATTTTACAAAAAGTTTTTGGTTCTGAGACGCTGTCATTACTTCATGGTTTCACAGGGTATAATCAGATCTTAGTATCCCTTGATGATCAACTCAAAACAACATTCAAGACCCCTTGGGGAACTTATGCTTATCGTAAGATTCCTTTTGGGTTAATTAATGCTGGGGCAACTTTTCAAAGAGCAATGGATATTGCTTTTAGAGGGATGATCAATCACTCAGTGGTTGTATACCTTGACGATGTTACAGTATTTTCCAAACACAGACCTGACCATATTTCACATCTTAGAAAGGTACTCGAACGTTGAAGAAAATATGGAATATCTCTAAATCTAAAGAAAACAATTTTTTCTATTATGTAAGGAATCCTGTTAGGTTGTGTGTTATCAAGACATGGGATCATGATTGATCCGGAAAGTACACAGACCATAGAAAAGATAAATTTCCCTGCAAATAAGAAAGCAATGCAAGATTTGTTTCATGGAAAAATAAACTTTGTTAGGAGATTCATTCCTAGATTTTGAAAGATAGTTCATCCATTACAAAAAATGATAAAGAAAGATGTTGTTTTCAACCGGGGGTTAACTGGAAAGGAGTCGTTTCAGAGAACTTTAGAGGCAATTTCAGAAGCACCTAGTTTACTTAGCCCAGATTTTAGCAAAGACTTCATCTTATATATGTTCGCTTCTGATATTTCATACGCAGCAGTTTTAACCCAACTAAATACACAGAAAAATGAAGTTCCAATTTCATTTATGAGCTCTAACTTTAAAGCTATTGAATTAAACTATCACGAAGTTGATAAACAAGCCTTTGCTATGTTTAAAGTAGTTACACATTTTCATCCTTATCTGCTTAAGTCAAGAACCAAGGTGATTGTGCCATTTCCTACAGTGAGAAACTTTTTAAGTCAAAAGGACTTAGGAGATAAACAAGCCCCATGGATGACTGCTCTCCAGGAATATGACCTGGAAATTAAGCCATCAACTATGATTAAAGGTCAATGGTTATGTAAGCTTGCCACAGAAGAAGCTCATTTTCCAAACACAGATTCTGAAATAAACATTGATGAAACTCTGCTGCTTAGAGAACTTTATTTTTATCCACCACCGCAAGACTCTTTGTATTCATATCTAAGATCTCTTCTTGAAATAGGTACTGCCCCTGATCATCTAGAACCTAGGAAAATAATAGCACTTAGATTGAAAGCAGCACCTTATATTTTGAATGATAATGCTTCTTCAAGCGAAACTCAGATGGTGTCTTACTTCGTTGTTTAGACAAGGATGAAACTGAAACAATCATGAGGGAGTTACATTCTAGCCCTACAGGTGGCCACTTTGGAGGTGAAACCACCGCTCACAAAATTATCAGGGCCAATTATTATTGGCCTACTTTATTCAGGGACTCTTACGCTTTTGTCAGAAAATGTTAAGAATGTCAAATTACTGCAGGTCGAGTAAAACATTATGCCTTCCCTTTACAACCGGTATCAGTGGAAAGACCTTTTCAACAATGGGGAATTGATATTGTTGATCCAATAAACCCACCCTCATCTTCACGCCATAAGTATATCATAACAACAACCGATTATTTTATTCGATGGGCAGAGGCTATACCTTTGCGAGTTGTAAACACCAATCAGGTAATTTTATTTCTTGAATCTTTTATCATACACGTTTTGGTGTTCCAGATTTGCTTGTGTTTGATAATTCCTCATACTTTTCTTCAATTCAATTAACACAATTTGCGTTAGAAAAGGGAATAAGGGTTAGATATTCTGCAAACTACCATCCTCACAGAAATGGTTTAGCTGAATCAACCAACAAAAAATTGTTAAAAATTCTGAAAAGGAATATTTCAACTCACCATCGAAATTGGCACATGGCTCTGTTCAATGCATTATGGGCTGAGAGAGTTACTCCCAAGTCTTCCATTGGGAATTCACCTTTCTTTTTAGTCTACGGAACTGAAGCTATCTTACCACCACACTTATTTTTACCTTCTCTTCAGCTAGCTCAATCTGTCCAAGATGAGGAATGTCCAATACTAGAGAAGAGAATCAATACTCTATTAAAATTAGAAGAAGAACAAGATAAGGCTAAGCATCATTTTGTTAAACATCAGCAGTTAGTCAAATCGTGGTTCGATCAATCTTCTAGTTCCAACAGAGATTTTCAAGTTGGTAACTTAGTTCTCAAATGGGATAAGGCTCATGAAGATAAGGGCGAACATACCAAATTTCAGAGTCTTTGGTTAGGGCCATTCGTGATTTCTGAGAGGTTAGGTCCTAGTACTTTTCGTCTTCAAAACTTGGAAGGTCAACTCGACACTCTTCCAGTAAATGGGTTGGTACTTAAGAAGTATTTTTGTCGATTTCTGCATCTATAGATACTGTTGTACATAAGTTTTCCTTTTTGTAAATAATTGCACAAAAATTAATTTTTTGATTTCTGCCATATATAGTTTTCTCTTTCATTTTTATCAATCTTTTGTGAATATGGTCAATACATAATTGATTACCAATATCACAAAAGACTGTCGATTCGATCTTTCTATAAATTATTTCAAAGCAGAATCATTTTTCGATTTCTGATCTTATCCTCATTTGAATTCTAATTTAATCTTTCTATAAACTTTTCCTCAAATTCATTTTAGAATTCATCTCCTTGTTTTTTTTTAAATGAAAGGATATATTTTTGTCAATACATTATAATCCTGCCAATCTTTTGTACATAAGTTTCATCAAATTTCTGTACATAATTCATAAGTCAATAATTTAGTTTAAAAAAAAAAAACTTGTACATATTTCTGTTTGAGAAGGGTGTCTGTAAATAAATAAACCCCTAGGCTCAAAATTAGTTTCTTTCATTTTTCTTAAACAATTGAGATTTGATAAAGTCTTCAAGATTTGTTCGACTGGTCAGTTCTATTCAAATCTGATTTTGGACCATTGACTAATGATGTTTTCGTTTATGATCAGGATTAATCTTTCATCATCTGTGTACTTATACATTTCGATGGCCAATTATTTCCCCTTTTCAACACTTAGTACATGGGAAAAACTTTATCAATTTGCATCATCAGCCATTTATTTAGAAGTATGTTTAATATCTGTTAAGATTTTTTATTTGCTCCATGCATAATTATCTTTCATAAGTTAGATGTTGATTGAAGAATAGGAGGTCTCATCATGAGCCGGCTTGGTTATGATCATCAGTTTTATTAAAGTTAACATCATTTTTAATCACCAGGGTGATGGCTCTTGATTGAAAGAACAAGGGATGGGAGGTCTCATCGCAAGATGGCTTGTTTACCTTTGATAAAACTTGTGAATGATCCTGTCTTTATCAGGTTACCATGCCTGGATAGTAGTCTTTAATTAAAATTTAATGGGAAATCAATAAATAGTTTATAATTGGAGCAGGTTTTGAAAAAATTTCAGAGAAGTAAGTAGGCACATCTTTACACTATGATGTAGATTACTTTTATACCGAGTATTTTGTTTTGACGAGGGAAAATGTTGGTTTGTCAATAACGAAATCTTAGCCACAGTAATGAAGATAGTTCTGAACATATTCGTTGTTAGTTTTTCAGAATTTACTTCAATCTGATCTAAGATCTTAACTGAGAGAACAACATGTACAACATATGTACATGATATCAATAATGGACACAATAATGCAAGTACACAAGAGACACAAAGTTTACTTGGGGAAAACCATAAAGGTGAAAAACCCCAATAACTTCCTCAGAGATAGATAGAGAAATTATACAACCCAATCATAAGAGATAGACATCCCCTAGCAGCAGCTTCTCCTCCTCCACAAGTGTGCCACTCTCTAAAGAGTGTGTGTGAGAATAGAATGATGAAATAGAGTGCCTCCCGCACTCTATTTATAATTGACTTGACTTGCCTAATAACCTTTACTATGTCGACCTCAACTTAACCACATATCACAATGCTGACTGGGATGACACCCAATAGGGTTTTCTAATAACCCTTTGACCCACATGACTTATACAGGGCCGACCCCAACAAGGTGGTCTAATAACCCATCAAGTATAAGTTATGACACTTACAATATAAATGATGAGACTTCCGTATAGAGGAATAATAAGATCTCTATAGGAATACAAACACTTATGTATAGAGGAATAATACCATCTCTATATGAGTACAATATACATATATGAAATACATTCCGAAGTTACATATAAATCAACACTCCCTCTTAACTAGGAAGGTATTTCTCAACACATATCTACTAGCACAAGTATTCTTCTCTGGATCATCATCAGCAAATGATCATGCTTGAATCATTGTCATCGTCACTGCTGCTGCTATCTCAATCAATCTTTGAATCTACTCGTCATAGGAAGTTCTACAAAGCCAGTCCCTTTTCATATTGGATGTAGGCCCACCACCTGCAGGTCTTCATCATCACTGGCCATACTGTGGAATCCTCAGGACTTATTACGTGCGTCACAAAACCTCGAAAGAGCATACCAGGCCTTTTACGAGCACACAGCTCAACCTATCAGATCTCTTGGGATCTTTTACATGTGACTGTCACAAAACCTTAAAAGGGTGTCTTTTCAACCAAGAACCCTAAAGAGAATCTGAGGCCTTTTACGTGACTAGCACAACCTGTCCAGATCTCTAGGTCTGATTACATGTGACCCCTACCACAAAACCTTAAAAGGGTTTCTTGCCAAGCAAGAACTCTAAAGAACATCTGAGGCGTTTTACATGACTAGCACAACCTATCCAGATCTCCAGGTCTGATTACATGTGGTCATGGTAATGCCTCGAAAGAGCATATGAGGCCTTTTTCCTCCTGTCCAGATCTCCCAAGACTACTTACATGGCATAGAACAATGCCTCAAAAGAGCATCTGAGGCCTTTTTCATCCTGTCCAGATCTTCTAGGTCTACTTATATGTCCTCCCAGAGCAATGCCTCGAAAGAGCATCTGAGGCCTTTTTCATCCTATCCAGATCTCCCAAGTCTACTCACATGCTCATCTGCACAACCTCTCCACGGCCATAGAGTATCAACCTGATACTCACCATACATCATCCCGATATACATCATCACATGATCAACCTGATCATCATCACCGCATCGTCCTGATGCATGTCATCTGGAGCAACAACCTGAAGCTCATCATGCATGATCATCTTGATCATACAATGCATCCACTTGATGCATACATAGTATCTTCCTGATAGATATCATCATACATGATCTACCTGATCATACAATGTATCCACTTGATAAATATACAAATACATGATCCACCTGATCATACCTGATACATATCAATATACATGATCCACCTGATCATACAATGTATCCACCTGATACATACACAGATACATATACATGATCCAACTGATCATATCCAGCATCCAACATGATGCATATACATACAAATGATCCAACTGATCATATCCAGCATCCAACATGATGCATATACATATGAATGATCCAAGTGATAATAACAAGCATCCAACATGATGCATACATACATATAAATGATCCAACTGATCATATAGAGCAAAAACTCGAGCATCGTCTTGATGCTCATCATCCAACGCTTACATCCATAGCCATGTGAAGGATCCTCCTTCCACCATGCTTGGATGTCTCCAGCAAATGTGTCCATCACTTCTTCCTCGAAGTGTCGTCAATCTGAAGAACACCAAGCCTCTCTCTGAAGTACTCGAACTTCACACTGGCTAGTGGTTTCATCAGTACATCTGCGATCTGCTCATCCATCGCAATATATAGGAGCTTCATTGATCCTCTCTCCACCATATTCCTGATATAGTGATATTTGATCTCTATGTGCTTTGACCTATCATGGAACACCGGGTTCTGAGACAGCTTCACAGAACTCTGGTTGTCACAAAAGATACCAGAAGCCTCCAATGGGAGATCAAATATCTCAAACAGTAGCTTTCGGAGCCATACTGCCTCACAACTAGCCGAACAAGCTGCAATATACTCTACTTTGGCTGTACTCAGTACAACGTAGGACTACTTCCTTCTAAACCAAGAGATCACACCTTATCCCATACTGAAGTAGCACCCAGATGTGCTCTTCCTATCTATAGCACTGCCTGCCTAGTCTGAATCAACATAACCCTGCAGGTTAAACTTTTGATTCGCATCATACTTGAGACTGTAATCAATTGTACCCTTCAAGTACCTCAGAATATGCTTTACAGCAACCAGGTGAACATCTCTCGGATCCGTCAGGAGCTGGCACAATGTTTTCACCACAAAAAAAATATCTGGTCTCATGTTCGTTAGGTACATAGACGACCCAATCATCTAACGATACATCGTGACATCAACCAGATCAAATGAACAATCACACAGAAGCTTCAGGTTCAATGCCATAGGTGTGTCCATAACCTTGCATTCCATCATCCTAAACCTCTTCAGGATCTCTACTACATACTTCCCTTGTCCAAGGAAGATTCCATCTGCACTCTGCCACACCTCCATACCAAGAAAGCAATGCATCATACCCAAGTTCTTCATCTAGAAATCGGCAGCAAGCTTCCGCTCCGTGTTGTCAATCAATCTATCCTCTCTTGTTACAAACATGTCATCCACATATAATAAGAGTATCACTGGATTGTCTTCCTCAACTTTGTAGCAAAGGTTGGAATCCACTTTACTCTTGGTAAAGCCCAAACTGGATAAAAAGTTGTTTTATCCTACCATACCAAGTTCTAGGAGCTTGCTTCAAGCCATACAAGGCTTTCTTTAACCTACACACATATGACTTCCTATCATGTGTCTCAAAACGAAGTGGTTTCTCCACATACACTTCCTCCTCGACTACACCATTCAAGAAAGCTGTCTTGACATCCATCTGGTGTATCTTCCATTTCATCACTTTCTTTATATTTCTCTATGCTTCCATATGCAACATGCTTGATCTTATAGATCTGCATTGAAGTCACAACAAACATCCCTTCAACTCTTGGGACTACATCCCAAACATCATTCCTCATGATCGATAGATCATGGCATTCTTCCATTACTTCATCCAAGATCCTGGGAACTTCAATATCTTCAATAGATATCTTTGTTGCTGGAACAAACGTTGTAGTCCTTCTTTTGTAGGTGATGGTATACGATATTTCCTACAAAACAAGTTAAATTGCATGATTAGAAACATCTCATAGTTTTCAGAAAAAATTCTTACACATAAAGAAATATGTCATATAGTCATGCAATTATTTTAGCCAATGCTTCAATACAACATTCACCCATATTCTGTAACTTTGTAGATGCCTTCCAATCTCTACCAAAACATTGTTAAGAGTTTGCACTACTCCCAACATGTTAGCAAAGAGGTTTCATTCTAGATAAGTAGCAATGGAATGTTGTATAGTGCCTTAGGCCACTTACCCATTACATGCATATTAGTAGTATGCTATTCATTAATGCAATTATTCTAATATGCCAAAATAGATAGCCTAATTCTAGGAACATCAGTATATACATTATTGAACAATATTATTTAAATAATCAAATATGCAAGAAATGATAATTCAAATACTTATATTTGTTTGTTGGGTTGAATCATTCTCAGTCTTTGCTTCCTTTCTGCAACTCCATTCTAATGTGGATTGTGAGAAGTGGTCAACTCCCTTTGAATATCTGCATCCTTGCAGAAACTACTGGAGTGTGCTCCCTCTTGATCTTTTCTTCCTGGATTACCTGTCCTTGAACTTATATTCATCCTCGATCCCTATGCATGCTTATTAGTATCGTTATTGTGTTATCCTCAAGATCTCATACATAATCATTCATTCATTAGTATATTCTCAATACTATCAAAACACAATAATCTTAAGCATGCATAATCATGATCATTTCAAACATAAATAATAAGCACTAGTATTCAAGGTTTATATAGGACTCTTATGGTTATTCATATCATAAATTAAGGTAAGAAACATAATATGCATACACCCATGATTATTCAAACCTATGACTTCATGAATAATCATTATCAATCATGCCATGTATACTTATATAAGAGATCCTATCACAAGGTAGGATTCTAACTTGATATAGGAAAAACATACCTGGATTGGTATGTTAGCTAGTTATGTCTAACATACCCACATGATATCTTCTTGTTCTCTTCAATGACTTGTGCTAGTAACCTGCATATCTCATAAGTTAACCATGGTAAAACCAAGTTATACATACCTCGTAAATAGATCTTCTATGTGATCCATGACAATGGATGAATCTTTGTCTTCATGTGACCATGATCATATGTTCTTGAACTAGAACATGATTTGTCTTTCTCGATGTACCTTTCATGTTAGAGGACAACATCAACCTCATACAACACCACAATGTATTAGTACAATCATTAAGAATAAGACAACCCTCTCTGTAGTAGAAAAATTACTGAAGATTATGGATTTCCAAGGGGCTGAAAGGATTAATTATGATCCTCATCAAATTATATCGCAAAGGAGACATCTAAATGGAAACAAGGCTTTTGATCATCAAACAGTAGAAGGATTGAAATAAATGGAAAATTTATTCAAATTTGAACAAGATAATAGGGGTAGGATCAGAGAGATTTCTTTGAAATTTCTTTTTTTAGGGACGATTTCAAAGAACATTTTGTATAAATTTTGATTTTACAGAGTAATAGGGGTTGGATCTGAGAGCAAAAAATAGAGTGACGTAATATTTTTTGAAGACTTTAATGAAGAACAAAAGTAAAAGAATATCCAAAATGGAGATTCATATGTTTTTACTTTCTTCAGTCTTTTAATTTCTCTTTTGTTGATGCATTTCGTGTTAGACCATCTTATCGCTTTGCCTCATAGTTGACTGTAATACCTGGTTAGAATTAATTTTATATGCTCTGATCCACACATTTAAATATTGTCAATGTTCTTTCTTCCAAATTAATGCAGAATTCACCCTAGAACGGAGATTGGCTAAGTTATAGCATATAAACAATATTTATCCCAATTTTCGACCTCCGACAAGAAGGATCGGCCGCCCCTTCATTTATTATAAAATTGTGAACAACTATATCCAACCATTCACCTGTATCCAGAATGGTGAACACTAGAAGGATCGACCGACCCTTCTTGCAGTCTAGAACTATTTTGAACATGATACCCGACAGAAGAAAGGTCAGCGGACACTTCATTTATGAGTGAATTGTAAAAATATTCAATCCGCCTAGGCTCGGACAACAATTCCAGACTTTCGACTTCTGCAATGAAATTATAGTTGGGATCGCTATATTGGCTAAGTTATAACATATCAACAATATTTGTCCCAACATGCGACAAGAAGAATCAGCCACCCCTTCATTTAGTAGAGAACTGTAGACACCTATAGGTTACAATTCACCTATATCTGGAATGGTGAACATAAGAAGGATCAGCTGACCCTTCTTGTAGCCTAGAATTATTTTTAACAGAATACTCAGCACAAGAAAGGTTGACTGACCCTTATTGTGCCCTGCATGAGGATTTAATGGCCTTTACCAAAGACGCAAATATGTTGCGGATTGCGGATACCTATATTTCTTAAAACGTTCCATCAATACCGCTATCCCGCAACCCAGAATGCAGATTGCAGGATGGGACAAGAGTTCCTGACTCCCTACATCCACTGTAAATAGTGGGGAATGGATATTGGCTACAAGAAGGATCAGATGCTCCTTTGTTTAGTATAAAATTGTGAACACCTATGGGTGAAAAAATGAAGATGGGTGTCTATTTTGGGGGGTCTCGTGAGAAAATAATTCTGGTTTTTTCATGTTTTTCAACTTTGGGCGAACAAAAGTGATATTTTTGATTAGAATTTCACTTTGCAGTTAAAATAAAACTTTTAGAGAATTATGTTAGCTTTCTATTCATAATTTTTTCAATTTTTTTAATTGAGATTTGATATGTTGATTTTGCAAATGTTTGACAGTGTGTTCTTATAAAATGAAAAAACTACAAAATAGTCTGATTTGTTGTGCTAGTAAAATCGTTGTTAGACTTGTTTTTTGCAAAAACAGAAAATGCTACGACAATCTACACACAATGTACTAGTTCCTGAGTATAAGTTTGTAACCAATGAATCTATATACTAATTATTATATTTTTTTAAAGTCGATCAATGGAGAAACTTAGTTGATTTTCAACATATTTTTTGTTGGGCCACTTTTATCTCAGTTGACTCTAAAAATAGCAAATCTATGAACACCCTTTTGAAGTAGACACGGAAATTAAGAATCCCACATTTTTTTCAATTTTGTTGGTGGTATATTTTTAAAGTTATGGATTTTTCTTTTCACTGTTTTTTTAAAGAGATGAATCCAAACTCGACACATGTTACGATAATAAAACATTAAAATATCAATTTTTATCTATACACGACAAAATCTATACCCACGTAAAGTAGATTCAATGATGAACCTAATGGTACCAAGTCCGACATTCGTTTTGTAGTGTAAGAGATTGTTTTTCCCTTCCAAAAATGGAAAAACCTGAAAATTCTGCAGAATCGCCAAGTTTCCATGTCTCAGAGAGTATTTGGCCGAATAACCTTTTTTTCGTAACAGCACCGTCAATCACAGCAAAGGTTATTCGGCTAAATAATAAAACAGAAAAAAAAAAAAAAATTGTCGACCGGGAAAAAAAAATACGTTTTCTATACTCGTATAAATAAACCTATATTGATTCATTATTTTCGCATGTTTTAAATTTGCATATTTATTGTCAAACTATTTTTGAAAGGGTTTTCAAAGAAGATATTTTTTGCAAAAAGAGGTTTTTACAAGGTATGTTTCTTCTTTTTTTTTTTTAAGGGCACATTGAAGGAGTTCTTTTGTAAGGCATTTTTTGTAAATAAGTCTTCTTCTAAGGCATTTTTGTAAATGATTTTTTTCTCTAAGGCATTTTTGCAAGGAGTTTTTTCAAAATATTTCTTTTCTTAGACATGTTTGCAAAGTGGTATATGCAAAGAATGTTTATTTACAAAGAGGTTCTTTCCAAGGAGGTTCTTTCCAAGGGTTGTATTTAAAGAGTGTTTATTCCAAAGTATCTTCGGAAAGAAAATGTATTTTTCCTTCTCATTTATTTGAAAGAGATTTTTTCATTTTTTTCCAAAGGGCACATTGAAGGAGTTTTTTGGTAAGGCAAATTTTTAAAGGATTTTTTTCTCTAAGGCATTTTTGCAAGGAGTTTTTTCAAAATATTTCTTTTCTTAGACATGTTTGCAAAGTGGTTTATGTTTCTTTCCAAGGAAGTTCTTCGAAAGGGTTGTACTTAAAGAGTGTTTATTGCAAAGTATTTTTGCAAAGAAAATGTATTTTTCCTTCTCATTTATTTGAAAGGGATTTTTTCAAAGAATTGTTTTGGTAAGGTAATTTACAAAGTGTTTTTTTTCAAGGTAGTTTTGCACTTCTTATTTCTCTGGAAGGGGTTTTTTCAAAAAGTTGTTTTGCTAAGATATTTTGTAAAGGATTTTTTTCCAAGGTAGTTTTGCACTTCTTATTTCTTTGAAAGAGGTTTTTTCAAATAGTTTTTTTGCCAAGGTATTTTGCAAAGGGTTTTTTTCAAAGTAGATTTGCATTTCTTATTTCTTTGAAATGAGTTTTTTTAAATAGATGTTTTGCTAAGGTATTTTGGAAAGGGTTTTTTTCCAAGGTAGTTTTGCACTTCTTATTTCTTTGAAAGGGGTTTTTTAAAAGAGTTGTTTACTCAAAGTATTTTTGCAAATGAGATATTTCTTTACAAGGGTTTTTCCAAGTTATGTTTACAAATAAGTTTTTTTCAAAGTATTTTTTCTTAGTGGCTTTTTTCATACATATTTTTTCAAAGATATTTTTTTTTCCAGTGGTTTTTACAAAGAAGATTTATTTACAAGGTGTTCTTATTATTTTCCAATGAGTTTTTTCAAAGGTGATTTATTGTCAAGGAGTTCTTATTTCTTTCCAAGAAGGTTTTTTTCAAAGAGGATTTCTGTTCAAAGAGTTTTTTCAAAGGAAATTTAATTCCAAAGAGATCTTCTTCAAAAGACTCTTACAAGATTTTTATAAGGTGAAGTAAATTTCAGTGCATATTTTTATGAATTTCGTAAATGTTTTTAAATCTTAATTTATTTACTTTTACTATAAAGTGATGATTCTTTAATTTATAATCTATACATTAAACAATCATGGGAAATAAGAGAAAACATGAAAAAAAAGGTGATCGTAAATGTGATGATGATGCTAATAGAGAAAAACAAAAAGTCAGATATAATGCCAAAAAACAAAGGGTTGACGAAACGGAAGAGAGAATTATTGAAGATATAAATACAGATTTACATGATAATGTTGAGGAAATGGAAATTGAAAATAGAGTACAAGAATAACAAATTGAAGTTGAAGAGACCATTGCTGAAGATGTAAATAGTGATTTACATGCTAATGTCGATGAAGTCAATATTGAAGATCAAGTTCAAAATCCAGAAATTGGACCTGGTATGTATATATCATATATTTTCCAAATTCATTTTTTTACAATAAATTGTATTTTTGGATATATGTTAAATTAAATTTAACTTGATGTATAGGTACTTTCACCATTGATGATAAAATGTTAGAAGACAATGATTGCAACAAATATGGAGAAAAACTACCAATACATGTTACACGATATCGTGCTACAAAATTTTATGATGAAATTCTCAAGGATTACTTAATAGTGGGACAAGCATAAATTTTGAGATGTTTATTAGTGTCCAAGAAGTTAGAAAGTGCTACATCATTATTGGGTATTCACAAGGCGACAAAAAAGTCAAAATTGAAACAAAATGTGATAGAAAATATAGGTGATGCAATAAAGAAATTTGGAAAATCCAGGAAGAAAGATATCAGTGCTACACATAAAGCAATTCATATAGCAATTATTTCAGCTAGTACTAAACAAAAGCAGTTGGAACATCAAGAAAGACATTATACAAACATAGCAAATTCAGAATGCAAATAGATGAAAATAATGAACTTGCTTGTTGGGCAATTATTTGTAGACAACCTTACAAAGATAGAATGGGAGCAGGTGTTAAAGATATTGTACGGGAATATTGGTTGGAACATGCTTGAGTTTCACCAAATTCAAGAGATGTGATATGCAAAAGAATATCACGAAATGTATATGAAAGCCAACCAAAACATATAATGGACATGACACAAGTACAATTGTTCAATAAATTCAAGGAAGATCATCGTGGAATTGATATATCAATCACTACATTTGTGCAACAAAAACCATGGTATGTTAGACCTATTACTATACGTGACACATGTTGTTGCCATTATCATGTGCAATTTCAGTGATATTATGACACGTTTCTTGAATTTGGTAATTTTTTTTGGACGAATTCACCACCTCTGCCCACAATACGTGAATTCATATCTCAAACTCTATGTGAGAGAAATCACGATGAAGTATTTTATAATAAGAAATGTGTCAATGGAAAACATTGTCATCGTTGTGGAAATCTGGTGTTATTCCAAAATAAATATCCTATCGATAATGATCAATTGTTGTCAAATGTAAATGTTGATTGGAGGAGATACTAATACATCAATCATACTACAAGTTCTACTGATTCACATTCCAAAAGAATTGATTTGCTAGAAGATAAGATATGTGTGACAGATTTTCTCAAAAAAATTGAAAGTGAAATTTATAAATACACCCAGCATTCACATAGAGCACGATAGCAAGATCTTTAGTTCAAACAGTCTCGTGAAATTTTTCCACCCAGAACAATTTTTTCCATGGTTGATTTTGCTGAAAACTATACATTTGCTGCACAAAAAGAGATACAGAGTGAATACTTTCACTCTGACCAAGTTTCGATATTTTTCCATGTTGTATATAGACATTCTCAACAGGATGTTGATGGCATTGAAATCACATGTGACAATCGAGATGTGATTAAAGAATATCACTTCTATATCAGCGATGATCGTACACACGATACACATTTTGTTCAACATTGTATAGAAAATATTTTCTATGATTCACTAAAAAAACGTGAAGTTAAATTCAATGAACATTGGATATGGTCTGATGGATGTGCGGGTCAATTTAAATCTTCATGATTAGTTTTTTGGTTATGCGACTTCATAAAGTGTTGAACATTAAACATCGTTGGATGGACATGGAAAAGGTGAACATGATGGTGTAGGAGCATGCGTAAAAAGAGCACGTCGAAGATGGCAAATGAACCATTCTTCTGCATGATTTCATTCAGCTGCAGAGGTTGTCCAATGGTGTCAATTAAATCTAATCCATGATTATAATCAACAATCAAAAGATGTGCGTAGGTATGTACATTATTTTTTTAATTTATATTATTTCTTGAAATTTAAAAAAATGTACACTAACTTGTTTAAGTACACGTACACTAACATTAAAAGTTGTTCTTTGTGATTTATCATTTATTGTGTAGGTTTTTTTGGCTTGTTGGGGTCCAAGATATAAATAGATCAATACCATATGACGCTATCACCATACATGGCATTAGAGATCTTCACTCTATTCAAACAAAATCATTCCAAAACGTGTTCGCATTTGACAGTAGAAAGCAATAATGCTTTTGTCATATTTGCATTGAAAATGTTGAATCTACAAAAGTTTGTGAAAACATAACAAACAACTACGTAAAAGCTTGGAAACACACAAAGATTAATCCAAAGGGAAAAATGCCACTATCAAGTGTAGAAGAATTAGAATCAGAAGAGATAGCAATATCATTTGATGGCGATAGAATTTCAGATCTTGTTAGAGAAGGTAATGAACTTACTTGAATTTTAAATTGATTATTGATTCTTGTCCATCACCTTATGTGTATAGTCAATTTAATTGATTTAAAAACATTAACACCAATTGTAATTTGCGTAGGAGATGTTTTCATTGTGATTGCACCTTTAGACAACAACAGAAATGTGAAATATTATTTGATGCAATGCACTGAAGGAAAGATGAAGTTATTGGAAGAATACAATGACAACAGATTTACATACGAGAGAGGATCCATCATTTTAAAAGGCTATTTTTTTCAGCATACCCATGTGACTAAAAATTATGTGTACTTTCAAGATTATGAATCGGATGTTATATGTTGTCAGTATAGTCATTTAGTATGTGCATCTTGAATAAGGTTGGTACAAGGACCATAAAAAAAACAGTTAAAAAACAAAAAATGGAAACCGTGTGAAAATCCTCACAGTAGATCTAAGAGATGATGTATACCTCACAAGAGTAATTATGATTAAGCAGGAAAATATAAGAAGAGTGATCAATATAGTATAATGAGCAACAGAATAATATGGTATAGTAGAACTCAGATAGAAGCAATAATACTTCACACACACTAATTAATTAATCACAATATGGACAAATAAATAGTACAATGGTAGAGAGGATTCGAATGCCTAAGGTGGCTATTCGAATTAGCCTCTCAGAGTGATCATAAGATCAATAGAGTGTCATCAGAGCACAACTAGGTGTCCTCATGATCATCGGAGTGCAACTGGAAGTCTTCATCATCATCAGTGGAGTCATCAATGCTCAGGTAACCGTCAACCATCAGTCAAACTAACTCTGGTAGGTGTAACTGAGTGTAACTCAATGTAACTAAGTGTAACTGAGGGTAACTGACTGTAACTAAGTGTAACTGAGTGACAACTGGACTGGTAAGTGAAGAAGGGCGAGTCGCTCCCTAAAATCAAGGAAGAAGGGCGCATTAAGCAACTGGAGGGCTAAAACTGAATAGTGAGAAGCTCCTGGGGGCTGGATAACTAAGGGCTAGGTGTTGGACTGATGATTAGGATGCATGCAAGCCCTAAAGGTGCATGCATGACTGAAAATGTAAATGATCAAAATACTGGTGGGACTAGGATAGAGTATAGAAATATCCTAACACCCCCCCTTAATCCATCCTGGGCCCTGGTACTAAGATCAAAGGTCACCCAATACAATGAATAATAACAATCAATAAACCAAGGAGGTGGAAAAATTCCATGGGAAACATACCCCCTTCTCAAAAAATAGACTGTAAGGCACACATAAAAATAAATGCTCCAAACTCAAGCATGTTTGATGCTTGGTCATATGTCTGGAGGTATCTTCTTCTTGGGAAGAAGTGGATCATGCTCAAAAAGCATGTGCTTGTACTTTCTCTTCAGATCAAATGTGATGAGAACAAATCCAATAGTATGAGAATGATCCTTGAACCTGTGATTCGAATCAGCTGAGGTAGGATCAAATATGTGAAAGTGCATATAGTATTTTGTCTTCTCCTTCGAACCACCATGGGTGAGATTATTACAAAAATAACTATTACATGTTTGCTTGAAATCAAAATCAGATTTAAGACTTAAAAAACAGTTTCTTGAGATCTCCTTTGAACTAGCACGGGTGAGATCAAAACTATCATATGCATGAGAAATTATCCCAAGCAATAATTGATTAGAATCCAAATTAGATCCAAGACTTGAATCATGGTTTCTTGAGATCTCCTTTGAACCATGATAGGTGAGATCAAAACCAGTAGATGCATGAGAAATTAACCCAAGCGAATTGCAATGGCCATATTCTTCAATGACCTTCTGAAAGCATGGAATTATGATCATATAGTAGTATAAAAGAGGAGTTAGATGGAGAGGAGAGAATGCAACCTTCAAAAGCTGTTTTGACCTCTGAAATAATCATGTGATCATGATGCAAACCAACGGACTCTGGTGCAAGAGAGGATTTAGGACCTTCTGCAATATCTAGAGTGTGAGCTGGCACATAAAGAGAAGAAAGTTTGAGCATGAGTGGAGAATCTGCAAGTTCTTTGTCAACAATTTCAATATGAGATGATACTAGTTCATGATCTGAGAGACCATCAAGAGGAGCGAATGCATCACTTTGCTTTCTTTCGAATGGGTTAGGACCAAGTCCTTCATTCTTTCTGCCAAATTTTTCATCTAGGTGAGCCCATATCTCTTTCGGAGTCCATAAATCCTCTGGAGTTTCAACACCATTACGGTATTTGAATTGGAATCTCTGGCGTGCAAACAAAGAAAAAATTATTGCTACAAAGTGCATGTCACTTTTATTTAACCAGTCAATCTTCTCTTCAGGGGATTCGAACTCTCTTTCAAAATAACAATAAAAAAGATCATGAATCTTTAAGTCTGCTATCATTCTTGGTTTCCTTTCATCATAGTTGAGTGGATCAAGAGGAGTAATTCCTAATGAATACATTGAAGCTGTAGAGGACCTGCAAAAACAATATAGAATAACTGCAACTGCTATTGGTGCAAAAATGCAGAAACTGTTGCAACTGCTGCACTCGAAATCTTGGTAATAACCTGCAAAAAACTTTCAAGAATGGAGATAAGCAATACTCTCAACATGCTCTGATACCATGTGAAAATCCTCACAACAGATCTAAGAGATGATGTATACCTCACAAGAGTAATTATGATTAAGCAGGAAAATAGAAGAAGAGTGATCAATACAGTATAATGAGCAACAGAATAATATGGTACAGTAGAACTCAGATAGAAGCAATAATACTTCACACACACTAATTAATTAATCACGGTATGGACAAATAAATAGTACAATGGTAGAGAGGATTCGAATGCCCGAGGTGGCAATTCGAATTAGCCTCTCAGAGTGATCATAAGATCAATAGAGTGTCATCGGAGCACAACTAGGTGTACTCATGATCATCGGAGCACAACTGGAAGTCTTTGTCATCATCAGTGGAGTCATCAATGCTCAAGTAACTGTCAACCATGAGTCAAACTAACTTTGGTAGGTGTAACTTAGTGTAACTCAATGTAACTAAGTGTAACTGAGTGTAACGGAGTGTAATGGAGTGTAATGCCCCTAGAATGACTGTGGACCTTAAGGGCACCCGTCGAGTGACCCGGCTGAACAACTTCGATATAATGGTCTCTTGAGCCTTGTTATGTCTTAAATGATTGAGGAAAACTTGAAAATGGGAATGATGACAATAATTAATAAATGAATTAAAGAATTAAATTATATGTGTGGAGTGGTATAATTGATTGGTTAGTTCTTGCTTAATGATTATCCTGGATTGATCAAGTCAAAGTGGAGTAGGACAGTTACAGTCCTAGCTCTGCAACTTGGGAGGACGCAACTGAGATGCGTCATAGCTTTCCATTTTTATTCTGAACTTCAGGACGAAGTTCTAAATAAGTAGGGGTGTATGTAGTGCCCCTAGACTACTATATACATTGAGGGCACCTGCTGAGTCACCTGACTGTTTGAAACATTAATTAAATAACCGTTTGACCTTATTTTTTGAGTATGTGTATCTGAACTGTTGAGGTAAATGAATAATTGCATATGTTAAACGATTAGCTACGACTATGGAAAATTATGTTGATGGATAATGCTTAACGACTAGCTATATGGTGATTATGTATTTGGCGACGAAATGTATATCTAATAAGATGAATGAGCAGTTTGAATAAATCATAAATGTTTAACAATGCTAGAGTTAGAAACCAGATGATGATTGTTGAGAACAGTGCTACTAATAATTTGTTGTGAGATGTGTGTGTAGAAACAAGTGAGACGGTTCACCAACGGACACACAAAGGAACACGGAGGGTCATAGAGTACGGGTAAATCACACACAGGGGAAGTGACGACGATGTCGACTTCCGACAAGAATACCACGCATGAGCAGATAAGCATTCATCCGCTTGCTCAAGAGGAATGCGTGAGGACGTACAAGGTGGGCCACGACGAAGCTGGTCACGTACGAGTTGAGGGGCACGCAGTGAGAACGGACTCACTCCTCAGCGCCATTAGTCCCTAGATAGCATGTAGACGGAGGATGGATGGTAACGATTCCTAAAATCCCTACAGGAGTTCCCGCAAGTCAAAACAGAAAGATGGTGGCAGAAGGGCCCAACGATGCGGTACCCTGTCGAGAACGGAAAGAATGGACGCAAGGACCCAACAAGGTGGTACCATGCCAAGGAATGGAAACCATGGATGATTGGACCCGACGGAGTGGTTCCATGTCAAGGGATAAAAAAATTAAGGAACCAGGAGCCCAACGACGCGGCACCGTGATCCTAGTGAGTTTGATTGTTAAAATTAAACTGCATAAAAACTTAGGAGAATAACTCTAGATTATTACTTAGCAAATGCATAACAATAGCTTAGACATTTGCACATGAATAGTTATTTTGTTGAGCATTTAAAATAATAGAAATTATTATTTAGGAGCAAAATAGATTAGACACCTAGTCAACTAAAAGCTAGGAGTTGATTAAAATATCTGGGGGACAAACTAGAGCAAACCTAGGGATGTAGGTGCACTTCCCAGAGAAACTGACACTTGGATGGGTGAGTGTTTTAATTAAATAAATAATTAAAAATATTTATTTATGCATGAAGCGACATGTGTCGCAGGAGATTTCCCTTTATAAGGAAGGCTTAAGGAATGGGTAAGGGGCCCATAATTTGGACGATTGTCGTAATTTTCGAATGCCTCAAAGACTTGCTGATATCTAAGGGTTTGGCTTAGAAGTCCTAGTGGGAAGGGAAGCCCAAGCTGAATTTCTGAAATACTTGTGTGAGCTCTACGACCCAAAGCTCGGGGGAGGCCATGCGACTGAAAGCATGAGCCTATGGTTGGGTGGCGAAGCTAACGGTTGCTTCGCCTATGGTTAAACGAGCTTTGCTGGAGGGATCCTACGGAAGACGCAGACAACAATGGACCAGCTGGATCGGGTTGACAGGTTAAGGTTTGCTTATTTTTGTTAAGTTATTCACTCTTTTATTTTATTTTTCCAATAACTATAATGGCTAATTTGTTTGTATGAAGTTTTTAAAGTTTCAGGTTCAGTTCAAGGGGACCCTAAAGGAGGGGTCCCTACATGGAGTGTAACTGAGTGACAACTGGACTGGTAGGTGAAAAAGGGCGAGTTGCTCCCTAAAATCAAGGAAGAAGGGCGCATTAAGAAACTGGAGGGCTAAAACTGAATAGTGAGAAGCTCCTGGGTGTTGGCTAACTGAGGGCTAGGTGCTGGACTGTTGACTAGGATGCATGCAAACCCTAGAATGCATGCAAACCCTAAAGGTGCATGCATGACTGAAAATGTAAATGATCAAAATACTGGTGGGACTAGGATGGAGTATAGGAATATCCTAACAAACCGTCCATATGTGACCATGAACGGATAATTGAAGATGGCATTCCATTGCGTAGTTTTTAACTATATATCAAAAATGAATTGATCTATGTTTTTTTCCATGTCAATTGTTGTGTACAATATATTTTTTGTCCATGTCACAAGTGTTGTGTACAATATATTTTTTTCATTGAATTTTATGACTATGATTTTGAATGAGAACTCCAATAAGAGTTTAAATGGTTGTATTTTAACATGCTTAAAAATGAATTCAAAAATTATTCGGTAATGAAATTTTTAATAAAAATTGGAAAAAGTTCGAAAATGTCGTATTTCAGCTATATGGAATTTTTATCTTTAATTTGTAATTTCATGATATAAAGTACTTTATTCGGGTCTCCATATGTCTATTAGACCACATAAGGGATGAGACAATGGATGTGACTATCTCCACACTCCACCCCAAATTTTTATTTTTGATTGATTGATGTGCACCCTGAATTTTTACTTTTGATTGATTGATGCCAATGAGAAATCACTGGGAAACCTACTAGATTTTGTATTCGGGTCCCCATATGCCTGATTTTTTACTTTTGATTGATTGATGCCAATGAGAAATCACTGGGAAACCTACTAGATTTTGTATTCGGGTCCCCATATGTTTATTAGACCACTTAAGAGATGAGATAATGGATGTGGCTATCCCCACACTCCACCCCAAATTTTTGCTTCTGATTGATTGATGCCAATGAGAAATCACCAGAAAACCTACTAGATTTTATATTCATCTAATCGATTGAACATATTTCTCTAATGTACTTCGCCATAAATAAACTTTTAAATAAATGATTGTTGCACAAAGATAATATATTTCTTACGTGTAAGTTCACATAACTGAATTCATGGCAAATGGAGATAATGATCATTTGATTTTTAATCACAAACAAAGATACCTAGATTGTGAAGCTTATGCTAAATTAGAGCAATGATTATTTACAACAAATCGATAAAAATTCATCGAATTTTTGTCTAAAATTCATTGCTCTAACTTAGCATAAACTTCACAATCCGGGAATCCTCACTTGTGATTAAAAAAAAAAGAATCATTTATCTCCATTTGCCATGATTTCAGCAGCATCTAGAGATTCACCATCTACAAAATACATGAACAATGAACATATATAAGAAACATTAGTAAAAAATTGAAATACATATGCAACATCATATCGATCAAATGGCCAAAAGATTGAAACTTTTATCAAACAATTCATAGATTTTCATTCATAACCTTAGAAATTGAACCTATTAAGACTTCATATTTTTATCAAAAATTCCTATATCATTCCTACCATTCATTCGTTCTTAAAGATTCATATCAGGTAACATTCTTAAACTTCCTAAAACTTTGGTAACAAATTCATTTCTTAACATTTTAAACTTTAGTAACATTCATTTCTTAATATTTTAAACCTTCTTGACACTTCCCATTCATTCTTATGATTCAACACTTCCTGACATTCATTCTTTCCATAACATTCATTCTCAACATAACATTGAACATTTTAACAAATTCAACATTTCCTAACATTTTCTAACTTTAAATTGCACCTATCAAATGTTCCAAACATTCATTCTCAACATAACATTCATTTTTAATATTCAGCATTAAATTCCAACTTTAGATTACACCTATATCAAAAATTCAAAACATGTTCATTCTTAACATTTTAAACATTCATGACGCCTCCCATTCATTCGTTCCCAACATTCATTCTTAACATTTTAAACATTCATGCAAAACATATTCTAAACATTTTACCAAATAGAAAATATGCTAAATAATTAACATGTACTCGTATATATTCCAATAAAAAAGCTCATGAACATGTGAGTTCAATGTACATATGAATAATCCAAAAATAAATACCCTCGATGTCCAAAACAACTACAATATATATATATATATATATATCACAACAAAAACAAGAAAGTTCAAGGACCACTATTCATAAGTCTGGACCGCTATCTTCCACTATGGCCTTCCGTTGGACCCAAGCCGGCCTGCAACATATATAAAAACAAATTATGAATATCATAAATTATTTAAACAATTTTAAACTAAATTCAAAAAATTAAAATATTAAACTTATATATCAAAGAACAATTCAATTATTAAAAAAGTTGTACATCAAATTCTTTGAATGCATGTCCACCACTTTCTTCCACCGAAGTCTTCCCTTTGGCTACAAAAGATCTAAGAGAGCCCAAGCTGCAACATGTAGAAAAGTAATTTATGAATCCAATAAAGTATTTACACAATTTTAAAATAAATCCAAAAAATATTAAATATTAAACTTATTTCAGAGTTGAAATCAAGTTAAACAAAATTACCTCGGTGCCAATATCTGCATTCATCAAAGAACCTACATCTTCACCCCCAATTTCCATATGGTATCTTCCCTAAAATTTAAATTTTGTTAATGAATAAAACATAGTGGAAGCAAAAAATAAATTAAGCAATTAACTTAAAACCAAAACAAGAAAATCAAAATCATTAGCTCACAAGAGATGGTAAATCATCTAAAAAGTTCGATTCTAAAGAAACCTGCATGGATAAATCAAATTAACAATAAGATATATTGATATTTATTAAAATTCAAAAGAAAAGATAAAATATCAAGTTCAAGCATAAATATTATAATAAATATACCTCTCCAAGACGCTCTTCATTTTGACTAGTGGAGACTCGAAAATTATGTGCATTCAGCATTCTAGAAAACTGCAAACAAAATACATTTGCTTAATGTACTTATTACTATGTAACAAAAAATTCAATTCAGAATGAATAAAAGATCAAATAGGTTGTCATGGAATAATCAACAAACCTCTCCCATACTCGATGTGTCATTGGATAACACATCTGAAGCTATGTCGCGACAAGACTTGGCATAAGCCCTGAGATCATCGATGCTCAATCCATCTACCTCATCATTCATTTTGTAAACAAACTTTTGATGGATAGTAGCATGAGCCCTCGCTCGACCCAATCCCGCTTCAACTACAACAAGAGCTGGCGCTAAACCATCACCAACAAAATCCCTTACGGTTGTCCCAAGTTGGGATGTGGGCTCCATCTCCGATCTTAATGCCACAACCCTAGGTGGGAGAGGTATCTCGGGTGGAGGTCGAAGAGTTGTAGGGTCTCTAAGAGCACCTTTTCGATTATATATTCGACCCTTTCCAACTTCATAAAATTTAGAAGCAATATCAGTATAGTTTGGCTTCATACCTAAAAAAAACTATGCATAGAAAAATCTAGAAAAATAATTAGGAACCTCATTGTTCCATGGAAATCGAACATAAGCTGTAAAGAACCGATCATATATTAGATGTGCAATTTCAGGATGCTTGAAATATTGCACTTTCAACATTTTTCGCTTAAGGCCTTCTTTGAAATTAAACATTAAATTGGCCTGTTCTTTGGTCACTCTCTCCTTCACAACCTCCCACTTGTCTGGACCCATAACTTGTTCCCTTTGCCTCTGCATCAAATGAACAAAACCATTTGTAGTTGGTCCGAGTTCCTCATATGCATTAATGAATTTTTGCAATGACCCCAAAACAATCTCTAGACTTTGTCTGCTCTTTGGAGGGAGATCCAAAGTAGAAAGATCATTGTTCAACCTGTCGTAGTGGGATCTACAACTTTCAAGGATAGTTTGTTGCACAACACCTTCCCATGGAATCTCATCAGGTAAATCAGACGGATAAGTTGATATGGGTGTACAACCCTTAGCTAGTGGAACATATGTCGTCCTAGCTCTAGGAGGAGCTTCAAGACCCTGTTCTAAACCCACACCTATTCCATCATCTACAATCCTATCTTGATCTTCCTCCCACTCTGTAGAATTATGCACATCTTCTGAACCTCGCTCTGCTTCAAATATAACCAAAGTCAAGTGTATAACCTTGTACAAATTTTTGAAAAAAACAAAAATACAAATTATATATGTATTGAAACAGTAATGTTCATACCGACAGAAGGTTGAGATCGACGCTCTCCCATAGAAGATAAAGGGGAATCATTTGTACCCCTATCACCTTGTTGGTGATCGGATGACTGTGACCCATACAGTAAACTCAAATATTGAGGTGAATTGGACAACCTTCTATTACCAATTAGGACACCGACTCTTGATGAATGTGATTACCTCCTACACTTTCGCTTCGAATACTCCACTCTTTCCATTTGATATGATATCTAAACTTACACAAATGTCAACTCATAACATATTCAAATTCTACATGTTAATTCTACAAACTTAAGACATATCTAATAAAGAATATTAGTTTTTCAATAAGGACGTAGATATAATCCAAATATTAATAAAAATAACCACAAAACAAACACTGAATGCCATAGAATTTATAATTTATAATTCCCTTATGTGTTAGTCTTATATTTTATCTAAGCGACCAAAGTTATCTTACGACATAACTAGTTTTATATTAAAAAGATTTGTAATTTATAAAGGTAAAGGTAACTGCTTGATTAAGCTCATATCACGTTATTTGTATAAGTTATGAAGAGATAGTGTAATGGAGAGGCTCGTATCATATTCAATATTCAGGTTACTTACTGTGATTCAACCCCTATTAAATGTCTCACAGCTTGAATATAGCTCTTTCCATGTTCAATGCTTGTTTCAATGGTTATTATAATATCATGTATTGCTCTATCACTACCATTCGTTTTCACTGCTAACTTGTGATCACATGTTACTTATACGAATTCAATTAATCATACTAGTTTCAATACCATTAAAGCTTGATCTATATTGCTTATGTGTTCTATGGTTATGATTGCAGTATGTTTATTTATATAGTAGCTATAATGATGCTTTCATTTCCATAACATATGTCATAAGTAAATCACATATTGCTACCAAGTGTAATCACGGTAATCTAGTATTCATACTTCATTAGGTTAAATACGGTCATGTTTACCCATTGCATTCATATTACATACCTATTGTAAGCTAATCCTTAAATTAGTCTAACCACCATCATACCACCCCATTAAAATCATTTGAAATTCATGCATAGCAAAAGCTGAAACTACTGTAACAGTATTGAAAATATATGTTCATGAAAAGATTTGAACATAGTTCATCAACTTTGTTCATGAACAGAGTTGAAAAACTCTATTCCCCTAAGATCTTCAACATTTGACTTTAAATTTCATTAATCAATTATTTTCAATTCATTGAGAAAGTAAATTACACAAAAAAATAATTGAATGCCATATATGAATTACCAACTCTGTTCATGAACAGAGTTTTCCAACTCTGTTCTTGAACTCTATTCATGAACAGAGTTTTCCAACTCTGTTCTTGAACTCTATTCATGATTAGGAACATAAAATTTTAATGTAAAAAAAATTAAACAATCTAATTTTAATTATCAAATGAAAATATATTTTTATTAATTTTTTTTAACTGAAAACCTATCATCTAAATGCTTATTGAAATATCTCAAGATTTTGAGAAAAATGGGCATACCTGTTAACCAAACCCGTAGACAACAATTTATTGAACTAGCCATGAATGCCAACGCCACACCAGAGAGGACCACCAACTCGCCAAACAAAAAAACTTTTCCTGCAAACATCAACAAATTTTATTAGCAACACAAAACTATAAAAGTGTGAAAACGAAACCAAAACAAAACAACTCAAACTCAAATCATACCTGAGAAATTGATGCAATATCAACTCCACGCTGAACATGTTTCATCGTAGCAAACACACAAGAACAACCACCAACTCACCAAATGAAACGAACGGATTCACCTGTAAATTTTAAAAAATGAAAATGAAACAACTGAAAACGAAAACTAAACAACTAAAAATGAAAACAAAACAAATTGAAAAAACGAAAATGAAACAACTAAAAACGAAAACAATTTAAACTACATATAAAAAACCAAAACGAAAACTAAAACGAAATGAAAACAAAAACGAAAACAAAATCCATACCTGCTAACTGCAAACTCCACGCGAATCACACCAGGAGGGAATGGAAAATGGTGAAATGGAAAATGATGAACTGGTGGATTGGAAAATGCAGGGTGAGGCGAACTCGTCGACTGGAAAATGGTGGATTGGTAGACTGGCAAATGGCGGATTGGAAAACGAACGATTAGAAAATGCAGGGGGTCATTTACGAACGCAGGGTGGCAAGTGAGAAGCCATGAAATCTTGTCTCCAAATGAAGGGTGGTGAGCTCATCGATGACAGTGGCAAGGCTCCACGGGTCCACAAGTTGGGTCTGGAAAAATGCCAACAAACAGTGACAGCTAACGAACGAGGCCGGGCTTTTATGCAGAAAACGTGTTCATCCAAATAATTATTTGGCCGAATAATTGTTCGGATGACTAAGTATTCGGCTAAACAATTGTTCAGCTAAATAATTCTTCGGTTGAACAAGTATTCGGCCGAATAAACGAACAAACCCGTAAATTTTTCCCGGTGGGCACTGCCTCGCACACACTTCGAGGTCCCCATTAAATTAAATGGAGAACTGTTAGTAGTTATTCGGCCGAATAATGTATGAGTTATTCGACCGAATAATAAATGTTATTCGGCTGAATAATACAATTTATTCGGCCAAACAACTTTTATTATTCAGCTGAATAACCTCCGCTACGTTTGTTTTGCACTTGATTCTCACGGAAGTGTTACCCACCTTCACGTTTTCACCCCTATATCCAGGAGTTCACCTGTATCCAGAATGTTGAAGGCAAGAAAGATTGGTTGACCCTTCTTGCAGTCTAGAACTATTATGAAAATAATACTTGGTAGAAAAAGGGATGGCCACCCCTTCATTGCATGGCAATTTTTAACAAAGGCAAGGTAGCCATTTAGTTACTGTCAAAATGATTTGGTCTGGTGGGGAGAAAGAGATAAGAAACAATCCAATCAATACTCTTTAATCATTTTTATTTGTTATCTCTGTATGATTTGTAGAGCTTGTTGTCCAATAATTGTCCAAGCTTAATTAAGGTTGCCATCTATTCAATGTAGCTAAATTCTATTCTTAATACCATAAATCTTTTCAAATTATCGGGTGGCCTACAAATACTTTTGTCTAATTTTAAGGCTTAGCTCATTTGATCTCATGGAGGAAGAACATACCTATGGAAGTGGAAAGTTTTCTTGCATGCATGGGAGCAAGATTAAACCCCTAGATTAATTTTGCTTATATTATATGAAATATTCAAAATGAATATAACTTTGTTCCATGTGTCTAATGTGACATTCCATTGTAGCTCTCTTACCTGGTTCTTTGAATTTTTCTTTGATCTAGTTGTTTAGTTATTGCATTAGTTTTGTTGGACTTGGTCCTAGATAGAATGTGCATTCACCAAGGTGATAGAGTATATTTGACTCTATCTAAATCAACTTTCCCCCTTGACCTCAACCAAGGGAGGAAGGGGGAAACTGAATCAAACAGTACTCAGATCCCCGCGCATTCCATTTTTTATATTATCTATCATTTCCTATAATTCTTGCACCTCTAGGGATAAATAAATTTCTCTGATCCGTCCATCTTGCATGATCGATATGGTACTATTGAGCTCCTTCCATGCTTAGCCCCACGGCCTTCCATAGTCTTCAATCTCTCAAGCGTTGCCTTCCTCGCACCTTGGATCTGCGTAGTTATTATCAACTGTCGATCTGGCCCCTATCTGCATCCTGACTCCCAACATTTGGAAAGAAGGATTGCCCACCGCTTCCTTTAGAAGAGAATTGTGAATTCACCTGTATCCAGAATGGTGAACAGAAGAAGGATTAACCGACCCTTCTTGTTATATTGAACTATTACGAAACGAGTTGTGGGTACAAGAAGTTTCAGCCTAGCCTTCATTTACAAGGGAATTATAAAAATATTCAACCTCCGAATGTGAGGGTGTCAATTCATGTATATGAAGGATGTTGAACACTGGAAGAAGACTGAGATAAGGGTCGGCCAACCCTTCAGCATCACCTTGTAAATAGATTTAAGTCTAAACCAAAGCGAATATGGGGGTTGCATAATCAAGATTCTCTTAACCATGGCGAGGCACACATGTCGTTACGATCTTCGCATAACGTTCTATTTAATGAACACCAGATGACTTCGCATTTGGAAACTATCGCAGTATGCATAACTACATTGAATCTCTAATGTATTCACCATTATGCTATCAATTCGTCAAACTATGCGCTTCTTCTTCACAATCACGCACTTGTATTCCAATTAATCAATGTGCAATTACCATTCACATACATATAAATTAAGCACAAAAACTCGCATAAACTCGAATACAAAACATGTGATAAAATCATACACATAAACAAGAAGTATCGGCCACCCCTTCTATGATGATCACTTGTTCTATGATCGATCCTTATCCCAAAGGACTATATAAAATGTGCATTCGATCTCTCATGGATAATGCTAGCATATTTGTTCTTAATTAATCAATTGATTTTGAAAATGAGGGGTCGTTCATTAACGATCGATCATTAGCGTGAACATTTGCAAGTATACATATAATATTAAAACACTAATTTATAATTATAGACATTGTATGCATTCTTATATTGACTACTTAATATTGACTGTTTTGCAGATAAAGCATGGTTGATTTTTTGAGCCTTAGTAACTACCGGCAGGAAATCCCTCGCTTTGAATTGGCAAAATATCACTACCTTCCGCCATTCACAAATGGATGGTATTTTGATATGGAAGAACCAAATAATTTGTACCCGAATATATATTTATTCTACTTTGATTATGAGGGAAAGTAGATTAGAGCTGGAATATTGACATATGCAGAACCCATTGATTCTGATGAAAAATTGTGAGTTCAAGCTAAAGTGGTCAATGGTGAAAACTGTGGCCTTCTACAGTGTGATCTTATGGTTTCTGATTATCAACCTGATCTAATGAGTTGGACATATGCCATGCGAGCCATTGCATCGACAGTTTTTCGAGTTGTTATGTTCCCATTTGAAGGTAAGATCATTACAGTCGATCAACTTTCTTTCACTCAGAGAAACAACCAGACTTCTTCAGAGACCACAGTTCCATTAATTTATCAAACCACCCCGGTTGGTGAAAGTTTAGGAGCAAGACTGTACGGGTCATTAATTGGCACTTTTGACCTACCGGCTCCTACCTTATTCGTTGGTACTGAGGGATGTTCATTGTCTGAAACTTCCATGGTTAGTTTAACAACTGATTCTGGGTTTCTCCCAACTAATACAAACCCCTTCATGCCCATCCCTGTTGCAGAAGTTACCCACCAGGATTCTTATCAAACTGCAACAGAACATATGTTGATTCCATTGGTGTCTGTTGAGTCAAATATAGATTGTGCTACTACTCAGTCACCAGATCCAATCCACTACCTTGACAGTTCAGATACCACTTTACCTTCTGAGGAAGAAATGTTAGAATCCATGACCGACCTGGACCATCCTCATGAACATATAAATCCCGGGTCCTTCTTGTTTCCTTTTCTTAACTTAATAGACAGAGGCGAATTTTTTCCAACACCCAGTGAAAATACTAATTTCATTTCCTCACAAGTTGGTTTTGTTGAAGAGAATAGATTAAATACCTTGCTGGTGAACATTTTCACTAGGGTCGCCGGAAACATTTGTATTGAAACGGGATGTTATCTCGATGAGATCATTCCATATACTAATATTTTCCGTGATTTCCATGACATCTTTACCCGACCTCACGAGGAGGATCCAGGCATTGACCCTACCTGAAAAAGCATTACGCTTAGGATGAAGTACTTTTTCTTATAACATAGCTGTATATTTTTGTAAAACTAGTTTTTGTTATGCTCGTTAGTTAATCTTATGTGTGTTTTTAATTTCGTGTACCAGATGTCAACTGAACATTTCTTAGGATTTGTTGATGGCGCCAGTCGCCACACCTGTCAGTTGGCTGCAGTAGCTTGGGTCATTTATTCACCTGCTGGCCAACTTGTCTCTTCGTGGGGGGTTTGTTTGGGTCCTACCACTAATAATATTGTTGAATACAGTTTAGTTATAGAACTTCTCCGAGATGCTCTCAGTTATTGCATTTCACATTTTGAGGTAAGACTTGACTCACGATTAATTGTATTTCAGTTAACAAGTGTCTATCAGATTAGGTATCCTGGATTGCTACGTCAGTTTCTACGAGTTAGACTATTGGAAAGACAATTTGATTCTATTATATATGAACACATTCCAAGAAGTTTAAACACATTAGTTGATTCATTAGAAAACTACGTGTTAGACTGGCATTTGCATCATACATTTTCATAAACAACATTGCACACATAAAACACATACACATGTAAATAAGCGATACTGTATATAGCCTATACTGTATCAAAAAATATATGAGTTTTGGGTCACAATTCTATCAAGTCAAGTCATAAAAGTACAAAAACAGGGCATAGTAGCCTCAAAAATATATACATAGAATGTATCCCTCTCCTATGGAGAAGGAGGGACATCATCATCATCTACTACATTGCAATAGCATATGACTAGCCTAGCTATCTTCCGTAGCACCCTAAGCTATGCCGAGGGCACCCCAACAATATCTTCGTGCATATCAATAGGTATTTGATCCATACGGAATGCAAGAACTTCGTGAGTTAACTGACTCATTTTTCTCTCTAAGGTCCCTAACATAGCTTCTGCTGCAGCAATATTAGCTGGCCTCACACAGATGGTAGGATGTCTCTCAGAACAAACGGGCCCAAGATATGCATATGACACTTGATTAGCACTTCAAAATTCATTCACAAAAATCAAATACTTGAAAAAGTTTGAAAAAATTAAATAATTCTCAAAATTTAAACATACCAATATCTCCCCAGGCTCTGCCTGGAGGAAGCACCAGTTCTGGATCATGACGGAAATCCAATCCAGCATATGGAAACTGCTCGAAAGTGGGCACTTGCCTCTCCCACCACCCCCACAAATCATCAGTATGGTAACAGTAGTGACTTTTCCCACCACCCTGGCGGAGGAATATGTCACCCCAACAGCCTAGTCTGGGCTCACAAGGGTTAACCTTAGGTAGAGGCATCCCCAAACTGATAGCAGGCATCCTCTCAAAGATGAAAGTACACAAAATACTACCATACCCAAAATTCTTCATTGCGCCGGATTTGCAACCTGTCAATTGAGATTTCATGCTCGCCAGTAAACTAGTACACCAATCATAGACATGGCCGTGTAAGCATTGTACACCAAATGCATATAGTTCCTGGAAGCTAAGTGTTGTGAGGCACTACCTGCCACTCGGTTGATCATGCTAACTATCACTTTCAAAGGGAGGCCTTCAATAGTTGAAATCAAGACTTGGCTTCCTGATTTCTCAACTCTGGCAATACAATATGTATTCACATACTCTTGCACAGATCTTACACCCACACGAGAAGACCCTTTCAGATTGATTACATCTCCTCTCCGTGAGAGACCAGTAATGAAATATATGTCATCAACTGTAAGCTCCAAATTTTTCCCACGGATGACAAAAGCATTGGTATCCACATCCCAGTACTGAATAAGTCTTCGAAATAGTTTGTTTAAGGCCCTCATGTTTACGATTTGGTAAAACTTCAATAAACCGCATCTTCGGAGAGCGTGGAGAGTAGTTGGATCTTGCATGGCCAGCCTATCCATGTCCTCATGTTCTCTCTCCCTCCATTGAAGAACCATCCTGCACAAAAAATGAAAATTCTTTGAGTCTCGGCGCTTGTATTTAGGTTTTCAAGAGTGAGCGCTACTGTGTATACTACACAGTCACGTATGGGCACTACTCTGCTTGAGCACAATAGCGCCCATCTCGTTTACACGCTACTGCTATGGTTACACAATAGCGCCCGCGCAGCAAAGGTTGTGAGCATCACGTTGCAAGCAATTTTTTGCTCAAAAAATGAAAACTAAACCATGAAAATGCAAGTAGGGTGAATTCTAACTTACTTGGTGGAAGAAGAACGACGTTTGGATGCTTGGTTTGATCGCCATGGAGATTTGAAATTGAAAAAGGTTGCCCCAATCTTTTCCCTACAAAACAATTTGGAAATTGATTTTTAAAATGAAATTATATATATGAATTGGAGTTTGATTTTTACCCACCATTGTTTAATTTTCTATAGTTTCAAAATTTTCAAAAAATCCCTAATTAATCAATTGAAACACACATATGGTACAATACTAATCCAAGCTCAATTTTCATTTAATTTTTGTCGGATTCATCTCCTAAGTTCAAAAAACTCTTGATGTTAGACCTTGTCAACTAGTTAAATACTTCAAATTCATATATCATTCAAGATTTTTTTTGCCGCATCGACTAATATTTTGTTGAAGACCTAGTTTTGGCAGAGTATGAAGCTATGATCCTAGAAGCTAACCTTTAAGTCATTTTAAGCTCTTGTTTGGACTATTTAAACCTAAAAAAGATTTCCGAGCAAGCTTGTCCTCTTCGAGCTCGTTAAAGTAATCGAAGGCTCGTCCACTCAGGTATAGAATTACACCTTTTCTGGGCCTAGGTGGATTAACTACGGAAAAGGTATCACTCTAGGTATACTCCTGTATGCGCTAGAAGAGTTCTTCTTCCATTGTTTTATACTTTTTCGGGGGAGGAGACTAACTACACGAAAAAAGGACCTTTTGGAGCCTTTCTTTAGGGTTTTCAAGATCTCTAAACATGAAAATACCAAGCGAGCATTCACCTACTCGGGGTCGATGTGAAATCCATGAGAGGGTAAGTAGAGGACTGTTTAAGTTTTTCAACTCTATAAACAAGAAAACATCGCCGAGCACAGACCAATCCGGGCTCGATATAAAATCCACGGATAGGTGAAAAGAGGATTGTTTAAGTTTTCCAGACTCTATAAACAAGAAAACACCGACGAGCAATAATCTGCTTGGGCTCAATACTAAAATCCACAAGCAGATATATGGAGTTATTGTTTAAGTTTTTTAGACTCCTTAAAATTGAAAACACCAGCGAGCAAGAACAGATCTCGGCTCAATATTAAAATCCAGAGATCAGTAATATAGAGTAATCTTCTATCTCTTCTTTGAACTCTATAAATAATGAAAAAGGTCCTGAGTCTTCCTCCCATGGGCTCATTAAACTTTTTACATGGTTGGATCTATTGAGTTTTCATTCTTTCTTGGACTCATTAAAACAACAAGAAAGGTATTCTTTTATCTAAAAAGAATAAGGAATGGAAAGACGTATCATATCTTCATTGTCAAAGGTAGTTCAGTTAGTTCTATCCTTGAACATAGTCTATCTTGTCGGTTGGGTTTAGTTTTTGACCTCAGGGTGAACCTTTCCTCCGAGTTGTTTACCCCCTCGGTTGGTTATTCTTCCAACCATATGGAGGGTCTAATAATATCTCTTACTTTTCAAACTTATTATTTACCCCATTATGTCAGAAACTGCCTGATTCACTTTGTGTTGTGCTCAATGTTCAAGGATATACCCCGTGTCGGCCATTATGCAGTTTACCTTAACCTCATGTGTCAACCTTCTTAGTGTCAGTCTTGTTACATATTATTCCATATCAGCTCTTACCAGTTGAATGTCCCTCAAGTTGGATGATGGAGGATGCCCTAAGGCCTCCCTTCCAACGAACTTCTTCCCACCGACATCAACTCATTTTATTCTGGGAATGAAGTTTAGAGTTTCGGTTAGTACCTTGGAGATTGCAGTCACCAGTGGCAATTTTCCTCGTTGTTGAATGATGAGAATACATCAATGTCTTTTCTTCAATAGGATTCCCAAGTGTTCGACTCCAAGTCCATCTATTCACACTGGCGACTCCGTTGGGGATAGTTGTGTTTTTACTCTAGGAAACTTCTTCCTGTTTGTCTTCCTAGAACTGTTTTGACTCCTTTTATATGCTGACAAACCCTGTAGGTATCCCCTGCCTGTTTCTCTCTGCTTCCATCAGTCTTTTTGTATCTTTTCAAAGTCAATTTTTAAACTTTCAAGATATGAGCGCTACTTTGTTGTACATACAGTAGCGCCCATACGCTACTGTGCTATACATACAGTAGCGCCCATCTCTGCAGGGACGCCAGTTTCCCTACTACACAGTAGGGTACATTTCCTGAAGCCTTCTGTTCGTGGTCTTCTTGAGTTTTATCCCTTTTTGAGATCTATTGAATTTGCGTTTAGATCTCCTTGACTAGTGTATGAGGTTTTTAACTTTTTTTTAAGTCATAGAACCTTTCTTTGAGTATTTTTTTTTTACCATCTTTGGATCGCTAGTTTACCTTTGGAACGTTTGGACTGTTTATAACTTTTTGGAAGACTAGGTTGTGTTTTGTGGTGAGCACTTCCGCTTTTTTAGACCATGACTGTATGTTGTTGTTTTACAAACCTGCATACTTCTGTCGTGGGAAAAACTACCCTATAGAAAGGAAACTAATGCTATCAACTTGGATGGGGTAACAGGTAAGTGTATTAATTGTATTGCAGAGATATTTATGAAAAGAAATGAGTTATGGAGCTTAAGAACATACCTTTTAACTAGCGTTCGATCCTAGCTTTTATTTTGTCCCGCGTCCAGTCCTCAAATCCACCTTCTATTCAGTAAACCTGCAAGACAAACACCTTTCTCAACGTATCTTGGACAATATATAATGTTCAAAAGAAACAAAAGCAATGTTAAACATTCGATATTGATCAAAACAAATCCAAGTTAAGTTATTATTTTAGAACACATTTAAGTTGGAACAAGAAAAACACTTCAACCTTTATTGTCAAATGTTAATTGATGTACAAGTATACCTGACTTTATGACAGGCTCCTGTAGCTTGATTCTGGGCTCTTGCTCTTCTCTGGCTTGGATATCTTCAGCATCAACTCCTCCAATGCAAGCTTCTCTTTTAGATCTCTATGTCTCTAAGTTTCTCCATCTATCCTTCTAACCTTTCTCTTTAGTCTTCCCTATATTTATAGGTTCAGAGAAGTAGTTCAGGTTCATATATGGTAATGGAGGAAGTTGGGGAAGTTGGGAAACTACCAGCAACTAATCCTCCTCGTGAAATTAATTATTTTTAATCATTTTTTAAGATGTACGCTACTATTGTTCAGTGAACTAGCGTTTAGGGCGCTACTATGGTGCTTGTCAATTAGCGCTCATCAATTTTTAAATGTTGAGCGCTACTATGCTGAGAAGGAGTAGCGCTCATAAGGATTTGAGCGCTACTATTACACACTGGAGTAGTGTATAGGCGCTAGTATTATTGAAGTAAAGTAGCGCTCATATCTCAGAATGACATTTTTATGGTTTTTCCAATAATGTCAGGAAATGGAGTAAGTCAAAGTATCATCTAGGGTCAACATGCTCCTCCATCCAAGTTGTCCTTTTGTCTGATCAACAGCTCAAGGTGATCACGGATGGAGAGGTGCAAGTTTGACCTATAACAGATGCCCCCTAATGTGTGAGGTCAGAGGGAAACGATGGCCGAAATACATTATAATCCAAAGCCAGAGGAGGACCAAAGAACTGTAGAAAACAAGTTACAAGAACACCTGCAACAAAGATCAAGGTCAACTAGCAATTACATCTTAGACATCATATAGATGTGCAGTGTGGTACAACATGATCTCCGATACATAACAAGGAGATGTATATAAAGCATGGCCACTTGGAATACAAGTGTGGATCCATGTCAAACTGAGAGATCATAGCCATAACAACAAACTGGATCTATGTCTCATGGAGAGCCTAATATAAGTGAGGCTCAGTCTTGCGCAACTTGGGTGATAACAAAATGAGGTAATGTCATCCAAGATCCCAAGGTCTTCATCCAAAATAATTCTAGGTACAAACCCTAACCATGTGAATAAATGAGCCGACAGTCGAACATGGGGGGTATCGTTTGATACCGGTCATTGATGTATACCATTAACAAACGCGAGGACTTCCACCGATAATGATGATGGGGTCCAAGGTACCAAGTACGATCTGCCAAGTGTGAATAGATGGACTTGGAGTCAAACACTTGGGAATCCTATCGATTAAAATACATTGATGTATTCTCTTCATTCAACAGCGAGGAAAATTTCCACTGGTGACTACAATCTCCAAGGTACTAACCGAAACTCTAAATTTCATTCCCAGAATAAAATGAGTTGATGTCGATGGGAAGAAGTTCGTTGGAAGGGAGGCCTTAAGGGATCCTCCATCATCCAACTCGAGGGACACTCAACTGGTAAGAGCTGATATGGAATAATATATAACAAGATTGACACTAGGAAGGCCGACACATGAGGTCAAGGTAAACTGCAGAATGGTCGACACAAGGTATATCCTTGAACATTAAGCACGACACAAAGTGACTCAAGCAGTTTCTGACATAATGGGGTAAATAATAAGTCTGAAATGTAAGAGACATTATCAGACCCTCCATATGGTTGGAAGAATAACCAACTGGGGGAGTAAACAACTTGGAGGAAAGGTTAACCCTGAGGCCAAAAACTAAACCCAACCGACAAGATAGACTGTGTTCAAGGATAGAACTGACTGAACTGCCTTTGACAATGAAGATACGATACATCTTTCCCATTCCTTATTCTTTTTAGATAAAAGAATACCTTTCCTGTTGTTTTAATGAGTCCAAGAAAGAATGAAAACTCAATAGATCCAACCATGTAAAAATTTTAACGAGCCCATGGGAGGAAGACTCAGAACCTTCTTCATTATTTATAGAGTTCGAAGAAGAGATAGAAGATTACTCTATATTACTGATCTCTGGATTTTAATATCGAGCCGAGATCTGTTCTTGCTCGTTGGTGTTTTCAATTTTAAGAAGTCTGAAAAACTTAAACAATAACTCCTTATATCTGCTCATGGATTTTAGTATCGAGCCCAAGCAGATTAATGCTCGTCGGTGTTTTCTTGTTTATAGAGTCTGAAAAACTTAAACAATCCTCTTTTCACCTATCCGTGGATTTTATATCGATCCTGGATTGGTCTGTGCTCGACGGTGTTTTCTTGTTTATAGAGTTGAAAAACTTAAACAGTCCTCTACTTACCCTCTCGTGGATTTCACATCGAGCCCGAGTAGGTGAATGCTCGCTTGGTATTTTCATGTTTAGAGATCCTGAAAACCCTAAAGAAAGGCTCCAAAAGGTCCTTTTCATGCAGTTAGTCTCCTCCCCCGAAAAAGTATAAAACAATGGAAGAATAACTTTTCTAGCGCATATGGGAGTATACCTAGAGTATACCTTTTCCGTACTTAATCCACCTAGGCCCAGAAAAGGGGTAATTCTATACCTGAGTGGATGAGCCTTCGATTACTTTAATGAGATCGAAGAGGACAAGCTTGCTCGACAATCTTGTTTAGGTTTAAATAGTCCAAACAAGAGCTTAAAATGACTTAAAGGTCAACTTCTAGGATCATACCTTCATACTCTGCAAAAACTAGGTCTTCAACAAAATATTAGTCGAAGCGGCAAAAAAAAACTCGAATGATATATGAATTTGAACTATTTAACTAGTTGACAAGGTCTAACATCAAGAGTTTTTTGAACTTAGGAGATGAATCCGACAAAAATTAAATGAAAATTGAGCTTGGATTAGTATTGTATCATATGTGTGTTTCAATTCATTAATTAGGGATTTTTTGAAAATTTTGAAACTATAGAAAATTAAACAATGGTGGGTAAAAATCAAACTCCAATTCATATATATAATTTCATTTTAAACATCAATTTCCAAATTGTTTTGTAGGGCAAAGATTGGGGCAACCTTTTGCAATTTCAAATCTCCATGGCGATCAAACCAAGCATCCAAACGTTGTTCTTCTTCCACCAAGTAAGTTCGAATTCACCCTACTTGCATTTTCATGGTTTAGTTTTCATTTTTTGAGCAAAAAATTGCTTGCAACGTGATGCTCACAACCTTTGCTACGCGGGCGCTACTGTGTAACCATAGCAGTAGCGTGTAAACGAGATGGTCGCTACTATGCTCAAGCAGAGTAGCGCCCATACGTGACTGTGTAGTATACACAGTAGCGCTCACTCTTGAAAACCTAAATACAAGCGCCGAGACTCAAAGAATTTTCATTTTTTGTGCTTCAATGGAGGGAGAGAGAACATGAGGATGTGGATAGGTTGGCCATCCAAGATCCGTCCACTCTCCACGCTCTCTGAAGATGTGGTTTATTGAAGTTTTACCGAACCATAAACATGAGGGCCTTAAACAAACTGTTTCGAAGACTTATTCAGTACTAGGATGTGGATACCAATACTTTTTTCATCCGTGGGCAAACTTTGGAGCTTACAATTTATGACATATATTTCATTAATGGTCTCTCACGAAGACGAGATGTAATCAATCTGAAAGGGTCTTCTCGTGTGGGTGTAAGATCGATGCAAGAGTAAGTGAGTACATATTGTATTGCTGGAGCTGAGAAATCGGGAAGCCAAGTCTTGATTTCAACTATTGAAGGCCTCCCTTTGAAAGTGATAGTTAGCATGATCAACCGAGTGGAAGGTAGTGCCTCACAACACTTAGCTTCCAAGCACTCTATGCATATTGGTGTACAATGCTTACACGATCATGTCTATGATTGGTGTAATAGTTTACTGGCGAGCATGAAATCTCAATTGACAGGTTGCAAATCCAGCGCAATGAATAATTTTGGGTACGGTAGTATTTTGTGTACTTTCTTCTTTGAGAGGATGCCTGCTATCAGTTTGGGGATGCCTCTACCTAAGGTTAACCCCCGTGAGCCCAGACTAGGCCGTTGGGGTGACATATTCCTCCGTCACGGTGGTGGGGAAAGTCACTACTGTTATCATACTGATGATTTTTGGGGGTGGTGGGAGAGGCAAGTGCCCACTTTTGAGCAGTTTCCATATGCTAGATTGGATTTCCGTCATGATCCAAAACTGGTGCTTCCTCCAGGCGGAGCTTGGGGAGATATTGGTATGTTTAAATTTTGAGAATTATTTAATTTTTTCAAACTTTTTCAAGTATTTGATTTTTATGAATGAATTTTGAAGTGCTAATCAAGTGTCATATGCAAATCTTGGGCCTGTTCATCTTGAGGGACATCCTACCATATTTGTGAGGCTAGCTGATATTGCTGCAGCAGATGCTATGTTGGGGACCTTAGAGAGAAAAATGAGTCCGTTGACTCACGAAGTTCCTGCATGTCATATGGATCAGATACCTATTGATATGTAGGAAGATGTTGTTGGGGTGCCCCCGGCATGGCTTAGGGTGCTGCGGAAGATAGCTAGGCTAGTCATATGCTATCGCAATGCAGTAGATGATGATGATGTCCCTCCTTCTCCATAGGAGAGGGATACATTCTATGTATATATTTTTGAGGCTACTATGCCCAGTTTTTGTACTTTTATGACTTGACTTGATAGACTTGTGACCCAAAACTCATATATTTTTTGATATAGTATCGGCTATATACAGTATCGGTTATTTACATGTATATGTGTTTTGTGTGTGCAATGTTGTTTATGAAAATGTATGATGAAAATGCCAGTCTAACACGTAGTTTGCTAATGAATCAACTAATGTGTTTAAACTTCTTGGAATGTGTTCATATATAATAGAATCAAATTGTCTTTCCAATAGTCTAACTCGTAGAAACTGATGTAGCAATCCAGGATCCCTAATCTGATAGACACCTGTTAACTGAAATACAATTAATTGTGAGTCAAGTCTTACCTCCAAATGTGAAATGCCATAGCTGAGAGCATCTCGGAGAAGTTCTATAACTGCACTGTATTCAGCCATATTATTCATGGTAGGACCCAAACAAACCCCCCTGAAGAGACAAGTTGTCCAGCGGGTGAATAAATGACCCAAGCTGCTGCAGCCAACTGACAGGTGTGGCGACTAGCGCCATCAGCAAATCCTAAGAAATGTTCGGTTGACATCAGGTACACGAAACGAAAAACACACATAAGATTAACTAAAGAGCATAACAAAAACTAGTTTTACAAAAATATATAGCTATGTTACAAGAAAAAGTACTTCAGCCTAAGCGTAATACTTTTTCAGGTAGGGTCAATGGCTGGATCCTCCTTGTGAGGTCGGGTAAAGATGTCATGGAAATCACAGAAAATATTAGTATATGGAATGATCTCATCGAGATAACATCCCGTTTCAATTCAAATGTTTCCGGTGACCCTAGTGAAAACGTTCACCAGCAAGGTATTTAATCTATTCTCTTAAACAAAACCAGCTTGTGAGGAAATGAAATTAGTATTTTCACTGGGTGTTGGAAAAAATTCGCCTCTCTCTATTAAGTTAAGAAAAGGAAACAAGAAGGACCCGGGATCTATATGTTCATGAGGATGGTCCAGGTCGGTCATGTCTTCCTCAGAAGGTAAAGTGGTATCTGAACTGTCAAGACAGTGGATCGGATCTGGTGACTGAGTAGTAGCACAATCTATATTTGACTCAACAGACACCAATGGAATCAACATATGTTCTGTTGCAGTTTGATAAGAATCCTGGTGGGTAACTTCTGCAATAAGGATGGGCACGGAGGGGTTTGTATTAGTTGGGAGAAACCCAGAATCAATTGTTAAACTAACCATGGAAGTTTTAGACGATGAACATCCCTCGGTACCAACGAATAAGGTAGGAGCCGGTAGGTCAAAAGTTCCAATTAATGACCCGTACAGTCCTGCTCCTAAACTTTCACCAACCAGGTTGGTTTGATCAATTAATGGAACTGTGGTCTATGAATAAGTCTGGTTGTTTCTCTGAGTGAAAGAAAATTGATCGACTGTAACGATCTTACCTTCAAATGGGAACATAACAACTTGAAAAACTACCGATGCGATGGCTCGCATGGCATATGTCCAACTCCTTCCTCATAACATATTGTAATCAAGCGGAGCATCCAGAACTTCTACTTCTACAGCAACTGTCTTACCAGCCAATGTGACATCAAATGATGGCAAAACCCCATGTGGACAGAAATTTCTGCCATCAAATCCAGTAAGTAGTGTGTTAGAAGGGGCTAACTCGAGGGAACCTAAAGCTTTCCAACAGGAAATTGACATTACGCAAGTCGATGCGCCCTCATCTACGACAGCTCATCTGATGGTCATTGGACCATGAACGACTTCAATCTAAAGAGCAACATTTTAGGGAAACCGGTATTTGACATCAGTCATATCAAATCGTGCAAACATGTTAGAGGATTCCATACTTCCAATGGCTGCCAGAAGTGCATTCCATTTTAAAGGACAACTTTGCAAGACTTCTAAAGTAGACATGGCACAAGGGGTCTGGGCTAAATCTTCAGCCACGTTGTAGTTGGAAGCGGCCCGAGTGTTGGGATTGTGCGATGCCCATTTCAAGACACCTTTTGGGATCTTGGGCATTGGGTCCACAGGTATGTGGAGTGGAGTGGAGGATTTTGGAATCTCTTTATCCTTTTTCTGTGCATCCGAGGTATAGTTCTTGTCTCTCGTTTGTAAGAGTGCATCCAAATTAACCATGTTAATAAAAGTTTGATCAACCGTAGCATGTGTAGTGCCCCCAGTTTTGGAGGTGCCAAAAGTTGAGCTCTGCCCTTTCAAGAATGGATCTTTCAGTACGACAGGCTTCTTTTCTCTTAAGAGTTTATGGGCTTCTTCAAGCAGAGGGCATTGGGGAGTAAGTTGGTTCTGATTGCAAAGTTTACAAGGGAACTTAACCTTCTTTTCCTCTTTGTTACCCTCTTCGGCATTCTCTTTTTTGGGATTTTGTTGGTTCCCCTCTCCTTTCTTGCCCTTCTTTTTGTTATTGGGCTGCCGAGGGCCCTTTTGATTGTTCTGAACTTGGTTGATAGGCTCAGAAGTAGAAGGAGAGGTTGTGATGGAAGAAACATCTACAGTCGATTGTTTGAGAGATAAGGCATGAACCTGTTTGGTCAATGCTTCAAAAGCTGCAGAGTCAACTGAACTTACTATGTCGTTAGCATGTGGTCTAGGTTTAGGTCTACTCAGATCGGTATTCGATCGTGGTGCATCAAGTATAATCTCATACAATAACCCGGAGTGTGCATCAACGAGATCTAACTACTCGGTCCGTAGGATGGCTTCTTCCTCGTTAGATACTCCAGATGTAGCTACTTCCACTCAAGAAGGAGTTCTGGAGGTACGTTGGCCTTAATGAGCCTCTTTCGTCTTTGCCACTCCTGAATGTGGTTAGATAAATGAGTGGATTTATTTAGCCTAAATGTAGACAAAAGGTCTATTTCAGTATCATACCGAACAAGAAGCTGGAAGTGATTCAAAAAGATAGTCTCGAGATCCCCAAAATTAGAGAATATAGTTGCAAGTAACTCAATGTACCATTTGGCTGCAGCACCGGTTAAAGTCCTTTGGAACAGTCTCAATCTAATGGCATCTTCATTTAATGAATTCGAGGAACACCATAAGTGGAAAGTAGTGACATGGTCACCAGGGTCTTCACCTGCTTTGCCTTCGAACTTTGGAATGTCCAAAGGTAAATTGGTAGGAATTGATGGCCATGTAGCATTATGATACACTGGATCGTTGGTCAGTTTGGAAAGATCTGGCAAATTTAAAGTTGCCATAAATGGTAACGAGGCCGGTAAGACTGTACTTGATAAGGTGGGGTTGAAAAAGGGGAACCACCCATAGTTTGACCCATGAACTGCTGGTAGGGGTTGCCCCCAGTCGTCTGCTGGTAGGGGTTGCCCCCAACCATCTGTTGATAAGGGTTTCCCCTGGCCATATGCTGATAGGGGTGTCCACCTACCATTTGTTGATAGGGGTTTCCCCCATCTACTTGTTGGTAGGGGTTGCCCCCTGCCATCTGTTGTTGTATGAAATAATTATTGACATTTCCCCACCCATATGAAAGTGGATTAGTGCTCTGTGGGTTTGTCCACTGTGGCTGGGTATTAGCCCCATCATATTGTTGGTTAAAAATATCACCCCCTCCCCCTGAGAATAAGGAAAAAGGGACATTTCCTGCAGGCATATTACAATGATTTATGTTGGGGCCTGCAAAGGTATTGAAACCAGTGGTAGATGATGTAGATGGTGTAGTCATGGTACTCATGAACGGCACGGTTGCAGAAGCACTTGGTCCTACAGCAGGTGTGGAAATCCAAGTACTAGGTATCTGATATAACGGTTGAAAAGTAGGAGGTGGTGCTAAATTGGCTGTACTGCTAGGTCCAACAGTAGGTGTAGGGATAGAAGCCATCATTGTTGAACTTGGCATACCTAATGTACCAGTATTAAAACTGAAAGACAGAGTAGACACAGAGGTTGTCTGTGCCTAACTTGGCGTAGCAGTAAAAGAAGGATTTACCATGTTAGCGTTCATACCTATGGTGGGAGTTTGGGGAATTCCCTGTTCACCTCCTAGAGTAGACATCAGATGTCCGGGCAAGGAATTATATGCAATGTAATGGAGCTGTTGGAAACCAACAGGTGACATAAGCGGAATTCTAGGATTGGTTAGAGGAGGATTGAAAGGAGTGCTATACTCTGCAGAAGTAAGATATTCAATCTCAATTGAACTAAAGTATCGCTGATCTGGGGTACCTGGTTGTGGTTCCTCAGGAACTTCTATTTCAGTGTTTTCTATTGTTGTTTGTTGTTCTTAAGGAAACTCAACTTCAAGTGGTAATTCCTCAGTAATTCCTATTTCAAGATTTTCTGTTGTAAGAATTTCCTTAGGAAATTATGTTTCAGGAATAGTTTCTAAAGAAATACCGGGGTTTACCCGTTGTCGTCTAGTTGGCTGTAAAGGTTCTGTTATAACTTGTGAAAGGTTTTGAAACCTTCTCAATCTACGAATTTCTTGATTCTCCATGATTATATATATAAAATAACAAACTAGAACCTAGTGGCCACTACAACTAGGGGGAAAACAACACGCCAACTAAAAAGTCCTAAGTATGCAAACCAGGCAAACAAGATGCCTTCCGGAGAAGAGTCTAGGATGATGAGGGCCAAGAACAGATCAACGAAGGAAGAAAGACAGTTACCCGGGGTCCACAATACAATGACTAAGGGTGCAAGCGCTGGAATCATCCAACGGCCCTGCCAAAGACCTGCAAGGGATTTCCTCCCACGTCTGTCTTAGGTACAACAGATATACCCTCTGCTCTCAACTGTGTATGAACCTAAAGTCAGATACTAAGGATACCACAACACCGAAAATTCCTGGGGGAACAGTCACCAGTCGAATCAGAAGGCGTGGGCAGGGTAACTGAGCCCGAAACTCGAAAGAGTCCCCAAACGCGATCTAATCCTGGCGTATGCTCAGAACAGAAAGTAGGAGGAGTATTCCCAACAATCTGATCTCGCAATGACCTACTGCATAGATACCAGGAAAGCTTTGAGTGAAATGGATTTACCTGTGATAGTCGAACTATGATTTTTGTGTAATGTGTGATCTTGAGTGATTTAAGGTGATTTAAACTCAAGATCCTAACCAAGACTAGTTGGTGTAGTGTATCCCTAAAAAAGAAAAATTGTTTCTATTTCATTTTATTAAAAAAAATTTAGGGTTGTTATTACTCAAAAGGTAGTGCTTTTGTGTGGCGTGGTTGCAACAAGAAAACAAAAGTGCATAAATTCAAACTTTCTACAACAAAGCTCTTTTTATTTTTTCATTTACTTCTTTTCCAAACTAAAAATATGAGCAAATCTACTTAAATTTTTTGTTTTCTTTTTTGAAATTGTACAAAATAACCTATGCTATCTTGTAACAAAAAATAAGCCTTATTAAACTTAAACTACCAAATTTTTTTTGCTTTTTCTGTTATCCTAAACGAAAAAGAGCTATAAACATGGAAAGCAAAATAAGACTTGTGTGCAATGTGTAAGTATGGCTAAAAATGGTTCTTAAGCTTATAGCTGTCAAGGCACTAGCTCAAAAAAGACTTGATCTACAGGTTTTTTGCAAAGAAAAAGCCTCTAAACTCGGAAACAAAGTGGGAGAAAACAAAGGAGATAGATACAAGAGGACTGACCTAAAGCATCTAACCCTAGCAAGACCACTATGCCAAGCAAAAAAAGTAGACAAGCAAGCTGCCAATTACCCTACTAACACAAAGAACTGAGAAATGAATCAGCCTAAAGCACTTTAAATACACTTGAAACCAGAAAAAGACAATAAGTCCAAGAAGATTGGAAATCAACAAGTTGGGAAGACACCCTAGAGGCTCTAAAACGGACGAAACCCTAAAAAAAAGGATAGGGTAGGTGAAGAGCAGACAAATGTTGCCACAAATAGCAGATACAAAAGTATGCAGGTTTGTAAACTAGCAACATACAGTCAGGGTCTAAAAAAGCGGAAGTGCTCACCACAAAACACAACCTAGTCTTCCAAAAAGTTATAAATAGTCCAAACGTTCCAAAGGTAAACAAGCGATCCAAAGATGGTACAAAAAAAACTCAAAGAAAGGTTCTATGACTTAAAAAAAAGTTAAAAACCTCATACACGAGTCAAGGAGATCTAAACGCAAAGTCAGCAGACCTCAAAAAGGGCTAAAACTCAAGCAGACCACTAACAGAAGGATTCGGGAAATGTACCCTACTGTGCAGTAGGGAAACTCGTGCCCCTGCAGAGATGGGCGCTACTGTATGTATAGCATAGTAGCATATGGGCGCTACTATATGTACAACAAAGTAGCGCTCATATCTTGAAAGTTTGAAAACTGACTTTGAAAAGATACAAAAAGACTAATGGAAGCAGAGAGAAACAGGCAGGGGATACCTACAGAGTTTCTCAGCATATAAAAGGAGTCAAAATAGTTCTGGGAAGAAAAACAATAAAAAGTTTCCTAAAGCAAAAACACAACTATCCCCAGTGGAGTCGCCATTCTCTTGGCGGAGAAAACTACCCTATAGCAAGGAAACTAATGCTATCAACTTGGATGGGGTGACAGGTAAGTGTATTAATTGTATTGCAGAGATATTTATGAAAAGAAATGAGTTATGGAGCTTAAGAACATACCTTTTAACCGGCGTTCGATCCTAGCTTTTATTTGGTCCCACGTCCAGTCCTCAAATCCACCTTCTATTCAGTAAACTTGCAAGACAAACACCTTTCTCAGCGTATCTTGGACAATATATAATGTTCGAAAGAAAGAAAAGCAATGTTAAACATTCGATATTAACCAAAACAGATCCAAATTAAGGTATTATTTTAGAACACATTTAAGTTGGAACAAGAAAAACACTTCAACCTTTATTGTCAAATGTAAATTGATGTACAAGTATACCTGATTTTATGACAGGCTCCTGCAGCTTGATTCTGGGCTCTTGCTCTTCTCTGGCTTGAATATCTTCAGCATCAACTCCTCCAATGCAAGCTTCTCTTTTAGATCTCTATGTATCTAAGTTTCTCCATCTATCCCTCTAACCTTTCTCTTTAGTCTTCCCTATATTTATAGGATCAGAGAAGTAGTTCAGGTCGATATATGGTTATGGAGGAAGTTGGGGAAGTTGGGAAACTACCAGCGACTAATCTGTAAAATTAGTCACAGCAGATCTAATGAACAAGTAAATCAATCACAACAGATGAACATAGAAAATATGGTGCAAAACTATGCAAAACATGCAGCAGTGCTCAATCTCCCAATAAGGGTGAATGATTACAATATAAACTGTCTCAATGACTAAGCAATTCGAATTGCCTAAGTAGGTCATTCAAATCACTGAATAGAGTAGCTTGACTCCAACTAGGAGTCCTCATCATCAATCAGTAGTGGTCATCAATGCACAAGAACCAGTCATCCAGGTGTCAATCTGAGTCTAAATGAGTGTGTCATGTGTAACTGAAGTGTGTAGCACTGATTAAGGGAAGGAGGCTCAGTGGGGGGCACATGGGAGGCTAGCTGAAGTCAAAACAAGTCATCTAGTCAATCTGGAGGTCCAACGGAAGTGAAACAGTCAGTCGGGAGTGAAACTAGCCTCAAATCAGGGAGAATCGGAGCTAACTGAGTGTAACTGAAGTGGAACTGCAGTGGTAGGTGAACAAGTGCGCCCTTCTCTGGCAGTAGGTGAGAAGTGGGCACCTTTCAGCCTAGGAGGGCTAAAAATCCTGAAGTAAGTGGCTCCCGGGTGCTAGAATAAGGTGGATAAGGTGCTGGAGGCATCAAATTGGTGACTGGGATGCATGCAAAGTGCATGCAAGTGCATGCAAATCATAGAATTTGCATGCAAACCCTAATTGCATGCAAGATCCTGAAAAAGATCATGTAGATATCCGAACACCCCCTCAAGCTAGACTATGATGTGCAAAAAATAATGTGGGGCCCTGGTAACTAAGACCAAAGGTCACCCCAATACAATAATCCAAAAAATGCTGAAAATAAACTAAGTGAGGAAAGAGGAAAAACCCAGTGGGAAGAAAGCCCCCCCTCAAGCTAAAGCATAATAATGAATTAATTTGTCTCCACCATGATGGAACTAACCCCGAACAGTGAACGGAGGTAAGAGAACTTCTTCTCAGTGAAGCTCTTGGTGAAGATGTCTGCAATTTGCTCATCAGTAGGGCAATATTGCAGAATGATGGTGCGGTCATGCACCAACTGTCGAATGTAATGCATATGAATCTCAATGTGTTTGGTCCTCTGCCGCTGAACTGGATCTATGGAGATCTTGATAGCACTTTGATTGTCACAAAATAGGACAGTCGAAGTAGTGCCACCAAAACCAAACTTGGAAAGAATACCCTGCAACTAAACTACCTGAATGCAGGCATTGACTGCCCCTCGATACTCTGCCTCTGCTGAAGAAAGTGCAATGGCTGCTTTCTTTTTGCTGGACCAGCAAATAGCACCATGATTAATCATGAAAACATAACCGGAAGTGGACTTCCGATCAATGCTATCACCTGCCCAATCTGAATCAGTAAAACCAATGAAATCAAGCTCAGAATCTGCAGCATAATGTATGCCAAAATGTCTTGTACCTTGCACATACTGCAAGATCTGCTTGGCTGCTCGCCAATGAATCTCATGTGGCTGCTGCATATATCTTGACACGGCACTCATGGCATATGAGATATCAGGCCTTGAGTGTGTCAAGTAAAGTAGTGAACCAATCAACTGTCGATACATACTGCAATCTACAAGCGGTGTAGAATCTCCCTCCTCAAGACTGATTCCTGAGAGGAATGGGAATGGGGCTGCCTTACATTCAGCCATATTAAACTTCAATAACAGGTCGAAAGCATATTTTTGCTGAGATATAGTGATCCCATCAAAATTTTGAGCTATCTCCAAGCCCAAAAAGTGACTCAGCAAGCCCAAATCGCTCATGTCAAAAGCTAGATTTAAGGCAGATTTTAGCTTGTTTATTGAAGTGAGTGTGCTACCAGTAATGAGAAGATCATCAACATAAAGTACAATAACCAACAAATTACCTTTAACTCACTGAAGATACACATTCGGATCAGATTTGCATCTTTGGAAATTCTGAGAAAGAAGGAAGGAGTCCATCTTTGCGTACCAAGCTCTTGGGGCCTGTTTTAACCAGTACAAAGATTTCTTCAATCTGCAAACCAATGATGGATCTGATGTATAACCCTATGGTTGCTACATATATACCTCTTCAACAAGGTCTCCATTTAAAAATGCACTCTTCACATCCATGTGGTGCACCTCCCAGTGCTTGGATGCGGAAATAGCTAAAACAAGGCGGATGGAATCCATCTTTGCAACCGGTGCAAAGGTCTCAGTGTAGTCCACTCCTTGGACTTGGGAGAAACCTTTTTCCACCAACCTTGCTTTATATTTTCTGATAGTGCCATCAGCAACAACTTTAGTACGGTAGATCCATTTACACTTCAGTAATTTTCTTCCAGGTGGAAGAGAAAGTAGCTCCCATGTGTTGTTCTTTTGAAGAGAACTGTACTCTTCATCCATGGCACTTTTCCATCTCGGATCTCGATGAGCAGAATAGTATGTTGTAGGATCTGAACCAGCCATCAAATAAAAAATCTCAAGAAGAAATGGATCAGCAATACAAAGAGCCATACCTGCTCTTTGAAAGTCTGCTCTTGTTCGTCTCGGATCAGCAGGATTTCCAAGGTTTGAACCAGCAGATTGTAGAGTGTTTTGGGCCCACTTTGGTAACTGAGGGGGATCATAATGGTCGGATTCCAAGCCTGATATTTCATGATCATCGTATGCTTCTACAATATCAGAAATATCAGAACTCATACCTTCATTATCGCTACACGGATCTTCTTCTGGTGAAGGCGGTGAATCGACAGTCTTCTCCTCGACTAGTTGCAATTCTGGAAGCGGTAATTCAAATTGCACACTGCGCTCTATGAATATCTTTTTAGATCTGATATCCATGAGTTTATATGCTTTTGATTCTTCCCCATATCCTATCAATATACACTCGGTACTTTGTGGATCCAAAGCTCCTCTCTTCTCGGAAAGAATTCTAGCCCATGCAGTAGAGCCAAAAACTCTCAAATTTGACACATCCAGTTTGTGACCAAAGAATGCTTCGAAAGGAGTCATACCTTTCACGGATGAATGTGGAACACGGTTCTATATATATGCAGCAACATTGATTGCTTCAGCCCAAATATTTGCAGCCAAACCTTTTGATTCAATCATGCATGTAGCCATCTCTTTCAGTGACCGATTTTTCCTTTCCGCTACACCGTTCTGTTGGGGTGTGTAGGGAACTGTATGTTGGATCTTAATTCCGCTTTGGGAAAAAAATTGCAGCAACTCAGATTTAATATATTCCCCACCATTATCATATCTAAGAGCTTTGATCTTGCTCTCAGTGGCGGTCTCAACAGAAGCCTTAAAATCCTTGAATTTTCCAAGCACTTCTGACTTGTTTTTGAGAAAGAATACCCATGTAAAGCGGGAAAAATCATCAATAAATGTCAAAACATACCTTGAACCATTTAATGACATATGGGGCAGCAGACCACTGATATCAGAATGGATCAACCCCAAAATAGTAGAAGCTCTGCTAGCTTTGCCTCGGTCGAATCTGTGCTCGGGGTGCTTCCCAATGATGCAACCAGTGCATATTCCCTTCGAGGAACGGAGTTGTGGAAGCCCATCTACGATGGATTTGTTTGATAACAGCAGCAAATACTTATAATTAAGATGTCCAAATATTCCATGCCAAAGCCTACTAACCTCATTACCATGTGTGCAAAGAGCAGTGGGCTTTGCAAGCGGAATAAAGTGTGAAAACTCATAGCATTTTGCAGTGTGGTTTGCCTTTCCGACTGCAACTAGTCTTCCACTTTTGATATCAGAAATTTCAACTGTATTAGGGCTGAATGTAACTTGCTTCGGTTCACTAGTGTGTGTCATTTGATACACAGAAAGAAGATTTGAATCCAAGGAAGGCACATAGAGAACATTCTGAAAGCTTCCATGATCTACATGAATCGTACCTTTTCCCTTTGAAGAAATTTTTGAGTCATCTCCCAAATGGATGGGGATGGAGCTATTTGGATCGAATGAGGAAAAAGAATCAATATTTGCAACCATATGATTTGATGCACCCGAATCTATCAAGAGAGTAGTGGGCTTCGAAACCGTTGCCATGAGTGCTTGTCCTCTTTCATGATCATCATTCCTATCCTTCTTCCTTGCACCGTCGGGAAGAGTTATGTTGTTCTTTTTCAAAAGGAGGGCCATTTGATCTATAGTCTTCTTCATACATGAAATTTCGGGATGAAAGCCACGATTGCAATAAGTACATTCAGATTTTTGGTTACCTTCTTTGCCCTTTTGCTTGAACTTCAAACTGGATGGTGCATCCATTTGTTTGCCTTTGTCTTTTTGCTTGTGAGGCTCGAATTTGGGCTTCTCCTTCTTTTGCTTTCCTTTACCATTCGAGATCTTGGGTCCTTGAACATATAGGGCTGAATCTTTGGAGCTTATGGACCCCATTTGAATCAACTTGTCATGCTCTTTTGTGACGGACTCAATGAAGGCATTCAAGGTAGGCATCTTCCAATTCGGAGTAGTTAGCCGACCAGAATTGAAAGTAGAGACAAATACCGAATAATCTTTCCCAAGCTTGCTTAGAATGGAGAGGATCAATTGTTTATCCTCTTTGATAACTCCACTGTTCTTCAATTGCAAGTTCAAGTTCTTGAATTCTGTGAAGAACTCATTGATGGTCTCGAAATTCTCAGGACTAAGGGCAATCAATTCATTCTCTAATTGAAAAGCCCTAAGCTCATTCTGCTTTCCAAATAGTGTTTCAAGTTGCTCCCATATGGATTTTGGAGTCTTCAATCCGCTGAGATGGAAGTGAAGATCTTTGGAGATGGAGAGACAAAGAAGACCATAAGCTTCATCAAGCTTGTTGTAGTGTTTGGTTCTATCTGACAGATTGCTTGGCTCCCATTCAAGACCAATAGTGACTCGGTAGTAACCTTTTGAACGTAATATGATCTCCATATCATCTTTCCAATCAAAATAATTGAATGGGGTGAGGATAGGCTTTGAAGAAGAGTATTCCATTGCTAGGAGCGAGTCAAACTGATGCAGAAGGAGCTTGCATGCACAGTGTAGTGAATGCAATTGCTGTAGAGGAGCTTGCATGCACAATGTAGCGAATGCAATTGATGGAGACAATAAACCTGTAAATCACAATAAAACAAGAACAATAAGGTCGAACAATCCACCCTTTTAGAGTTGCATCACACCTGGGATTGGAGATCAAACAATGTTGAATGGGTCCAATTTATCAGATCCAGGAATTATGTGGAAACTCAAGCTTCTGGAGTGGTATTGGAATTATTTTCAAGCTTTGCATGCACAGGAGCGAATGCCCTTGAGATATCTCATGCCAAAACTTTTTGCAATTTGAGCAATTCAGTCAAATCTTCTTGTACAAACACCTGTAGAAAAGAGATCTTGTCCCTGCAATGGCTTTGATACCATGTAAAATTAGTCGCAGCAGATCTAATGAACAAGTAAATCAATCACAACAGATGAACATAGAAAATATGGTGCAAAACTGTGCAAAACATGCAGCAGTGCTCAATCTCCCAATAAGGGTGAATGATTACAATATAAACTGTCTCAATGACTAAGCAATTCGAATTGCCTAAGTAGGTCATTTGAATCACTGAATGGAATAGCTTGACTCCAACTAAGAGTCCTCATCATCAATCAGTAGTGGTCATCAATGCACAAGAACCAGTCATCCAGGTGTCAATCTGAGTCTAACTGAGTGTGTCATGTGTAACTGAAGTGTGTAGAACTGATTAAGGGAAGGAGGCTCAGTGGGGGGTGCATGGGAGGCTAACTGAAGTCAAAACAAGTCATCTAGTCAATCTGGAGGTCCAACGGAAGTGAAACAGTCAGTCGGGAGTGAAACTAGCCTCAAATCAGGGAGAATCGGAGCTAACTGAGTGTAACTGAAGTGGAACTGCAGTGGTAGGTGAACAAGTGCACCCTTCTCTGGCAGTAGGTGAGAAGTGGGCGCCTTTCAGCCTAGGAGGGCTAAAACTCTGAAGTAAGTGTCTCTCGGGTGCTAGAATAAGGTGGCTAAGGTGCTGGAGGCATCAAACTGGTGACTGGGATGCATGCAAAGTGCATGCAAGTGCATGCAAACCCTAGAATTTGCATGCAAACCCTAATTGCATGCAAGATCCTGAAAAAGATGATGTGGATATCCGAACATAATCCTCCTCATGAAATTAATTATTTTTTAATCAATTTTTAAGATGTACGCTACTATTGTTCAGTGAAGTAGCGTTTAGGGCGCTACTATGGTGCTTGTCAACTAGCGCTCATCGATTTTTAAATGTTGAGCGCTACTATGCTGAGAAGGAGTAGCTCTCATAAGGCTTTGAGCACTACGATTACACACTGGAGTAGCGTATATGCGCTAGTATTATTGAATTAGAGTAGCACTCATATCTCAGAATGATATTTTTATGGTTTTTCCAGTAATGTCAGGAAATGGAGTAAGTCAAAGTATCATCTAGTGTCAACATGCTCGTCCATCCAAGTTGTCTTTTTTTGTGATCAACAACTCAAGGTGATCACATATGGAGAGGTGAAAGTTTGACCTATAACAATGTCTAGTGGGCAGCTTCCCCATTCTCTCTGCTCCATCTGTAACTGGGGAGCTGCCCCATTCTCGAGGAATAATTCTTCCCAACTCATTTATGAGGGAATTGTACAAATATTCAGCCTACGGAGTATAGGCTATCAATTCATGTATATCCTGAATGGTGAAGATTGCAAAAATACTAAGCACAAGAAGGGTCAACCAACCCTTCATTAAAGATGGAAAAATGGCGAAAATGACCCCTAGAAAAAACTTGTACTAAAATCCACACAGCAGGTAATTTTCGAAGATGAAATATAATAAAAGGAAACAGAAACAAAATCAACATATTTATTAATTCCATCGGGTTAAATCTGGGTCGTAAGATTAAGACAAGTCGACGACTAATATCTAATCTGGGGAATGCGGAAGACGAGTTGCAGGGGTTTATTTGTTTGGAAATATATACAATATTCCCACAATCCACAATTGCAGGTTGCGAAACTACAACTAGAAATAAAAACAAACCAAAGTTTCAGCAATATGTATTCTGTATTGTGAGTTGCGGAAACGCATGTCGCAAATCCATTATTTAAACTGTTCCCGCAATACGCAATCATGTATAACTAGATAGCCACTTCAATAAGCTATAGCATAATATGATGGTGTGTGCATTTTTTTGAAACCATGAATTATGGCGGGCATTCTATCCGAGTAGTTTTGACTACTTTTTCCATACTTTCTGAATTTCCAAAGTTTCACAAACTTGCCATACTTTTTAAGAATGATGTCAAATTGCAGCACTGACTAAATGATAGCACCAGAACACCATCTTATGTCTTTCCAGCCTCATGAAACATTCCATGTCATCATAGATGCCATGTCATCATACATTCCATGTCATCACTTCCTTTGGCATCAATTCTCTCTTTAAGGCTTACAGGTGTGAGATATTCCCTTTCCAAAATAGAGATTAATTCATGTCTAACCAGAATGGTCAAGAATGGAAAAATATAAATCACAAGAAGGGTCTGCTGACCCTTTTGGCAGTCTGAAACTAGTATGAAAATAATATTGGGCAGAAGAAGAGTCAGTCGTCCCTTCATTTATGAGGGAATTGTGGAAATATTCAACCTACAAAGTATAGTATGTCAATTCATGTATATCCTGAATGGTGAAGACTGCAAAAATACTAAGCACAAGAAGGGTCAGTTAACCCTTCAATTAAAAGAGAAATGAAATACAATTAATCTACGAAGGTTGGGAAAACAGTTCTCCACTATTGACTTCCACAGTATGTGGCGGCAATCAAGACATTGCCAATGATATAACATGTAAACAATATTTTTCCCGACTTTCAATTGCTGACAAGAGGGATCGGCCGACCCTTCTTTTAGTAGATAATTGTGAACACCAATATCTGACAACTCACCTGTATCCGGAATGGTGAACACAAGAAGGATCAAACCACCCATCTTACAGTCTAGAACTATTATGAAAATAATAGTAGGTAGAAGAAGGGTCGGCCGTCGCTTCATTCATTTATGTCGAGCCTCGTTCAAAAGAAAAAGTATGGTTTTGGAACATGGATTTTGGCACTTTGGAAATGGATTTTGTCAATCTCTCTCCAAGTAAAATGATTTTCATCCACATAGACTAAAACCCTACACATAATCCATAAAACGAAACTTACAGAGGTACCTAAAATCAATAGAGAGTTTTTATAGAAAACATCAATGACATCTTATTTTTTAGAAGGACATACCTAGCTAGAAATGTGAATAAAATCCAAACACCAATATCCCATTCAAACCCCAAAAGAAAAGAAAGAAAAAAAATGTTGTTTCTATTTCTTATCAAAACTTTAAAGACTTTTACAGATCCATACATTCAATCTATCTACAATAGAGAAAATAAAACCCTCAATGGTTTGACCCATCATCTATCAAAATTGAAAACATCATAGACATGGACCAGCAAGTTCGTAATCCCCGGAAAGGCCAAATCGACTTCTCCATAGTCGTTTTTTTCTCAGTTACTAACCAAGCCAGAAACGACCGAAGAGAAATTTGAAATTTGTTACAATGTGTCGAAAGGACACATCGAAGTTACATTTTTAAAGAGATCAAAGCTACAGAGCTTGCAATTGTAGCTGTGACAAGAAGGAGCAAATATTGGGAGGACTTGGGATTACCAGAGTTACGCAAAAACCCAAATATTCCTGTCACTTGTTAGAACCCAACGCGGGGGATACCCATACCTACAAACCTATCAACGAAATCATAAAAGCCACGAGTTAGATAGAGGCAAAGCAATCACCTGCAGAAGGAATAGTGAAGAACCCATTAGCTATGGGAATAAGATTACCTGTTATGTAATCGTAGCACCCTCCATCTCCACACAACCATTGTTGCGACTGCACTGACCATGAGCATAGCTCAGGTCAAAGCATAGTCAAAACTAGATGCAGCATGAAGTTATTTCCCCAAACCAAAACCATGAAATGACAACACTATCATTTTAGACTAAAGCTTAAACCGTCCTTCCAGCTAGCAAATGAACCATGTGAAGATCACTTGTGTAGCATTTAAAGCTACAACCAACATCCACTAGCGCTTCAATATTTATCCAAACGATATAGTTAGGGTTGTGGTGGTGCAAACCCCATTTGTTTATTTCATGGCCTATTCAAAAGTTCTTTCTTGGACCTTTTTCAATTCATAAAACTAGGATCTTGCTAGATAGTGGAACTAGGTCGTTTAGTGAAGTGTTCCTTTTTTATATGCCTTCAAAACATGACCCAAGTAGTGCTTTAGCGAATATTGCTAAGTAAGCCTAGGTTAGTTCATATACACATCCCTTACCTCTCGGAAGCACTACTGGTAGCATGAATACCAACTAAAAACCTCAGAAGTATTCATTCTCTTTTCATAAAAGTCCATCAGGCTTGGGTTAATGATATAAACAAGTTCAGCCTTTAAAATGAAACCAAGTGTTAACACCCAAATTAACCCCCAAGGTTGTGAGAGAAGGCAACTTGGAGTAACCACTAACCAATCTTTAGCTTGTGCTACTGACCCAACACAAACAGAGAGGGCTCTCTCTATAAACTCATAAAAACTGGAAATAATAAAAGGCGTCAACAATGAAAATGTACACCAACTTTCATCATTCAAGATATTCAATTACAACATGCATAGAAGATCATATTTCTGCTGGAAACAAAATGGTTTAAACATTGTTTGGTTGAAACATATGAATCTCTATTGGGCAATGGACTCACATCAACGAAAGTTTGAACATGCATTTACAAATGCTTTGCGAATGCATTTAAACAGGGGCAAGGTAGCAAATAGCTTGTCGTCAAAGTGATTTTAATTGGTGAAACAGAAGAGAAAGAAACAATCCATCGATACAAGGCATACAATAATGAATCATGTACCAAGTTTAGTAGAAAACAATTGTGAAATACTTGGAATCATATAAACAGAGCATAATCTATATGAATTCTGCTTAACTATAACACTGCACCAAGCATGAAGAGATATTACAAACTATAAATAACAATGAAAGATACATAATTCACAGGAGAAGAAGAAAGAACAGACTACAGGACCAATTACACAAGAATCCCTGAAATACATCGGCTTGGCTCTGCAAAACTTTATTCAAAATATCTCATAAGCATCTTACAGAACAATACACAAAGTTTCAAAAAAATTTCAACTCGTATTTCTTCAATTACAATGAATTTATAGATGTCTCTCGAGCTCTACGCTCGACTCTCTCCTGAACAAAAAACAATTGCAATTACTTGAAACCTAATTGATAGCTAACAAAGGCGTATTTTGTCATTACAATTTCAAAATAGACACAGGCAGTATAGGCCTAACTGCTTTTTACATTTACTAGCCTGTTTTACTATATGACCAACTGCTTGAACAAAAAAAAAAACCAAAAGATAACAACTCCAGCTTGCTGCCTCTACTCTAGTTGAAATTTTTCCGCTAGCAGAGTGCTTCGTTGCTACCTTTTGAGCCCTTCATGATTTGGTTTTTAACTTTGCTTTACCATACTTCTCGATTAGTTTCCACTAGTCAGCTGAGGGTAAATCCACGGTGCCAAGCTCCTTTAGTAGTACTCTTAGCTCAGTATGTTCCCTGTAAGAGTATCCGATATGCAATGTTCTGGCTCCCCTGAAAGTCAAGGCTAACTTGAAGTCTCTTGTCAGTTTCTCAGCTACTAACCAAAGTATTTTTTAAGGATTATAAAAGTATGCTTAAGTGTAGTATTCTAGGCGATTACTTTGGATTGAAAAAAACATAAATATAGATAGGTAGGTGAATATTAAATATGAAACATACAATTTACTACTAAAATTTGTAAATTTTGGCGAATATTATGATAAACAAACAAATTTTATGTAAATATAGGAAATATTAGAGCATAAAAATGACCAAATAATGAATTTATTTTTTGAAAAAAGTCCCAAAAAATAGCCAATTGGTGAAATTTCGCCCCTAAAAATTTCCCTGCTACTAACTGGCCAGTCAGGGGCTGATCCATCCCGTCAAAATAATCTTGGTTCATCCTGCAATCCCATAGCTTGATTTTATACTCTTCCTTCGATAAAATATTTCCATTCTCTCCCCAGAACGCAGGCAAGCCCTTCTTGAATAAAGGATCGAATGCTTCCCTGAACATCTTTAGCTGATTTGACAAAATGTAAATCCCTGATTGGGTGACCTTCACCTATTCATGTTTGTTAATTACCCTTCTAGCCCATATGATGGTGGCTGCCCTATCATTGATGCATGCATCATTATCCTACTCTTCTGATAAATCATTTAAGAATTCTACTGCGTTGTTAGCATATTCTGAAGTATTTTTATCAAGCCTTTCATTTGCCATTGCCATAGCTTGTTTGGCCAAATTCACTACAATCTCCTTATCCATTATAAAGTTAAGGTAAGGCCTTAGGTCTTCGGCTTGCTTTATAACATCATCCCAAATGATTTTCCTAGTTTCCTATAGCACTTTCTACCCGATCACTTGCTCCTTTAAATTGTCGATATCCATCTGCATTTCCTGGTACTTGGTTTCCCAAGCCTCCCTTTTGCTTTCTGCATCATCCTTTAGAGCCTTCAAGTTGGAAACCTGCTTCTTTAACCAGAATAACTCAGCATCTTCCAAGATGGAATTAGCTATTTTCCCTACCACGGAGATATCTCCAGCTACAATTGGGTCTGTGACCTCCTGTTCCATTTCCCTTTCCCTTTCCTTTACTTTCTTATCCAACTCTTCAAACTGGGTCTTCCATGATTTTTCACTTGCTGATACAAAGGTCATATAAGATTGCATCTTCTTTTCTTTTTCTCTAAGATCCACCAATTGGGATTTATAGTCCAATAGTTCTCCCTTTAGCTTCTCTTTCTCTTTCTCCAGCTCTGCTATCTCAAGGGTACTTGCAAATTGAGCAGGCAATATCTTTAAATTCTTCTTTAAAGACAGGATCTCATGGTCTTTTTCATTCAATAGATCCTATATTTTCTTCCTTTTATCTTCTTAGGTCTCATTGGTTAGCATCTATGTTTGGTGCTTCTTCACCTATGCCAATAGAGACTTCTTTTATGCATTTTCCAGCTTCAGTTGGTGTTGAACCCTAGACTTATTTATCTACACTTTTGATAGCTCTAAGGAAATCTTCAGCAGCCTATTATAAATCACATCACCTCTCTCCTTGTGTAGGTTGATTATATTAGGGATATGGATGTCTTCTAGGTTTACTTTCATCTCCGTAGCCTTGTTTTTGGTGGCAAGAGAAAGGATTAAGGTGTTTTGAGCTAAATTCCTGGTGGCAACTAGGGCCACTTCTTTCTTGGATATTTTCCTTACCTCAGAGTACAGTTTTGCTTCTTCTGCCAAGTTATCAATATTTTCTTCATATTCCTCCAACATCTTGGTCCTGCTTGTACTAGATGTTGTGGGTCCTTTGGGTGGTTTTCCAAATACATGTTCTTTCACTTCATAAGGGGGCATTTGAAACTTGATATGCTTCTTCTTAGGCTTTTCTTCTTGGATCTTTACTACTTGCTGATCATCATCTTCCACCTTTTTCCTCTTTGAGGCTCTTTCAAGGTCACTGTCTACATCCATAGGGCTGCTAACCGCTGAAAGTTTGGGTTTTCCTAGAATGGTGACAAAGGGTAAATTTGTTGACACTGCTGGGGCTTTATTAGGTGAGCCAGGTGGTGAGGGTGTGCCACCCTGAAAAAGGAATTTTAGATTTTGAGAGTTCTCTGAGGGATCAATGTCCATGTGCACCTGATCAATATATTCTAATCAATTTTCCTTCTCAAGCATGCCAGCCATCTCGAAGTGGTTATACCCCTTCCTACTAGCTTCCCTCCTCCTCTTTGAGATTATAATGGGTATATGGTGGGGGGGTGGCGAAGTAGGAGAGGAAAAGGGAGAGAGGCATTTAGGGGGGACAGAGAGAGAGAGAGAGAGAGAGGCAGAGGGGTGTTTATGAGTAGGGATAATATGAGGGAAGAGAGGGAGAGAGGGAGGGTTTATGTTTAGTTAGATTGAGATGGAGAAGGGGATTGTTATGGGGTTGTGGGAGAGAGAGAGAGGTTGGGGTTAGTTGTATGTGGGGGGAGGGATAGTTGGTGGTTAGTTGTAGTTGGAGAGAGAGAGAGAGAGAGAGAGAGAGAGAGAGAGAGAAAGGAGGGTTTTACTAGTAGTGGGAGGAATAGGAAGAAGAGACAATGAGAGAGGTGGTTATTAAGGGTGAAAGAGAGAAAGAGAGAGGAGGGGGTTACTGGTAGGGGGGGGAATATGCAAAAGAGATAGTGAGATAGGTGGTTATAAAGGGAGAGAGTGAGAGAGAGAGAGGGAGATAGGATGAGGTTTAGTTGTTGCAATAAGAGTAGGTGTGTGTGAGACAAAGTGATAAAGAAAACTGGGGGGCGTTAGATAGTTGGGAGAGAGAGAAGGGTGGGGTTAAGGGTATTGGTAGTAGGTAGGAGAGATGATGAGGATTAGTGGTAGCAGGAGTAGGTGTGTGAGAGAGAGAGAGTGATAGAGAGAACAAGGTGGTGTTAGGGGGTTGAAGGAAAGAGAGAAGGATGGGGTTAACTGTAGAGATAGAGAGAGGAGGGTGTGGGGGTAGGGTGTTGTTGATTAGGGGTAAAAGGAGAAGAGGATTTGGGGGGAAGAAAGAGATATAGATTGGGTTAGGGGGGTAGGTTTTTTAGGATAATTATGTTAATTAGGGAGAAATAAGGGTATTTGGAGGGGGAATAGAGAGAGAGAGAGAGGCTTGGGGAGAATATGAGTGGGGTTAGGGAGAGAGAGGAGGGGTTAGATATATTTATATTTAGGGAGAATATGAGTGGGGTTTTGTGTATGTGTGAGAGAGATATAAGAAATGGGAGATTGTGGGAGTTGTCAAGGGGTTGAGGGAGAGAATAAACCTTCAATACAAATGACGACACTTGTCAATACACATGACGACACTTCCAATCAGAGGAATAATACGTCTCTATGGGATATAAAATAAAGTACAAATGTAATACATAGAAGAATATCTTCCGAAGTTAAAAATACATGAACACTCCCTCTTAACTAGGAAGGTATTCTTTCGTCATAGGTCATCAATGTTAGTTTTTTCAGAATTTAATACATTCTGATGTAGGATATTAACTGAAAGAACAAGATGTACAACATATCAAGCATAGGAGACAAGAGACAAGAGACATAACACATTTCACCAGGGAAAACCAAGAAGGTGAAAAACCCCACAACTTCCTCAGAGATAGAATAAGCATCAATACGAGGATCACCATGATCGAACCCAAGCGAAAGATATCTTCAGAAGCATGCTCCTCCTCCACTTGTGCACATCCTCCTCTTCTCTCACTAATGCGAAGTGAGTGAACAATAGAATGTGTAAAATGAGAGAGACACACTCTCTTTTTATACACTACATCACTTGACCTTTACTCAACTAGGTCAACCCTAACTTAACCACATAACATAATGTTGACTGGGTAGACCCCTAATAGGGTGGTCTAATAACCCTTTGACCCACATGACTCATACAGGGCCGACCCCAACAAGGTAGTCTAATAACCCATCAAGTATAAGTTACGAAACTTACAATATACCTTGCAACACTTGCAAGTACACATTACGACACTTCCAATTGGAGGAATAATACATCTTCATTGGGGATACAATAAGGTACAAATGTAATAAATACAATATACAAGTTAATATCTTCCAAAGTTACAAATACATCAACACTCCCTCTTAACTAGGAAGGTATTCTCTTGACACAAGTCATCAATACATATAGGCACAAGTCTTCAATACTAGAGCTGGATCATCATCACTGGATCACGGAGCATCATCGTCACTGCTGTTGTACTCGTCATCTCGATCAATGTTGCTATCTTATAATTCTTCTCATCATAGGAAGTTCCACAGATCCATCCCTTTTTCATGTTGGATGTAGGCCCACCACTTGTAGGTCTTCATCATCACTGGCCATACTGTGGAATCCTCAGGACTAATTATGTGAGTCAACAAAACCTCGAAAGAGCATCCCAGGACTTTTATGAGCACATTGCTCAACCTATCGGATCTCCCAGGACCTTTTACATGCCATTGCATAACCTGTCCATGCCCACAGAGTATCATCTTGATACTCATGATCATCGTTCACGAAGCACAACCCAGATGCACATCACACAACACTTACAATCACCGACATTGGAAGACACAATTCAACCATCCGTGAAAGGCTCAACACTTATATCTATGCCATGGGAAGACACACTTCAACCATGCGAGAATGGCACAACACTTATATTTCAGACATGGGAGAACACATCTACAACCATGCTCGAATGTTACAACACTTGTATCGCAGCCATGGTAGAACAAATCTACAACCATGCTTGAATGGCACATCACTTATATCGCAACCATGGGATAACAAATATACAACCATGCTCGAATGGCACAACACTTACATCCATAGCCATGCAAAGACACACTTCAACCATGCTAAGAATGGCACAACACTTATATCGCAGCCATGGGAGAACACATCTACAACCATGTAAAGAATGGCTCTAACCCTTACATCTTTACCGTGGGAGAACACATCTACACCTTATAAAGAATGGCTCAGCAATTACATCATGACCATGGGAGAACACATCTACACCATGTCTAAAAATCCTATGTGCATATGTGACTTCAGAACTCATCATACATGATCATCCTGATCATTGTCACTGCATTGTCCTGATGCATGTCATCTGAAGCAACATCCTGAAGCTCATCATCCATGATCATCTTGATCATACAATGAATCCACCTGATGCATACCAAGTATCTGCCTGATACATATCATCATACATGATCCACCTGATACATACACAAATACATGATCCACCTAATCATACAATGTATCCATCTGATACATACACAAATACATGATCCACTTGATCATATAGAGCATCCAACCGATGCATATACATGTCATCCAACTGATCATACAGAGCAGTAACTAGAGCATCATCCTGATGTTCATCACACAATGCTTACATCCACATCCATGGGAAGGATCCTCGTCTCACCATGCTTGGAATGGCTCCTGCAAATGTGTCCCATCACTTCTTCCTCGAAGTATCTTCAATCTGAAGAACACCAAGCCTCCCTCCAAAATACTCAAACTTCACTCTGGCTAGTGGTTTTGTCAACACATCTGCAACCTGCTCATCCGTCACAACATGCAGGAGCTTCACTGCTCCTCTCTAATCCATATCCATGATATAATGATATTTCATCTCAATGTGCTTCGACCTATCATGGATCACTGGGTTCTCAGACATCTTTACACAACTCTGGTTGTCACAATAGATACCAGTCGCATCCAATGGGAGATCAAATAGATCATACAATAGCTTCCTCAGCCATACTGCCTCACAACTAAACGAACAAGCTACAACATACTCTGCTTTGGCTGTACTCAGTGCTACGCAGGACTGCTTCCTTCTAAACCAAGAGATCACACTTGATCCCATACTGAAGCAACACCCCGAAGTGCTCTTCATATCTACAACACTGCCTACCCAATCTGAATCAACATAACCCTGTAAGTTATACTTTTGATTCACATCATACTTGATCCCATAATCAATTGTACGATGTGGCAGTCATTCATCCTGAACCTCTTCAGGATATATACTGCATACTTCCCTTGTCCAAGGAATATCCCATCTACACTCTGCCACACCTCCATGCCTAGAAAATAGTGCATCATCCCCAAGTCCTTCATCTCGAACTCGCCAACAAGCTTCCTCTTTGTGCCAGCAATCAATCTATCCTCACCTGTGACAAACAGGTCATCCACATACAAAAGTAGTGTCACTGGATTTCCTTCCTCAACCTTGTAGTAAAGGTTGGAATCCGCTTTACTCTTGGTAAATCCCAAACTTGATAGAAAGCTGTCTATCCTACCATACCAAGTCATAGGAGCTTGTTTCAATCCATACAAGGCTTTCTTCAACCTGCACACATAAGACTTCCTGTCATGTGTCTGCAAACCAAGTGGCTGCTCCACTTACACTTCCTCCTCGACTACACCATTCAAGAAAGTTGTCTTGACATCCATCCGGTGTATCTTCAATTTCATCACTGCAGCCAGAGCAAGTACTAGCATGATGGAAGTGTATCTGGCTACAGATGCAAAAGTCTCTTCATAATCAGCCATGAGCTACAAACCTCGCTTTGTATTTTTCTATTCTACCATTTGCAGCATGCTTGATGGTATAGATCCACTTGGAAGTCACAACACACTTCCCATCCAGTCTTGGGACTACATCCCAAACATCATTCTTCATGATCGACAGATCATGGAATTCTTCCATTACTTCATTTCAGATCCTGGGAACTTCATATTTTTCAATATCTTCAATAGATAACTTTATTGCTGGAACAAGTGTTGTAGTCCTTTATTTTGTAGGTGATGGTATACGATCTTTCCTACAAAACAAGTTAAATTCCATGATTAGAAACATCTCATAGTTTTTAGAACAAATTCTTACACATAAATAAATATGTCATACAATCATGCAATTCTCTTAGCCAATGCTTCAATACAACATTTATCCATATCCCTTAACTTTCTAGATGCCTTCCAATCTCTACTAGAACATTGTTAAGAGTTTGCACTACTCCCAACATGTGAGCAAAGAGGTTTCATTGTAGATAAGTAGCAATGGAATATTGTACAGTGCCATAGGCCACTTACCCATTATATGCATATTAGTAGTATAATATTCATTAATGCAATTATTCTAATATGCATAATACACAACCTAAGTCTAGGAACATAAGTATATACATCATTGAACAATACAAGAATGACAATTCAAATACTTATCTTTGTTTGTTTGTAGGGTGGACTCCCTCTCAATCTTTGCTTCCTTGCAGGAACTACTGGAGTGTGCTCCCTCTTCTTGGATTACCTATCCGTGAACTTATATTGATCCTGGACCACTATGCATGCTTAAGTGTGCACTAGTGTCATCCCCAAGATCCCATCCATGATCATACATCCATTAGTATAATATTAATACTATCAAAACATTATGATCCTAATTAAACTTAGCATGTATGGTCATGATCATTTCATACATAGGTAATAAGCATTAGCATTTTCAGGGAAAACTTCTTTTACTCATGCATAGTCTTATTTGACCATAGGACTCTTCTGGTTAGTTATATCAGCAATCAAAGTAAGAAACATAATATGCATAAACCTTTGATTACTTAAACTTCTAACTTCAAGGATAATCATTATCATTCATACAAAAGTATAAGATCCTAACACAAGGTAGGATTCTAACTTGATATAGGAAAAACATACTTTGATTAATATGTTAGTGGCTAGGTCTAACATACCCACATGATGTCTTATTGTTCTCTTAAATGACTTGTGCTAGTGACCTGCATATCTCATAAGTTAATCATTGTGGAACCAAAGTATACATACCTTGTAAGTAGAGATTCTATGTGATCCATGACAATGGATGAATCTTTGTTTTTATGTCACCATGGTCATATGTTCTTGAACTAGAACCTGATTTGTCATTTTTTATGTACCTTTCATGTTAGCAGACAACATTAACCTCATACAACACCAAAATCCATTAGTACAATCATAAGTGTCAAATCCCTAATCAATGAATATATTCTATCATGCATTCATATTTTTATTAAAGTGATACAACACATCTAAAATTAATCAAGATTGTACTAATCTTAATGAAGACAAACATATCATAAACTTAATCATGAACATATTTCGAAACATACCCGTAAGTCATCCTTGTCGAGTTTGCTTGTAATCTTATTATGTAAGGCCTTAGCCTCATCTCCCTCTGAAACTAGAACTTCTTCACTTATGCAGGTGATCAATCCATTCTCTTCTAGGATTAACCCAATCCACTTGATTTGCAAAAAAAGGATCTGGAGCTGGATTAGGGTTTGTTAGGGAAACCCTAAAAATTCAAACTTTGAATTTCAAACTTCTGAAAGGATAGAAAGATTCACCTCGATGAGCTAATCAACTTGGTATACTCAGAATTTAAAAACTACAAAGTTTCACCCCTCAAATTTGATTTTCACTCTTCCGGATTCACTAGGGAGGACCCTGAATTAGGATTTCTGTTTCTCGGAGCTTCACCCAACTAAATAGTTCGATCCAAAGCTCTAAACTTTGATTTTTCCAAGGAGCTTCCAGCTATGGTCACAGATTTAAAAAATTCCCATTTTTGTAGAAGCCCTAATTTTTCACCTTTCCGATCAAAGTCCCGAAGTAGGGTTTTATCAAACCCGAACTTCTGTCCAACCAAAAAATTCGATCTTGGTCTCTAAATTTTGATTTTGATGAGGAGCATCCAGCCTTGGTTTCCGATTACAAAAATTCTTTCTCCGAAACCCTAAATTCTTGCAGCCATGAATGAAGGTGCTCAAAATCCAATTCTGTTTTGACAGAAATATGGACCTGATTGTTTCTGGTGTAACTCCAAAATTTTTGATCTACAGGGTCTGAAAATTTGGCCTATGGTAGCTTGACCTATTATATTTCCAACCCCATAGGTCTGACCTCAAATGGATTCTCTGAGAGAGAGTTATTCCAAGTGTCGCAACGAGACTTGTTTATGGGATAAAACAGAAGAGCAAACTTGTACAGAGTGCCACATGTCACTGGTTCAATTTTGGCCTCTAAAAATATGACCTATGAAAGTATAGTCCATCCTCTATCTACCCCTTTTTATGAAATTTCATTTAGAGCTTCCTAGCCCAAGTTGTAACCCTTTTTCCTAGGTCACATGTTTATGACTGAGATCTGGAAGAGGCAGAAACCCTATATTGTATAGATCATAAATATGAAAGTACAACGAATTAGAGACTCTCCTTTGGAAACAAGGTACATGGGCATCTTATCTTCGACTTGTAATATTTTTTAGATCCTCAAACTTCTCCAAAATGAATTTATAGCGAAAGTGGTACAATGACTGGTTTTTTCTATATCAAGCCCTAGCTTCGCAAGTGCAACAAGTGTCATAAATGCCATACCATGCCTTCTTTCATGCTAGATCTGATACCATGTTATTTTTTAAGAATTTAATACATTTTGATCTAGGGTCTTAACTAAAATAACATGTATAGCATATCAAGCATAAGAGACAAGAGACAAGAGACACAAAACATTTCACTAGGGAAAACCAAGAAGGTGAAAAACCCTGTAACTTCCTCAAAGATAGAATAAGCATCAATAAAAGGATCACCATGATCAAATCCAAGATATAGATATCTTCCACAGCATGCTCCTCCTCTACTTGTGTACATCCTCCTCTTCTCTCACTAATGTGAAGCAAGTGAACAATAGAATGTGTAAAATGAGAGAGACACACTCTCTATTTATACACTGCATCACTTGACCTTTACTCAGCTAGGTCGGCCCTAACTTAACCACATAATAGAATGTTGATTGGGTTGACCCCCAATAGGGTGGTCTAATAACCCTTTGACCCACATGAATCATATAGGGCTGAACCCAATGAGGTGGTCTAATAACCCATCAAGTATAAGTTGTGACACTTACAATATAACTTGCGACACTTGCAAGTACACATGATGACACTTCCAATCAGAGGAATAATACATCTCCGTTGGTGATACAATAAAGGAAAAATGTAATACATACAATATACAAGTGAATATCTTCCAAAGTTACAAATACATCAACAGTTAATACATATTGGCGCAAGTCTTCAATTCAGGAGCTCAATCATCATCACTGGATCATGGAGCCTAAACATCATCACTACTGCTGTACTCGACATCTCGATCACTGGGCTATCTCTGAATTCTTCTCGTCATAGGAATTTCTACAGAGCCATCCCTTTTTCATGTTGGATGTAGGCCCACCACCTGTAGGTCTTCATCACCACTGGCCATACTGTGGAATCCTCAGGACTGATTATGTCAGTCAACAAAACCTTGAAAGAGCATCCCAGTACTTTTACGAGCACGCTGCTCAACCTATCAGTTCTCCCATGACCTTTTACATGCCACTGCAAAACTTGTCCATGGCCACAGAGTATCATCCTGATACTCATGATCATCATTCACGAAGCACATCACACAACACTTACACTCACTGGCATGCGAAGACACACTTCAACCATCTGTGAACGGCTCAACACTTATATCTGTGCCATGGGAAGACACACTTCAACCATGCGAGAATGGCACTGCACTTATATCCATAGCCATGGGAAGACACACTTCAACCATGCTAGGAATGGCATACCACTTATATCGCAGCCATGGGAAGACACACTTCAAACATGCTCAAATGGCACAACACTTATATCACAGCCATGGGAAGGCACACTTCAACCATGCTGGAATGGCCCCAATCCTTACATCTTCACCGTGGGAGAACACATCTACACCTTGTGAAGAATGAATTCAGCCCTTACATCTTTATCGTGGGAGAACAAATCTACACATTGTAAAGAATGGCTTAGCAATTATATTAGGACCTTGGGAGAACACATCTACACCTTTGTTGGAAAAGCTCGGCAATCATATCATGACCATCGGAGAACACATCTACACCATGTCTAAAAAGCCTATGTGCATCTGTGTCTTCAGAACTCGTCACACATGATCATCTTGATCGTCATCATAGCATCATCTTGATGCATATCATCCAGAGAAACATCCTGAAGCTCATCATCTATGATCATCCTGATCATACAATGCATCTACCTGATACATATCAAAATACTTGTTCTACTTGATCATATCAACATACATGATCTACCTAAGCATATCAACATACATGACCTACCTGATCATATTAAGAATCCAACATGATGGATATACAAATACATGATCCAACTGATCATACAAAGCATCCAACTGATGCATTTACAAAGCAGTAACTGGAGCATCGTCCTGATGCTCATCACATTGCACTTACATCCACAACCATGGGAAGGATCCTCCTCTCTCCATTCTCGAAATGGCTCCTGCAAATGTGTCCATCACTTGTTCCTTGAAGTGTCGTCAATCTGGAGAACACCAAGCCTCCCTCTGAAGTACTCAAACTTCACTCTGGCTAGTGGTTTCGTCAACACATCCTCAACCTGTTCATCCATCGCAACATATAGGAGCTTCACTGCTCCTCTCTGCACCATATCCCTAATATAGTGATATTTGTTCTCAATGTGCTTCGACCTTTCATGCAACACTGGGTTATTAGAAAGCTTCACACAACTCTGGTTGTCACAATAGATACCAGTAGCATCGAATGGGAGATCAAATAACTCTGACAATAGCTTCCTCAGCCATACTGCCTCACAACTAGCTGAATAAGCTACAACATACTCTACTTCGGCTGTACTCAGTGCTACGCGGGACTGCTTCCTACTAAACCAAGAGATCACACCTGATCCCATACTAAAGCAGCACCCATAAGTGCTCTTCCTTTCTGCAACACTGCCTACCTAATCTGAATCAACATAACCCTGTAGGTTAAACTTTTGATTTGCATCATACTTGAGCATATAATCAATTATACCTGTTAGGTACCTCAGAATATGCTTTACAACAACCAGGTGAACACCTCTCGGATCCGTCAGGAACTGGATCAATGTGTTCACTGCAAAGCAAATATCTAGTCTTGTGTTCATCAGGTACATCAAGGACCCAATCATCTGACGATACACCATGACATCAACTGGATCAGATGAAGCATCACACAGAAGCTTCAGGTTCGATGCCATAGGTCTAGCCATGGTCTTACAGTCCATCATCCCAAACCTCTTCAAGATCTCTATTGCATACTTCCCTTGTCCAAGGAAGATCCCATCTGTACTCTGCCACGCCTTCATGCCTAGGAAGTAGAGCATCATCCCCAAGTCCTTCATCTAGGACTCGGCAGCAAGCTGCCTCTTCGTGTCGACAATCAATCTATCCTCACCTATAACAAACAAATCATCCACATTTAATAGTAGTATCACTAGATTGCCTTCCTCAACCTTGTAGTAAAGGTTGGAATCAGCTTTACTCTTAGTAAATCCCAAACTAGAGAGGAAACTGTCCATCCTACCATACCAAGTCCTAAGAGCTTGCTTCAAGCCATACAAGGCTTTCTTCAATCTGCACATATATGACTCCCTGTCAAGTGTCTCAAAACCGAGTGGCTGCTCCACATACACTGCTTCTTTGACTACACCATTGAAGAAAGCTGTCTTGACATCCATTTGGTGTATCTTCCATTTCATCACTGCAGCCATAGCAAGTATTGTTTTGATGGTAGTGTACCTGGCTACAGGAGCAAAATTTTCTTCGTAATCTATTCCCTCTTTCTGAGAGAAGCCACAAGATACAAACCTTGCCTTGTACTTCTCTATGCTACCATCTGTAGCATGCTTGATCTTATAGATCCACTTGGAAGTCACAACAGAGTTCCCCTCGGGTCTTGGGACAACATGCCAAACATCATTCTTCATGATCGATTGGTACTCCTCAACCATGTCATCCTTCGATTCTTTATTTTCCACTACTTCTTCATAGCAGGAAGGTTCTTTGTTCATAATTTCATAGAGTAAGGCAACATAACTGGTGTGTGATCTAGTCCTCTTCCTATCTCTATGTTATTCTTCTAGGATGCCATACCTTTCTGCATCTTGAATGAGCTCTCTAGCCCATGCAGGTTTCCTCTTATGATAGTTCTTCTCACGGGGTGGATCTATAGGTTCTTGTGGATATTCAATTTCATGAAATACTTCTGGAATTGCTTCATTCATGGTAGTATCTAGAAATCTGGTTACCTTTGGTTCTTCATGGCCATCAATAGGTGTCTTCCTCGATTTGATGTGTACCGAGTCTTCATCAAATGTTACATCCCTGCTGATGTCAATCTTCTTGAACCCTAGAAAGTATATTCTATAAGCCTTCGAGCTTTCACTGTAACCCACAAAGATTCCATTCTTTCCCGAAGGATCTAGCTTTGTCCTCTTTTCCTTTGAAATTTGTGTATATATTGGACAGCCAAATATTCTGAGATAGCTAACTTCTGGTTTCTTACTAGAGAAGACTTCTTCTGGTGTCTTGTTGTCAAGTACTTTGTGAGGTGTTCTATTCTGCACATATACAGTTCTCCTACCTGCTTCTACCCATAAATGCATAGGTATATCTTGGTCATGAAGCATAGCCCGTGCTGCTTCCATAATAGTTCTATTCTTCTTTTCTGCAACTCCATTTTGTTGTGGATTGTAGGGAGTAGTCAACTCCCTCTTAATCCCTGAATCACTGCATAACTTCTTGAAATCACCTGAAGTAAATTCTCCACCATTGCTGGATCTAAAGTTCTTGATCTTCTTATCTGTTTGATTTTCTATCAAGGCTTTGAATTCCTTGAACTTATCAAACACTTCATCTTTATTCTTCAAGAAATAAACCCAAGTCTTCCTGGAGAAATCATCAATGAAAGAAACATAGTATACATACCCACTTAGAGAACTGGATGACATTGGACCGCATATATCGGAGTGGATAATCTCTAAGATTCCTTTTGCTTTGCTTTCATTGCTTGGAAATTCCTTCTTTGTGTTCCTTCCTTTTGCACATCCTTTGCAAACACCTTCATGCTTTGACTAGATTTCAGGAAGACCTTCTACCGATTTGCTTGCAATTGGTACTACTCTATAATTCACATGTGCAAGCCTTCTATGCCAAAGTTCACTTGGCTCCATGGATTCATATACGATGGCATGTTCAGGTTGTCCCTTGAATTTTTGAAATCCTCCCTCTTGATCTCCAATCTTTACTACATCATCTATGGTCTTACCCTTTGGCCACATGAGTACTTGGACATCCAAAAATTCAACTCTCATTCCCTTTGCATCCAAAGATGATATGGAGAGAATATTCTTCTTAAGTCTAGGTACATATAAAACATCTTGCATTTTTATAGACTTCCCAGAGTCTAGTTTGTAGGAGGCTTCACCACTTCCTTTTATGGGATATTGATAGTCATCCCCAAGTTTCACCTTGTGAGGTGACTCATGTTTAGATAGGTCCATGAAATATTCTTTAAGCCCAGTCATATGTTTAGAAGCCCCACTATAAATAAGCCAATCATTACATCCATGAGAGATAGTACCTGTGAGAGCAGAGATTAGAACATATTCATCTTCACTAGATGAGTCATCACTTTCTGCTCTAGCCTTCTTCTTGGGAGGTTCATCATCCTCAGCAACATGAGCATGATATATCCTTTCGTTGCTCTTCTTCTTCTTGTTGAATTTGTTGTTATTTCCCTTTTTGTTCTTAGGAAAATCTAAGGCAAAGTGTCCTTTCTCATTGCAATTGAAGCATCTCAGATCTTTCTTCTCTTTTGGATGGTAGTGAGAAAATTTCTTGCGATGAGGCCCGACTCCCTCTTGAACTTGCCTTTCTTGGTGTGATCTGTGAGAGATTGATCTTCATTTCCCATCTTTTCTTATCGGGCCACAAGTCTAGCTTCTTCTTGTGCGAATTCTTCCCACACTCTACTGAAGGAGATTAATTTCTTTCTTGCACAGATTCCTTAGATGAAGGATTCCCATGACCTACATAGGCCATTCAATGTGGTCATTACAATTTCACCATTCTCCACTACTTCATCCATAGCTTCAAGTTGTTCCTTGATTTGAGAGACCTTGGAAAAGTAGGATTGGATGGTCTCTCCATTCTAAATATTTACCCCTTTCAATTGGTTCCACAGAGTCATCTTCTAATTTATGTTCTTTCCTTCTAACAACTTGTTCAAGGAATCAAACATCTGCTTAGGTGTCTTTAGGGAAGACACATGAGGTATGAGATGGTCTTTGATAGAATCAGCAATGATTCTCTTAGCCTTGACCAGGTTCTTCTTGTGTAAGGCCTTAGCCTCATCTCCCTCTGGGACAGGGACCTCTTCACTTATGTAAGTGTCCAGATAATTTTCTTCTAGGATTAATCCAATATTATACTTCCATGCTTGAAAATTATCAGCTCCATCAAGCTAAACTCAATATTGGTGTGGTGAGACATATTAAAGAGTACTTCAAATGGAAATAGAAAAGATTTAGGTCTTACCACTTGATTTGCTGAAAACTGGATCTCGAGCTAAACTAGGGTTTGTTAGAGAAAACTTAAAAATTGAAAATGTGAATTTCAAAATTTTGAAAGGATAGAAAGATGCACCTTGATGAGCTGATCATCCTGGTATACTCATAAATTGAAAGCGGCAAAGTTTCACCCTTCATAAATGCTTTTCAATTTCGCAGATTCACTCGGAGGACCCTGAATTAGTGTTTGAGTTTCCCGGAGCTTCACCCAACCAAAAAGTTCGATCCAAAGCTCTAAACTTCGATTTTTCCAAGGAGCTTTCAGCTATGTCCTCATATTTCAGAAATTCCTATTTTTGTGGAAACCCTAATTTTTAGGTCAAAAACTAAAACAGTTCAAAATTGAATTATGTCTTGACAGAAAGATGCGCCCTTGCTAGTAGAGTCAATCTAGATTTTTGCCTTTGATGAACTATGAAGAGAAACCCAAATAATAAGAAGCCCTAGCTTTTGCAGCTGGATAGTGCCTTCCTCTTAGTTAAGCTCTGATACCATGTTAATTTTTTGATAATTTCATTCCATTATCATTTAGGATCACTAAGAGAATAACATGTACAACATATCAATCATTAACATAATCATGCAAGCACACAAGAGACACAAAGTTTCACTGGGGAAAACCAAGAAGGTGAAAAAATCCACAACTTCCTCAGAGATAGAATAAACCCAAGTACAAGATCACAAGGATCAAACCCAAAGAGATGTCTCTAGCAGATGCCCCTCCTCCTCCGTAAGTGCGCCACTTTCTCTCTTAGCTATGCGAGCTTGAGAAGTGAGTGAATGAATAGAATGAGGGACACACCCCTCTTATTTATGCTTGACTTCACCTGCCAATTAATTCACTGGGGCCAACTTGCTACTCAAGTCTAATAACTCACCCAGATGACCTAATCAGGGCCGACCCCTCACTGGTGGTCTAATAACCCATCAATACAAATGATGACACTTGTCAATACACATGATGACACTTCCAAATACAAATGACGACACTTCCAATAAAAGGAATAATACATCTTTGTGGGATATACAATAAAGTGCAAATCTAATACATAGAAGAATATCTTTCGAAGTTACAAATACACAATAGTGATGAGACCAAGGATAAAATTCAGCACCTTGAAGAGGTCAAGATTGATGATGTGGATCAATTGATTCGAAAACCGGTCACCATGGAAGGAAAAATTCATATTTTTACTTGTCTTTGGAATAAGCTAGCTAAGAATGAAATAGAAACATTTACATGTAATTCCCAATTGTATCTTGAGTCGGTTAACTATTCGAATGTGGATGAATTGTTAGAGATTTGGGACAAATGGCAAGTTTTGCTAGGCCATTAGTTTAGTTTTGATTTTGGAATCCCAGTCTGTGAGAATTTACTCTTGTATTATTACTTTGTAACTTTTATTTAAGGGAGATGATCTCTCGCAGAGAGGGATGACGGAATTTGGAGACAAAAGCTGCAGGAGAAGGCTGGAGATGCCCTATTTTGATACAAGCTTCTAATTTCTTATAGACTGTCATTAAACACAGTAAAGTTATTTTCAGATCTACTTTTTTCTATTTAATCAAGTTTATTTGATAAATGTGATTTTTCTCCAAGTTGCTTATCTTATGATTGTTTAAATCTTTTTGCAATAAAGAAATACATTGATCTAGAGTTTTGATTTCTCTCTGCTTATGATCTGTGTATCTTTAAATGTTTTAACAGAATTTATTCAATTAAAACTTTTATCTATTTATGCAAATGGTTTACAGGTGATCATAATTAATGTTAATTTTTCAATTAACATATCACTAAAGGTTAGGTCTTCCATGCATGTAACCCCTAATTCACTGTTGATTAATTTTCATTAGTTAATGGTAATTCAGGCAAATAAGTTATAAGTCTTTTAACATTTCTGTTAAGTTGATGAATGATACTTATTTATTTCATATCAAGGTGACTTGAACCTATCTCAAAACACCTCCTTAGAGTATAGCTAACTTAGCTTAGATTCTTTTTAAGTAGATTTGTGTTCATGGACTTTTACACATTGTTTTTTCCCCATTTGAAAACTGATCCTTTGGATAAAAGACCACCAACTCATAGAGTGCCAGCGGAGGCCGAATATTCATGGGAGATTACTATACCAAATAGGCTTGGGATAGAACTGTCCTTGCATAGGGCCTTTTGAAGCCTTTCAGTCTAGGTTTTCCCCCTCTGTTGAGAGCTTAGGAACCCATTCCAGCACCTTGCACACCCTGCATATACGAGGCCTCAACAAATGGCACAAGAAGGAGGGATAGTAGTAAAATATGCCTAAACAGAATACTCAAAAGCCTCCTCTAGCAAGAATATCAATTGTCACCTGTAGCCACACATAGGCATCCACCTCTGTCGAGCAACCAATGCAAAATCCTAATACTATCCTTGTTACGCCTACAGCTCACTGAGATCCTAGAACATGAGTTATCATCATTACATCACCTACTAGAGGACCTATTTCACTTGAAAAGATACTCAAAAGGTTGAATGATAGTGCTACTAGGTTACAACAGAGGATTACTGTAGAAAGAAATCAAGGATTAGCAGCGATTCACCAAGAAAAGACTAATCCACAAGAAAATATTGAAGATAATCAAGATAATCCAAATTCAGCTAAGCAGAATACTGAGCAAAATAATTCACCAACCCAACAGCAATCCCCTAAATTTGATCTTGATTTATTATTTAGTGAAACAAAACAAATCTCACACACTACCGCTTCAGGTGGACCTCCACCCTCTCGTCCTTCATCATCATCTTCCTCATATGAAAGTGAACATTTTTCTAGCTATTCATCTGAATAAGAAGAAGAAGAACCTATGGTTAGGGAAGGATGGAATAGACCTTGGCTTGACCAATATGTTGTCTTCATACTTGGGGATCAACACAGATTTCCTAAAAACCCTGAGAAATGGCTTCCTAAGTTCAACCCAGATGATAAGTCGCCTGCATTGGATCACATTAAGACGTTTATGCAGGCCATTAGACTTAGGAGTGTCATCCATGAAGATGTGGTTTGTATATTATTCCCTTACACATTTGAAGGGAAGGGATCCACATGGTATTTTTCCTTCGAAGCTAGAACTATAGCTTCATGGAATGAGCTTGAAAAATTATTTATCCAGAAGTTTGGGGATGATAAAACACCATAGGATTTAGTTTTGGATTTATCTTCCATGAAAATGAAAGGTAAAGAAAGGGTCAAATATTACAATTAGAGATTTTATTATCTAAAGAATAGAATCCCTGCCACTGTTCTTCCTGCAAAACAACTTTTGGTTTCCTATTATGAAAAGGGTCTATCTGTTCCTATTTCAATGTAGGTCAAAAGGGCACACAAAGACAACCTATTTGAAGCTTATGTTGAAGCCATTCAAGTTGAAAAGGATATCTAATGCCTAAAAGACAATCCTGAGGCTTTAGAAGAACAACCTTCTACATCTAGGAAGAAAGGTGATAATGCTCCCAAGCCCACTATCCAAAACAAAGATCCCTTTGAAATGATTGACATCAAGAAGTTTCTCCAGAAGATGTCAAATGAGATGCTTGATTTAAAGAAGAATAATAATGAGAATCAAAACAATAATTCAAGTTTTGTAAGGCCACCTTTCACTACACCTTATCAACCTCCCCAAAATCCACCACCTCCTAATCCTAATGAAGGATTTAATTCTGAAGAGATCTATTACATTTTCAAATCTCTTACCACTGATTCACAAAATGTCCCTGAACCCTCTGATGATCAAACAAACCAGGATTTACAGCCACCAGAAGGAGGAGATGATGAAAAGGATCCACAAATTAATATTGTTAGCTATTCCTCTGAACTCCTGATGAATAACAAAGAAGAATAACCTAAGACAGTTTTCAACGTTCAACATCCTTACAACACTAGATCAAGACCTCAACCACCTTAGGAGCCTTCATATTCAACAACACCTCCCAACAAAAGTAGAACTGTTCCTCAGAAAGACATGGTCATTCCTGAAATGGAGTATAGTTTGGCTAAAAATTTGAAAAGAGTTAAAGCAAACATCTCTTTGTTTGAACTTCTGAAAATCCCTTCTATGAGGGATTCCTTACCTAAAACTATGATAATCAAACAACCAAGAGAATAACAAAACAATAACTTAGACTCTTATACCAAACTAGAATATCAGAAATATGAAAGCAAAAGGACACCTCTTTTCTTGCTTACCTTTGAAATTTTCAACATAAATGTACACAATTGCATGATAGACTCTCATGCTTCTTCCAATGTGATGCCCCTATCAGTTTGTAGGAAATTAAATGCCACTTCGGAACCCTATCCTACTCAGATTGTTCAACTTGATAGATCTAAAGTAAGAGTAGTGGGGAGACTAAGAAATGTGTTGTTAGCATTGTCTAATGATCCTCGGATTCATCAGACCATTGATATTGTTGTAGCTGGCATTCCCAAAGCCTATGGGATGTGGCTGAGTAGAGACTGGTCAGAGAAGCTTAAGGGCTAATTTGCCACTGATTGGTCTCACCTGTGGTTACCCTACAATGGACAACCAAATAAGATTAATATCAGTAGGGAACCATTTATGAAGCAAACAGTCACCGATCTTAATGATTCAAGTGAACCTGCTTGTTATTTTATTTCACATATTGAGCATTTCACTTTTGATACCTACTTTGGAGATTTTCCAGCTGATTTTTCACCAGATGAGAATGTACAAAATGAATCATAGATTTCCAATGTCACCATTGTACCATTCTCTGTAACTATTGTACATAATGTTTATAGTGTTAATACAAACTTTAGAATAGACCCTATTGCATGGAAGTTATTCTTTGATGGATCCAAATCTAAAGATGGGGCTAGTGCAGGTTGTGTCCTTATTGATCCCAAAGGGACTAAAACCATGATTGCTTGCAGGCTTGAATTTGATTGTACCAATAATGTTGTTGAGTATGAGGCTCTGGTGCAGGGGCTCAAGAAAGCCAATAATATGTGTGCACAAGTAATAGAATGTTTTGGTGATTCCGAAATTATAGTCAAGCAGGTAAGGAACAAGATACATTGTTTGTCTCCACATTTAACCAACTATAAAAAAATGGTAGGAGATCTCACCAACTCTTTCTCTACATTCAACATTAACTCTGTCCCTAGGTCACAAAACTTTGATGCTGACCTCTTAGAAAACACAACATCTAGGTTGATTCCACCAGAAGGCTTGTCATCTGAAACCTTTTCAATAGAACTTATGTACAGGCACTCCATCCCTGATAATGTAACAAACTGGAAAGTGTTTGATGATGATTAGCAGATACTAGAATTTCTCACAGCCCAAGATACATTTTAAAACATGGTAATAGATGAAGCTGAACATGAGAAATCCTTTTCCAATCCTTCTAAAATCATCCCGAAATCAGTGAACAACCTAGAAAATTTTTATGACTTGCAAGATAAGTTTAAACATAGGACCGATTGTAAGACACGGAGTTCATCTCTAAACTATGATCCAGTTAATCTTGGTACTGAATAGAATCCTTGATTTATCAACCTTGGTGTTGACTGATCTCTTGATGAGAGAAGAGATTTTATTAGATTGTGTAAAGAGTACACGGATGTTTTGCTTGGACCTATGATGAAATAAAAACCTTTGATACTAGCATTATGCATCATAACATACCCATGAAACCAGAAGTGAAACCTTACCAACAGAAATTGAGGAAGATGCATCCTAGTTTGGAATCCTCTGTACAGAAAGAACATGAGAAGTTATTGACAACCCGAATCATATTCCCTGTCAGACACACACAATGGATAGCAAATTTAGTACATGTTCGCAAAAAGAATGGGGAAATTAGATTTTGTGTCGATTTCAGAAATTTAAACAGAGCTTTCGAGAAGGATAACTACCCTGTTCCTCCCATGGAACAGATTCTTAAAAAGGTAGCAGGGTCAGAGATGTTCTCTCTCCTGGATGGTTTTTTTGGATACAACCAATTCATGGTTGCCCCTGAAGACCAACTGAAAACAGCTTTCAGAACCCCTTGGGGTACCTTCGCCTATAGACGAATGGACTTTGGACTGATAAATGCAGGAGCCACATTTCAGAGAGCTATGGACATAGATTTCAGGGGTTTGATGCATAATTCTATCGTAGTATATATAAATGACATCACTATCTATTCGAAGAACCAACATGAACATTTATCTGCTTTGAAATAGGTTTTCGAATGCTGCAGGAAGTACAGAATTTCCCTGAACCCCAAGAAGTCCATATTCGCAGTAATAGAAGGTAAGCTCCTGGGTTTCATTGTTTCCAAGGAAGGTATGACTATTGATCCTGAACACACTGAAGCAATTTCAAAAATTGGTTTTCTTGGTTCCCGCAATGCCATGCAGTCATTCCTCAGTAAGATCAATTTTGTACGTAGATTTGTTCCTAATTTTGCACAAATTGTTAAGCTTTTGCAATAGTTAGTTAAAAAAATGTATATTTTAGTTGGTCATAGGAACATAAAGATGCATTTGTTGAAATTCAAAGGGCTATTGCAGAAACTTGTGCTCTGATGTCCCCACATTTCAACAAGGATTTCATTCTATATACTTTTGCTATTGATTTTTCTTATGCAATTGTTTTAAGGAAAAAGCATGGCAGTGATACTGAGATTCCAATTTCCTTCATGAGCTCAACATTTAAGGGAACTTAACTTAACTACTACCGAATTGACAAGCAGGCTTATGCAGTTACAAGTTTGTGAAACATTACAGGCCAAACTTATTGAAGTCTCGAACGAAGGTGATTGTGCCATACACTGCCATCAGAAACGTGCTGGTCCAGAAAGATTTAGGCGAGAAAAGGGCCCATTGGATGACAGCCTTGCAATAATATGACCTAGAAATCAAGCCAGTGAAGATTGTAAAAGGGAAAGCTTTGTGCCTACTTACCGCTCAGTCAAATGACCCTGTCCAGCAACAGACTGAGTGGGAGCAGGAGGAAAATGTTCCTACAGGTTTTGTCAATGCCATAAATACTCCAACATCTGAATGGCACAACCATATTACGTTTTTTCTAAACCATGGGTTTGCTCCTGAAACCCTCGACTTCAAAAAAAATAGAGATTTAAGATTAAAGTCTGCTCCTTATCAATTTATCAATGGAGTTTTATTTAGAAAAAATTATGATGGAGTCTTTCTTAGATGCTTGGAGAAAACTGAAACTGATGACATTCTTTTTCAATTTCATGCAAGACATCCTGGAGGCCACTTTTCAGGTGAAACCACAGCACACAAGATTCTCAGAGCTGGATATTACTTGCCTACCCTGTTTAAAGATGCATATGCCTATGTTAGAAGGTGTGAACCATGTCAAAAGTGTGCAGAAAAATTTAAAAAACCTGCTTTTCCTTTGCAACCAATGACAACTCAGTTTCCATTTCAACAATGGGGACTGGATTTTGTTGGACCAATTAACCCTATCTCCTCCCTTCAGCATAAGTATATCCTTACAACAATAGCCTACTTTACCAGATGGGTAGAGGTAGTCCCCCTTAGGAATTGTAACACAAACCAAGTTATTTCTTTCCTAGACAGCCAGATAGTTACAAGGTTTGGTGCTCTTGAGTATCTTGTCTTTGATAATGCATCTTACTTTTCCTCAATTGACTTGATATAGTATGCACTTGAAAATGCGATCAAGCTAAAATTTTCTACCAATTATTATCCACAGGGTAATGGGCTTGCTGAGTCTTCTAACAAGAACCTGATATATATTTTGAAGAAGACATTAGCCTCTCATCAAAAGGATTGGTACACACACCTCTATAATTCTCTTTGGGAAGATCGAATTACCCCAAAGGAAGCTATTGGAAACTCTCCCTATTATCTGGTCTATGGCAAGGAATCCATCCTACCATCTAACCTTACCATTCCTTCATTACAGTTAGCCCAGTCCATTCAAGAAGATGATTCCTCTCCTCTTCAACAGAGAATTAGTACCTTTCTTAAGTTGGAGAAAGACAGGTAAATGGCTAAACATAAATTATATCATCATCGGTAGATGGTTAAGAGATGGTTTGATGAGAAATCCTCTTCTGACAGGGAATTTTCAGTAGGATATTTCGTATTGAGATGGGATAAGCAACATAAGGATAAAAATGATTATACCCATTTTCAAAGCCTTTGGCTAGGACCTTTCATTATTACAGAAAAGATTGGTCCCAGTACTGTTCGATTACAGACATTGGAAGGGGTCATTGACACCTATCCAGTGAATGTTTCTCTGCTTAAAAAGTATTTTGTTTGAACAATTTGATGCACTATGTATATAAGTTTGGTGTGTTTTGCAGTTTCTTTTTTTTTATTGGTTTTCCTTTTAATAAACTCCATACATTTTGTAATGGTTGGTGGTTAGTTTGTCTCAAGGATAATCTGAACTAATGTTTTGGGAATGCTCTATCACTCTTGGCTCTTCTCGACCTATGTCAGAATTTGTGTTACAAAGAATAGACAGGCATTAAGTACGGGACTTTAAATGATACCTTTCCACCATGGTCATTATCTTATACATCCTTTATTTGTTTAATTGAGGTTGTGGAAAGTGATTGACTTTCTTGTCTTATGTTTCATTAGTGTAGCACAGCATGTCTCAATAACTTGGTCAACCTTTATCTGCTCTGGATCCTATCACAGTCACCTTGAAGATGATATTATTCAATAATTGTGGATTACAATATGGGGGGTCTTATTACAAGCCAACCCATTAGGTTCATGGATGTGGGTGGAATGACATCTTCACACCAAGCCACCAAACTTGGAAGATGACTTTCAGTTTACTAAAAGGTGGAAGATCCTATTACAGGTTGGTCCATTCATTATCTGCAAAGCATCGGTGAGTAACACCACTAGTCTAGGGTCACCAAGCCATGGTGGTGTCCTGTAATTCACACCCTAATAAAAATTTATGTTTTACTTTTTCTTAATAAGACAGTGTTGCATTTAAGAATAGTGGGGTCTTATTGCAAGCCATTGTTGCCATGATCATGGGTTTGATTTTGGACTGAAATTATCTTTATGTGGTTACCAAGCCATGATGATTGATTTCAGCATTATAGCTGGAAGAGGAGGAGTCTCATTATTGAGCTAGCTTGTTTAGTTTCCAGATCAAGTTTGTGAATGGCATTGCCAAAATCTGATCACCAAGTCAAGGCAGTGGTCTTATGTCAACAAGGTCTTATGTACAGGTTTTATATTTATTCAAAAAAAAAAAGGAAAAGGAAAAGGAAAAGAGAAGTAGGAAAATAAATGGATTGTTAATAATGTATCTACGAAAAAATACAACATTTAATAAGTCAAGGTGATTTCTGATTTGGATATCCAGAGTATTTTGAAGCTTACCCCCAGGTTCATCTAAAAGTTATCTTCCTATGATTACATAATGGCTAGAAGTTCATGTTGTTTCTTTAATCTCCTTATCATATTGGAATTATCTTTAAATTCATATTGGATGGGAGTATATCAAGCTTATGTTTAATTCTGCTTATTGAATGTCCATTTATAAAGATTTTCTAAAATTTCAGGTTGAGAATCAGTTGGCTGACATAATTTCTTTAGTTGAAGTTTTGGTTTGCAGAGATAACTAATTCTTCCCAGCCAGTTGTCATTTGTTGTAGGTACAACAGATCCCATGATAAAATGATCATGGGAGCCCCATTATTATAAATACAAAGGTATTTAGGTAAGTTTTTAAACTTTGTTTGTTATGGTCTCATAACCTTTGTTTCTGGTTTGTGTAATTATCATCTTTTCCTTTAAAAATTTCTAAGTTATTGGTTGTTTTCTTGATTTCCAAAAAGCCTTACATTCTTTAAAAATCCCAATTTCTTCCTGCAAATCCAAAACCCAAAATCCTGAAATTCTGAAACCCGCAATCCCACAATTGCAGATTGCGGGAATTGTTGTTATGTCTTTTGGATTTTCGTCAACCCGAAACCCGCAACCTGAAATTGAGGGTTGCAAAAGGACTGTGTTAATATTTTTGGAAATTTTGATTACATAACTCGAAACCCGAAACCCGCAAAATCCGAATTTCGGATTGCGTAAAGTCATTTGTAAATTAATTGCCTTCTGCATTCCCGAAACATGCAACTCGCAAATTGCAGATTGTGGGATGCAAGAAACGTTATTTTAATTATAAACATTGTTTTCATTCCTAAAACCGGAAACCTGCAATTGCGGGTTGCGGATTGCGGAAACACGTTAATTCGTTGTTTTACAATTTGTAAACTCGCAACCCACAACCCGCAAATTGCGGATTGCGGGAATTTTAAATAAAATTTGAAAATAAAACTTGTGAACCCGATCCTGCATCCCGCGGGGAGTAATCTCAATCGTTCATTTCCTTATATCTTACGATCCAGATTTGATCCGACCAACAATTGATAAATATGTGATTTTTCATATTTTTCTTTATCATTTTCACTGTCGGAAATTTATGCTCCTATGTGGATTTTACTATGAATTTCTTACCATGGGTCATTCCCACGAATTTGCAGTTGTTTTCAGGTTGGTTTGTTGTCATTTTTTCATTTGTTGTTTATTGTTTTCCTGTTTATGATTTTGTTTCGATTTTGTTTCATTTATTTTCTAGAATTTCCAAACTTTTCCAACATGTCACAAAAGACTTGGTCTAAGACAATCCACAAGGATTTATTGACCAAAGACCCCAATTTCGGTATATTCTCAGACACTAGTGAAAGGGTCATTGAAACCTACCAAATGGACTGGTCCAAAATCTATTCAATTTTTTATAATGATGACCTTTCCAACATCAAGGAAGACTGACCCACATATGATAAAATTAAGGCTTCTCAAATCCATGTCGTTGTTGCTCACTCCGATGTCCTACCTTACATAGAACCAGTGAAATGGATTGTGGAAAATGCTAACCCCAAGGACCGGTCATTTAATGACAATATGGGGTAACAATTGACCACCTTCCTCCGTGAAGTTTTTATCAGAGCATTTTGTCTTAAGCCAACTGCACAAACCCTTAGCCTTGAATTCATAACATCCTCTAAAACCAAGTATAATTTTGATGAAATGATGAAATCATGGATGGTTAAACCTAGCAGCTTTGTACTAAAGGCTGATAACCTCTACCCAATTTCCTGGTTTAGGGAACGTTATTCTTTATTGGAAGCCATCCTCTACAGGCTCTTCGGCCTTCCAAATTGTTCAGTCTTTAAAGTTGAATGGGATCCAATAGCTCATCATGTGTTAAAAAAAGGAGAATCCTTCCCTTGGGCGTCTATCTTGTCATTAGAATTGAAAATAGAAATCCAATATTATCAAAAGGCACCTTCCCTGAGAAAGCCATACTTCTTCTTGTTATCCTTCATCATGGATGTATTTTGCTCTAAGTTCCAATATCCTAACTTGGGATGGAATTGGACCCCCTCAGATTCACCAGTCCACATCTATCATTCATCATTGTGGGAGAGCAATTTTGTACCCTTACTTTTCAACATTTGTGACCATTTCATGGGTACAATTTATTTCAAGATATACAAGCAAGAAGCACCTTCCTTTTCAGCTGATGCCAAGGCCTTCATAAAAACAATTGGTGATTGGTATGTCTATGAGTCCTATTCCTATATCAGAGTCTGGGGGAGTGACACTGTTCATCTTCTGCCCATAATAGTGCCTGGAAGATTCGTCATTCAGGATGTCTCCTATCAGACTGTTACTGATTGTGTCTATAGAAAAATCACTGGTCCCAAGAAGAAAGGATGGCCTAAATTTTCTTTAAACCTTGGGCCATTGGTCATTCCAACCTCAAATTGGGCTGCAGTACTGGGTGGTTAGGTGGCTCCTCTCAAGTTGGGTTTTTCTCCCAAGAGGAAGCATGATCCTAAGAAGTTCCTTGATGCAAAATTTAAACAGTATCATATGAAGATGGACTATATCCATGAAGAAGTTCTAGATGATTCTATCTACCAAGGAGTTGATACCTTTTCTGAGGTTCTGGCTAGGGCCAAGAGCACAAAAGAGCAGCATCAGATTATGCACTGTCAGAAAGAATTCAAATCTATAGATTTGAGTTACAGATCAATGGAATTGAACCTGCTTGAGCAAGTGAGAAGGGATAGAGAAGAAAGGGATATCCAACAGGCTAATGCTCCTTTGATTCTTACTTATCCAGATAGAGATAAAGGTAAAGATCCTATGTAGGATCCTCCTCAGGTGAAGGCAGTTCAATAAGTTAAATCCTTGTTGCAATCCTCTCATCATTTCTAGTAGGATCTAGCACAGATCACTTCAGTAATTGATAGTCGAATAATTGGACCTCTTAATCTTACTATGGATGTTCAAGTAACTGCAACAGCTATACCAGTAGCTGATGATTTGATAATAGCTGAGGTCAACACAGCTAAAAGATAGAAAATCCAGATCCCTACATCACAGGTTCCTATTTTTTATCTCATTGACAATGATGTTGATGATGGAATCCTCCAGTATAATTGACTCAAGAAGTGACCGGAGAAGTAACTCAAGAAGTGACTGAATAGGTGACTAAGGATTCACAAGCAGTCATTGATTTATTAGAGACAGTTGAGATGGATCACCCTTTTTCTGATCAACAGGTGTTGGAGGTTACTACTGCTCCTGACATTACAACTTCATCACTCTTGTTGTCATCAATTCAAGATCTTTCTTCTTTGTCTCTAGGGGTTATGCTATGATTTTCCATATCACAACTTTTTCATACTTTGACTTCTAGGGTCACCCCATTTTCAGATAACTCAGTTCCTTTTTCCATTCCCCCATCTATTTATGCAGAAGTCCATTCTTCGACTGTCCCTCTACAATTACCAATATACACTATACCATTATCCACTGTGGAAGAGTCACCCTCAATTCCCTTTCTCATCACTACCTGCTAATGATGATCAAGTTTCACTTTCTGAAGTCTTCACTTCAATCCCTTCTCCAACCCTCATCCCATCAGTTCCTCAGATTGCCTCTACCCCTCTAATTATTCCTCAAGTTCCCATGTCTATACCTAGTCCTATGGTCACTCAAACACCTTCATTAATTTCAACAAATAATGTTATTTCAATCACTTCAGAAATAATAACTGAATATGAAGATGATGATGCATCCCCCCTTGGGCAGTATTTCTACAACAAAGAAAATAAAGCAGTTATCAAAAGGGGTAAGAAGAGGAGAAGGGATCAAGGTGGGTTAGAAGTATTTGTTCCAAATCAGATAATATGGGCTCAGCAAACAAGTGATCCCCAAAGAGGAGAAATTGAGATAGCTGCAGCCTTAGGGGCATTTGCTGGTGCAAACCTAGATTTAGTCCAGGTACTGAATAGGGAGATTGATCAAAAGAAGGAGGAATTGGAAATACTTGAAGAAGAGCTGCTAAAGTCCAAGGAAGAACATGATATTTATGTTGTTGATCTTAGGAGGATATGGGAAGATAGGTTATAATATTTGGAGCGATGTAATATCTCTCTGTAGGATGAAATTCGTGATGTACAAGATGAGAATTATGCTAATACTTAGAAGATAAACTTACTGGAAAATCAATGTGACGATGCAACTGCAAGTGCAACCTCTTCCACTTTCGTTAAGTTGTCATCCTTGGAATTTAAGGATTTGGCCCTTCAAGTCAATGAAGAGCATCATAAATTGTTGGAGAAGCTATTCTATTCCCTAGATGAGATCAGGGAAACTCACATCACTTTTGGTAAGATGTATGGTGCCCTTGAGGAGTAGAAAGCCAAAATACTATAGGCTTCTAAGGAAAATAAGAGCATTGTTGAGTGGCAGGGGTACATCAAGAACATACCAGAAGATATTCCTATTCTTAATAGTTTCCAGTTCAAGAAGGTCAGAGTTGCATTGAACACCTGGCTTGATCTTAATGGGTCAATTGAGGAAATTCTCAAGAAAGCACAAGCTATGTGTAGCAGGAAGTGGTATGCAACAGATAACATCATGGAAGCTCTACAGTTCCCATCCTTGGATCTCATCAAAGATGATTTCCTACCTAAGTTGATGGTTGAGCAAGTCGAACGCAGGTGTGACGAGGCCAAGGAGAAAATTCAGTGCCATGAAGAGGTCAAGATTGATGATGTGGATCAATTGATTCGTAAATAGGTCACCATGGAAGTAAAAATCCATATTTTCACTCGTCTTTGGCATAAGCTAGCTAAGAATGAAATATAAACATTTACATGTAATGCCCAGCTGTATCTTGAGTCGGTTAACTATCCGAATGTGGATGAATTGTTAGAGATTTGGGACAAATGGCAAGTTTTTCTAGGCGATTAGTTTAGTTTTGATACAAGCTTGTAATTTCTTATAGATTGTCATTAAAGACGGTAAAGTTATTTTTAGATCTACTTCTGTCTATTTAATCAAGTTTATTTGATGAATGTGATTTTTCTCCAAGTTGCTTATCCTATGATTGTTTAAATCTTTTTGCAACCAAGAAATACATTGATCTACAGTTTTGATTTCTCTTTGCTTATGATCTGTGTATCTTTAAATGTTTTAAGAGAATTTATTCAATTGGAACTTTTATCTATTTCTGCAAATGGTTTATAGGCGATCATAATTAATGTTAATTTTTCAATTAACATATCAGTAAAGGTTAGATATTGGATGCATGTAACCCCTAATTCATTGTTCATTAATTTTTATTAGTTAATGGTAATTCGAGCAAGTAAGTTATAAGTCTTTTAACATTTCTGTTAAGTTAATGAATGATACTTATTTAATTCATATCAAGATGACTTGAACCTATCTCAAGATACCTCCTTAGAGTAGATCTAAATTAGCTTAGATTCCTTTTAAGTAGATTTGTGTTCATAGACTTTTACACTTTTTTTTTCTCCATTTGAAAACTGATCCTTTGGATCAAAAACCACCAACTCATAGAGTGCCAGCAGAGGTCGAATATCCATGGGAGATTACTATACCAAACAGGGTGGGGATAGAACTGTCCTTGCGTAGGGTCGTTTGAATCCTTTCAGTATGGGTTTCCCTCCTCTGTTGAGAGCTTAGGAACCCATTCCAGCACCTTGCACACCCTGCATATTCGAGGCCTCAACACAATGCGAAGTGAACCCCTTTAAATAGAACTGTGTCAACAAATGGATGATAATTAAAGATAAACAAACAACATCATCAATTTTTTTCTGTACTTATAAATGTTGAAGATAGACGCGGAAGCAATTCCATGATTAACAGAAGAAGCAGTTCAAAATCATCGAAGAATCACAAAGGTGTCATTAGGATCTCAAGTGATCTCCATTCAGGCGCGCGTAGACCCATAGAAGCAATGGCTGGTGACGTAGTATAAATTGATCGATGCAAAATTAGATTCCGAAGTAGAAGAATGGCCTGAAGAGTGGAAAGTTCCAGTAGAGGAGGATAAACTCTCGGACCTACAAAATGGGCAGGCGACAAATGAACCAAAGGTGTTATAAGAGGTAAAGGATTCAGAGATCGAGGAAGATGGTTCAGAGGAAGATAGAGCTACAGAAGAGCACATGTGCACTGCAAATCATGGCGGGGCATCATCTATGATGTGAATAGACTCCGAGCTTGAGGTGACTAAGTGTGAATTGATGCATGTCTTCCTAAAACTGTGGAAGCTTGGTTCCCATAGTGCCCTTATATATCTCACGTGATACTTCATGCGCTTCGTGGGTGTTGCTAGAAAGGGTTAAACCTTTTTGGTCCAATGTCTATGGGAGTCTGTGTCAATGTTTGTTGACAGCAGTGTGAAGTGAACCCCTATCAATAGAACTGTGTCAACAATTCTCTAGTCGCTATAGCCCATGAACCCTAAATTTTACCTCCTAAACCATATAACATGTATACTATTTATAGATCCTTTAATCCTCAAAATATCTAGTATATATCATTTATTAATGTACACTTATGTAGCGACCTCACTTCTACAGAAGTGACGTAATTTTTTTTTAAAGTATTAATTTCATAAAAATTCCATTCTCGTTTAAGTCATTAACGACATAAAGAAATGATGTCAACTATAATTTACAACTATTCCTTTGAGACGATAAATAAAACATAAATAATCTTTCTCATGAAATAAACATTGTCGTCATGATGACTTATTTCCTACGATATTAATGCCATCCTTTTACATTGCAGTAAAATAACATTGATCAACAATTAGCAAATTAAATAACATTTAATCATTTAGCTGATTAAATTGTATGACATTAACATCATAATTAATATCGTAAGAGATTATCCCAATAGGGTATAATCTCATAAGAAAATAAGGTATATTTTTTCCCGATGACTTCGTCGAATAATTTGCAATCCGAGAATGATTCTTCCTGAAACAATAGTATGTCATGCAAGCAAATATTGTAATTTACACGATTATGTAATTAAGAACAACATCTCTAATGCCCCTCAAACTCGCTATGACTATCAATATTGACGACACATATTGGTAAGTGACCCAACTAAAGAAAACGAGATAAATGATTACATATATGTTGATTTAGAATAAAATTATTGACTGATTAGGGATGTATGTGATATACGAACATATTTCTAATGAATGATTGATTCAATGATGATGATAAATACTTGTGATTTTAATATGAAATATTGTTGATTGATTAACACATGTGAACCCTTGTGATGAATGTTGTATTTATGTTGAATTATGGAAATTGAATTACAAGGGTGATTATGATGTGAATCCAATGGACAACGATCTAAGTTTTCTTAACAATTAGAGAATGAATGAAATGAAATATGATATGATGATTTTTTAGCAGTATTATTGATGTTTGTGCTCTGAGAATGTGTACAGTGACAGGTAAGGCGGTTTACCAACTAACTCATGGTAGAATAACAAAGGATCCTTAGAGGATGGGAAAAACATGCACAAGGGTACGATGATGGTGTCGACTCCTCATAGAATCCACACACGAGTTTGGAAATCCCTTTCACTTTACTGGGGGGAGCATGAAGTCATACGTGGAATACCATAATGGATTGGTCATGTATGAGGTTGAGGGGAATGTAGTAAGAACAAACTTACTTGTCAGCACCATTAGTATGACATAGAGTGTAGTCGGATGATTTATGGTAACGGTTCCTAAATTACTACATGGAATCCCAGCAAAACAGTAAAATGAGAAAGTATTGTTCGAAGGACCCGACGATGTGGTACCTAGACAATTAAGGAAAGAAAGTCAAAAGGACCCGACGATGTGGTACCTAGACAATTAAGGAAAGAAAGTTGGAAGGACCTGACGATGTGGTACCTAGACAATTAAGGAAAGAAAGTTAGAAGGACCCGATGATGTGGTACCTAGACGAATAAAGAAAATTGATAAATGAACACCCATGTATTTGGCATATAGAATTTCATTAAGTTAATTGTGCATGAAAGGGCTATTTGTAGTTATGTATTTGGCCATATAGAATTGCATTAAATTAATTATGGATGAAAGGACTATTTGTAGTAATGTATTTGGCATATAGAATTGCATTAAATTAATTATGCATGGAAGGACTATTTGTAGTTATGTATTTGGCATATATAATAGCATTAGATTGTTTTTGCATGAAATGATTTTTTATAATTAAATAATTGGGAATAATTAAATATGGAGCAAAAGATAGACTAGGAGTCATTAACTAGTCAACTCCACATGAACCCACTAAAATAGGGATTGGAATCCTAGCATCTTGGGACATCTAGGAGTAAAATGTGGGAATTATGTGCACTCTCATGAGAGAGTGACACATGGTTGGGTGAATATTTGTATTAAATAATATTACATAAAAGAGTATTTTTGCATGAAGCCAGATGTGTCGGAGGAAAATTTCATATTTAAGAAAGATGAGAAGAAGTGAAAAGGGGACCCTATTGTTGGATGACTGCCGTAAAGGCATCGAAATTATGCTTGTTCTTTCTATGGTGAGTTTGGATAAGGATTCTGGTGAGGGGGGTCTCATTTATGAACCTTTGCAAGTGTGTATCCTCTACGACCCTGAAACTTGGGGGTGGCTATGTGACTGATTGGATAAGCTTATGGTTGTTAAGTTTGTACTAATTTGACTAGCAAGATCATTGAAAGAAACACAATCACAAGATAGACAGAGATTTTACCCTGGGAAACCCTCATGGGGTAGAAAACCCAGCAAAGCTTTCCTCAATAAAGATGATCAACCAAATACAAGATGTAGTCCAAGACTAGAGCTCCTTCTACTCCTCCTATGCAAACCTCTCTCTCACTTGTGTGCTACTTTCCGAGTCATGAATGAGTGAGATAAGTGAGGAACATCCTCCTCTACTTATACTTGTTTTCCGAATGACTTTTTATCTTATGGGGCTGACCTCTCCTAGGAGAGTCTAATAACCCTCAAATAACTAACTCAGGGCTGACCTCTCCTAGGTGATATAATAACCCTAAGTACCACAATCTCTCGGAGGAATAAACGTCTCCGGATACATAATAAAGTCCCATCGGAGGAATGAAACATCTCCAGAATAATACAAATATAATATTCTTAGAAGTTACAATATTTCAACACTCCCCCTTAACGAGAAGGATATTATAACAACATCTACAAGAGCAATGAGTCATTGAATACATGATACATGATACATCTATAAATAATTGGAAGATTTCTTTATACATCATCATCAGTAACTCAGACAGTTACTGGAACATAATCAATACTGGAACATCAGCATCATCAGTATTGAGTCTTCATCTTCTGCAGCACTTGATCAGCTACAACATCATCATCTGGATCTCTCGATCAACAGCCTCATCATCTAGATCTACTAATCAATATCATCATCTGGATCCTCACGATCAACAGCATCGTCATCATGATCAACATCATCGTCATCAAATAGATCCTCTCGATCAATAGCACAATAGCAGCATACCCTGCAACACACATGATCTATTTAAGACACTATATCATGTCTAGGGACGATGCAGTCCACTCATCAACTTAGACAAAGTCTAAGGACCACTTCTCGGATACATATGTCTACGGATCAATTTAGGGACCAAAGTCCGGGGACTATACAATCCCCTCACTCTCAGAGACATCTGTCTACGGATCAATTTAGGACTGAGGTCCAAGGATGATACAATCCTCTCACTCTCTGAGACATCTATCTACGGCTCAGTTTAGGACTAAAGTCTAGGGATGATACAATCCACTCACTCTCGGAGACATTTTTCTGTGGCTCACTTTAGGACTGAAGTCCAAGGATGATACGATCCTCTTACTCTCGGAGAAATCTATCTGTGGATAACTTTAGGACTGAAGTCCACAGATGATACAATCCTCTTACTCTCGGAGACATCTGTCTGTGGATCACTTTAGGACTGAAGTCCATAGATGATACAATCCTCTTACTCTCGGAGACATCTGTCTATGGATCACTTTAGGACTGAAGTCCACAAATGATATAATCCTCTCATCGTCCACTTAGAAAAATTCTAAGGACCATTTCATCGACCTCATCGCTGGAATAGGCAACCTCATCGTTGGAATAGGTAGCCTCATCATCAATACATTATCCAAATAAAAAATGCAAGTATCCACACCAATACAAGTATACACATCATCAATACAAGTATCCACACCAATACAAGTATCCACATCACATCATCAATACAAGTATCCACACCAATATAAGTATACACATCATCAATACAAGTATCCACACCAATACAAGTATCCACACCAATACAAGTATACACATCATCAATACAAGTATCCACACCAATACAAGTATACATCATCAAATACAAGTATCCACACCAATACAAGTATACACATGTATCCTTATCATTGACCTTACCATCAATATAGGAAATCTAATCATCGATATAGGTTTCCACATTGATACCAGTATCCAAAGATATCTTTATCGACCACATCACTCCCCCTTTCGAGGAGGGTTCTTTTGAACTACACCAAGCTTGTCTCGAAAATACTCAAACTTTACTCGAGGCAGAGGTTTGGTCAACACATCAGCAACTTGTTCATTAGTTCCTACATACTCGAGCTTGATAGCTCCTTTCTGCACCATATCCCGTATATAAAAATATCGGATCTCTATGTGCTTTGACTTATCATGGAACACTGGATTCTCTATCATCTTGATACAACTCTGCCTGTCACATAGAATCACAGTGGGGTCCATCTCTAAGTCAAACAATCCTGATAATAACTTCCGAAGCCATACCATTTCGCAACTAGAAGAGCATGAAGCTATATATTCTGCTTCAACTATGTTGATAGCCACACTTGACTACTTTCTGCTAAACCACGAGATCATGGCAGATCCCAAACAATAACATCCACCCGATGTACTCTTCCTATCTGATACACTTCCTACCCAATCAGCATCTGTGTAGCCATACAATCTGAAGTCATGATCTCTACGATAATAGAGACCAAAATCTATCGTACCCTTTAGGTACCTCATCACATGCTTTGTAGCAATTAGGTGAACTCGTCTAGGTTCCACTAGATACTGACTCAAAGTGTTCACCGCAAAGCATATGTCTAGCCTGGTATTCGTCAGATACATTAATGACCCAATAATATGTTTGTACAGAGTCACATCCACTAATTATGAAGAGTCATCAACTAATATCTTTAAGTTGGAATCCATGGGAGTGGCCATGGCTTTGCATTCCAACATATTGAATCTTTTCAGGATTCCCACAGCATACTTATCTTGGTTGAGAAAGATTCCATTTGGTCCTTGCCATACTTCCAGACCTAGGAAGTAGTGCATCAATCCGAGATCTTTCATCTCAAACTCTGATGAGAGCTTCTTCTTGCACTCGATAATCTGTTTCTCATTTCCAGTCAAAAATAGATCATCCACATATAGAAACAATATGACAGGTTCATCATTCATAACCTTGAGATAAAGATTAGGATTAGCTTTACTTTTGGTAAATCCCAAGTTTGTCAAGAAACTGTCAATTCTTCCATACCAAGCTCTGGGAGCTTGCTTCAACCCATACAAGGTCTTCTTCAATTTGCATACATGGGTTCTTCCATTTTCAACCTCAAATCCTTGTGGTTGTTCTATGTACACTTCTTCCTCAATCACACCATTCAGGAAGGCTGTCTTTACATCCATCTGGTGTAAATCCCATTTCATCATGGATGCAAGTGCCATGATGGTTCTCATGGAAGTGTACCTTACAACTGGTGCAAATGTTTCTTCATAGTCAATTCCCTCTTTCTGAGAGAATCCTCTAGCCACAAATCTTGCTTTATATTTTTCAATGCTACCATCTGCAACATGCTTTATTTTGTATATCCATTTCGAGGATACCACACTTTTGTCTTTTGGCTTGGGAGCTATATCACAAACATCATTCTTCATTATTGACTGGTATTCCTCTATCATTGCCTCTACCCATTCTTTCTTATGAACTGCCTCTTCATAACTAGTAGGTTCTTGATCTACAAGATCACACATCAAAGCCATATAGTTGGAGAATGGATTTGGTTTCTTGCATACTCTAGTGGAGCCTTCAGGAGCTCCATACCTTTCTGCTCCTAGTATAATATCTCTTGCCCATGCTGGCTTTCTTTTCCTTGAAATATTCTAAAGGGGGGGTTCTTGTGGTTCTATCATATCATGGTATTTAGATGTTACATCATCAGGGATGGGTACAGCCTTTGTAGTTCTAGGAGGTGCATCTTCTTCATATACTTCTTCATACTGGCACTTCCTAGATCTGTTGAGAGCTCCTTCTTCCAAATGTCACATCCCTACTTATTTCCATATGATGAAAACCTGGGATTTAAATTATGAATGCTTTGGATGCTTCACAATATCCAACAAATATTCCCTTCTTCCCAGAAGGATCTAACTTGATCCTCTTTTCTTTTGGAATGTGAATGTACATTGGACATCCAAATATATTGAGGTGACTTACCTCACGCTTCTTTCCTATGAACACTTCTTCTAGAGTCTTGAAATCAAGAGCATTGTGGGATAGTCTATTTTGCACATAGATTGTTGTCCTAGCTGCTTCAGCCCATATATACATAGGTAGGTCTTGATTATATATCATTGTCTTTACAGCTTCCATGATGGTTCTATTCTTTCTTTCCGCAACACCATTTTGTTGGGAATTGTAGGGAGTGGTTAGCTCCCTCTTGATTCTAGCTTCCTTACAGAAATCTTCAAAGTCCTTTGAAGTATATTCTCTGCCATTATCTGTGTTGAGTATTTTGATTTTCTTTTTTGAATGATTCTCTATCAAGGCTTTGAACTCCTTGAACTTTCCAAAGACTTCATTCTTTCCTTTTAGAAAGTATATCCAAGTCTTCCTTGAATAGTCATCAATAAATGTGAGATAGTAATCATATCCACTCAAAGATGTGGAGGGCATTGGTCCACATACATCAGAATGAATTAACTCCAAGGTACTTTTAGTCTTTGTTTCACTCTTTGGAAATGGGTTCTTGATATTCTTCCCTTTTGCACAACCTTTGCATGTGCCATCATGATCAATCTTTAAGTTTGGCACACCTATAACTACCTTGCCTACATGAGGTAGTGCCTTGTAATTAATATGAGCAAGCCTCCTATGCCATAGTTCATTTGGGTTAGTGGCTTCATGTACAAGGGCAACTTCTGTATGGCCCTTGAGCTTGTACAGACCTCCTTCCTCTTCACCAATGACAATTACATCCTTAACCAATGACAATTACATCCTTAATGGATTTACCTTTGGAACACATTAATACTTGTCCATCAATGAATGCAATCCTATAACCTTTCTTATCCAATGCTGAGATGGAAAGCAAGTTCTTCTTCAATCCTGGTACATACAATATTTCTTTCATCTTCACGGGAGTTCTAGAATCAAGCTTGTAGTTTGCTTCACCAATTCCCTGGATGGGATAATAATAGTCATCTCCTAATGACACTTTCTGTGGGGAGGTATTCTCTTCCAGTTTTGAAAGAGTTTTCTTTTGTCCATTCATGTGCTTTGAAGCACCACTATCAATAAGCCATGTATCTTTTCTAGATGTTATAGATCCAGAGAGTGCGGAGAATAGAACATACTCTTCTGCATCTTCTTCTTCATTTATTCTAGATCTTCTCTTAAAGAAGGGCCTTTCTTCCTCTTCTTCTTCTCTTCTAGATCCTTTCTTGTGAGGCCTTTCTTTTTCTTCTTCTTCTTCTTCACTATCATCTTATGCAAGATGTGCTTGAAGTATTTTATGGTGAATATCTTTCTTCTTCTTTGAAGGACAATGCCCACAATGTGTCATATTTTGTGACAGTTGAAACATTCGAAAGAAGAGTGTTTTCTTCTTCATTTCTTCTGAAATTTTTGTGGAGATTGAGACTCCTTGTGACTGTCCTTCTTGAATTAGGATTGATTCCTTCTTCTCTTTGTGAGTGTAGCCAAGGCTTGGTCATCTTCTTTGAGCAGGGCTTCTCTGTTGGTAACCCTAGCTTCTTCTTGGATGCAATCTTCCCATACCACATCAAACTTCATGCTCTCTTTTCTGGCACACATGGTTTGGATAAATGACTCCCATGGTCTAGTTAGACCATTTAGAGCAGTCATGACTAGTTCATCTTCATCAAGGGTATCTACAATAGCATCTAGTTGAACTCCTTTAACTGGGAGATGCTTGAGAAATAGTCTTGAACAGATTCTCCTTTATTCATCTTTGTGCTCTTCAATTGAGTTCTCAGATTCATCTTCCTATTGATGTTCTTTCCCTAATACATTCTGGAAAGGGAATCATACATTTTTTTTGGAGTCTTCTTGGATTCCACTTGGGGAATCAAGTGGTATTTAATAGAATCAGCAATGATTCTCTTTTCCCTAATCAAATTCTTCCTATACTTCTCTTTGGCTTCATCTTCTCTAGGTTCTACAATCTCATCCTTGATATACTGGGAAAGATCATTCTCTTCAAGAATGAGGCCAATTCTGTATTTCCATGCCAAAAAATTTTCTATACCCTTTAGCTTGTCTTCAAGCTTAGTGCTTGGAGCCATCTTCTCCAGGGGTTAAGGAGATTGAAGTTTCTCAAGAGATAGAATAACACTTACCACGAGATGTGCTTGATTGAATTGGAAGTTCTGGTGTGTTCTGCTTCTGGAAACTTCAACTTTTCACCTTTCGGATCTACAATAGAATTTCTGGTTTTCTGGTCTTCTCTTTTCTGGTTTATTGGTGCACAAGTGCGCAGCTTTTCTGGTTCTTTGGTTTTCTTGTTTTCTGCACTTTTGGTCAAACTAGGGTTTGACTTTCCCAGAGTTCTACCCAACCAAAAACCTTGATCTAGGGCTCAAAAATTTGATTTTGAGGAGGGCTATCCAGCCATGCAATCAAAATCCAAAAATACCAACTTTTGCAGAAACCCTAATTTTCACTCAAGGAGGAGAGAGAGAGATTTTCACCTTGTGAAAGATGTCCTATTCATGCTAGCTCTGATACCACATTAATTTTATACTAATTTGACTAGCAAGATCACTGAAAGAAACACAATCACAAGATAGACAAAGATTTTACCCTCGGAAACCCTCATGGGGTAGAAAACCCAGCAAAGATTTCCTCAATAATGATGATCAACCAAATACAAGATGTAGTCCAAGACTAGAGCTCCTTCTACTCCTCCTATGTAGACCTCTCTCTCACTTGTGCGCTACTTTTCGAGTGATGAATGAGTGAGATAAGTGAGGAGCATCTTCCTCTACTTATACTTGTTTTTCGACTCACTTTTTACCTTATGGGGCTGACCTATCCTAGGAGAGTCTAATAACCCTCAAATAACTAACTCAGGGCTGACCTCTCCTAGGATATCTAATAACCCTAAGTACCACAATCTCTCGCAGGAATAAACATCTCCATATACATAATAAAGTCCCATCGGAGGAATGAAACATCTGTGGAATAATACAAATATAATATTCTTAGAAGTTACAATATTTCAACAATGGTTGGGTAGCGAAGCTAACGATTGCTTCACCTATGGTTAAACGAGCTTTACTTGTAGAAACCAATGGAAGACATAGACCACAAAGGACAACTAGAATAGATGACGACGATGACTCCTTCGACAACGGAATCGATCTACGGTTGACAGGTTTGAGGTTTCATTTTGCATTTGCTAGTTTATATTTTTAAACTAAGCGCTCGTTGTCTGATTTTTGTTATTGCTCGGTATACATATCGAAATAGTAACTCTCTTATGAACTAATAATTTTGCATAGAGAAATAAACTTGTTTGCATATTCCGATCTGGACTTATTACAATAAAAAGGTTTTGTTCATGTTCGATCTCATATGAGATTGAGCTAGTGACAACATTACAATTTACTGTTTTAATGCATAGTGATGATTTTTTTGGCATACACTGATCCCGTACTATTCGAGCGAGACTGTGTTATAATAGAGGAGACTAAGAGTATTGTTGTAGGAAAAAATTTTGCAACTTTCTTGTGTGGTGGTTTTAATTCTTAATAGAAGAAATTTTGCAAGCTTGCAAGCTTATGCCAAGCCAAAAATATTACTGTTTATGGAATCATGGAGTTTGGAGACCCTCTATTACCCCCAGGGGCCTCCATGTCAATGATGGCCTTCCTTTTTGGATTTTGTGATAGAATTTCCCTTTGCATTTTCTTCTATGAACGTTTTGGACTTTGATTTTATAAGGATCTGTAAAGTTTTCCCATTTTTTTTCATGTTTGGAGGGTTTTTTTTGGCTCTTTTTGAAAGATCTCCACTAGCATATTGCAGCCCTATGTTCTGTAGCACGTTTGGTCATTACTTCTCAAATATACAATGGTAACTATCAGTGATCTTCTTCCCCATCTTTGCAGTGGTTTTGTATGGAATTCTTGATTGGTTTAACAATACTTGTGGCAAAACTTTGGTTTTTTTTTTCCTTTGAGTATAATGCAATGCATTCTGTTTGAAAAGGTTTTGCTTGCCATTTGGTGCTCCTAAAATGACCTTGTACTAGTTAGATATACTCATTGAGTCATCAACCAGATAGTATGCAAACCTTATAAAATTTCAATCATTTTTTATTTATTCTAAGGTCTAACTGCCCCAGTTATAGGTTAGAGTTGCACGTGCCCGCCAAACTCAATGTCTTTGTGATATTTTAGTTCATCCTTTGTTGACGATTTTTGTTGGCAATAAGGTACTGCTTGTTAATTGATTCTAGGTTCTCTTAGAAAAATCATAACAGGATTACACAAACATACAACTATGCTTGTAGCAAACCTATGAATATTCTTTACTCAAACACAACTATTCTTGTAGCAGATCTATGCATATTCAAGAATATTATTTATAGAATGTTATGTTTGAGATGTATTCTATGTTAATAATATTGTGGCTTCTAATATTTAGCTAGATGTACTAAAAAATATGTTGATTCCATGTGTACTTATTTTTCATATATAGCTTGTAAATGGGTTCCAAGTCGATCTCATATTGACATGATGTGATAGAGGTAACTACAAAAGATCATAACATATAGATAGTTTTGTCAGATTCGATTATATTTATGTGTGAAGTTTGATAGGATTCTTTGTTCTTTGTATGTTGGAGATGTGGCGACCTTAGTTTTTCTGGAATATGTACTGGAAATATTATATGATCTTATAGTTTTGTTTTCTTTATACAAAGCTTAAAGATGAGTACTAGAGTGCAAAAATGCATATTTCAGTTTTTTTTGGTTAGCTATTGTCTATTCTTTAAGTGAAAGCAAAGATGGTTATATGAAGAGCTTTGATCTTTCAGCACCTCAAATATTGAGCTTTTTTATTTGTTAATTAAAGTAGAAATGGAAAAATCTCATGTATCTTTGACATTGGATTTACTTGCAATGAATATATCAGTTTTGTTTTATTTTTAACCAGTTTGTGTGTTTTTGTGAGAGAGTGGGCGATGCATGGTGTGGGAGGGTCATGTTCAAATATTTTGTTAAATATGGCATGGATTTGATGGACATATGAAATCAAAAACCAAATTCCTTAATGGTGGAAAGCTTGACTTTTTAGTTGAAACTATCAACAATGTTGTGTATATGGATGTAATGTGAGGAACAAATTGGTGTGATAACTCTGATGTTTCAACGAAAAATATCGAGTACTTTTTCCATTTACAGGAATAAACTTTTTTGACATTGACTAGGTAGCCAATCAGTTTACTTAACAGCTCACCCTGATCCCTCCGACCTTCTCTTGATTGCAACCATGACAACCATCTCTTGTCCTCGTTATGATCAACATCATTCAAACCCGTTGGATGATCTTGTCTACTGCTATTTCCCTTCACCTCCAGTTAACATGATTGGCAGTTAGCATTGACGAAATATAGAGTTAAGATCGGCGTCAATGTATACCAGATTGGCATTTTCCTAACTACCTTTGGATTGGGTGGTTTGCTTGTCTGTCCAAAAAATGTAAATCAATGATAATTTGCTATAATCATTGTAAATATGTGATCTACCAGGAATCTCTTTCACACTATAACTCTGAGTTTATACCTTTAAAGAGTTCTGTTAATAATTCTGGTAAAGCAATATATCTGTAGAATTTGTTTTCTCCATGCGTCACTGATATGATCTGTTGCTTGTATGCTCTGATTTAAATTGTCGATTCCGTAAGAGAAATCCCCCTTTAATGTATCATACTCTGTCAAGTTATTTTGAGCCATCATGTTGTTACTACCACCTTGACTTGGTAACAGGAGTTTAGAGTCATTCACTCCTACTCTTCATAGATCTGATAACATCGCTATACCTTTGGGTATAGATGAGTGAGTCTTGACTCTTGTCATTGCATGAAAAAGATTTGTAATTTGGGCTGACCCTTTTAGTTGTAGATCAATTCCGTCTCTCTTGGAAATTTTAACCCAATCCTTAGAAAAACCACCAGTTCTCCATTCAAGTTCAATAGTGGCAATGATGGGCGGTTGAGTAGGAAGTATCTAAAAAATGGCCATGTCACGTACCCACCCATTCAACCAATGCAAGGCAGGGTACATGATGCCAAATTTAGGGCTTTCACAAGATCTCAGCCCATTAGTTAGATTCATATAAATAAAAATATGAATGTGCAGATATAAAACAAATCAATTATGCACAGCGGAATTAAAAACAACATCCACACATGCTTAATGCTCATCCAGCATATCAAAATAATCATTAATTAAACATTTGCAGAAGTAAATACATAGACATAAAAGCACTTATCTTCGTCTTGCAAGTGCCCCAAGCAACTAGCTATGTCGCTGCAACGTTCCACCCAACCATAGGCTCTTCGACAGCTTATACTGAGTCCGTCCGAAGGCCACCCCCGAGTTGGGCATGATTCTCACAAGGAAAGGGAACATTCCAGCTCACCCACACCCAGCCCATTAACCATTTCGTCTCAGCCAAGCCAGTCCAACTGGGTTTATCAGGCTAACCCTGGAAGTTTACACTCAAGCTCAAGCCAAAGCAACAGATAGCCATTACCCATACCCCGACATACACAACAAAATGGCCATTGGGCAGGGATTCACATTTCCACCAATGGAATTCACAAACAAGTTGGCCATAGATTTTCCCCAAATCGTGGTTACTCCAAAACAAGTTGTGGGGAGGGAAATGCATCCACAATGAGGAAAAACGTTTCCTCCCCAACTCTCTCAGCAGTTAATAACAAAAACGATCTCTATGGAACCCCCATTCCATTCTTCTTCTTCCCCACTGGTATACCCCACAAAAACGCCCTTCTCTACTGGGAGAATGGAGGAAAACACAGCCAAATATGCCTAGAAAACGCCCAGGTAGCTCTAAACTCATGAGGGAGGAAGAATGATGGATGCATAATGGCTTGGGGAATAAATTCATGGCTCTTTCTTGCCCAAGGAGACAAAACACGTTTTTCCATGAAGGGTGGCTTTCCCATACCCGAATTTGGACAGCCATACCTCTCCATTCCCAAGGCATTAACTACCTCAACCCACTCTTGGGAGAAATCAATGGTTGGGTACAAAAGTCAACATGGGTAGTTGAGGGTTTGATGGGTTCTCTCATTGACACTTGGCTTGACTCTAGTGGCTCAAGGGTTTGAATGTTTTCTCTTCCAATTCCTTGTGAAATCATGCCCCGATCTCTTTGTTGCATTGCATAGCTAGTTGTGGGTATTTTTATTAAAATGCATATTACATGATATTTGAATTTCCAATGTGCATTGCTAGCACGCAAACCATATGCATCACGAAATCGATGGCGGGGCCTTGGCCTTGAGCTCCTCACCTTGATTTCATAACAAGATTACCTCATTTATAATGTTAATGCCATGGGGCCAAACTGGGGACATTAAAGGCCATGTAATCACCAGCTTCTTTGGTAGTTGTGAAAGAAAATTGACCCGATTCCAATTTATCAACAAAATGAAAACTATTTCCATACAGAGAAGTCACCCTAATAGTAATTTTGTGATCATCAACAACAGGTAGGGCATTGTCGGTCCCATGATGATGACCATTAGGGATTGGTGTTACAGCATGATAATTTCCCAACACCATAACATTGTTAAGGATCTCCTCTACAATGCACTTGGTCTTCCCTATTGGAGGCTTGAAGTGAATGCACTACACTTGGCAAAAACCCAAACACTTAAATGCCAACAAAAATGCATTAAAATGTTCCATCTGATAAATTTGCAGACCACCCATCAGTTTATGCTATATGTAAAGAGAACCCAAATGGAGATTTAGAAAAGTGGATCCAGTGAAGTTGGTTTGAATGCCTGACAGAGAAATCAAATAAGGGGTTGTTGATGCAATGAAGATGTAGGAAGCAATATTGGTTTGAACAGGAAAGCAAGTCATTTCACATAATGAATGACTATTGCTTCTATTTAAGTTACTTGGGTAACCTATTTTAAATTTTGTCCTACTGCTTTGAGCCACATTTTCTTTCCTGTCTCCCTTATGAATTCAGTCAGTTTGAACAATGCGATGCGTTGACTTCCTGTTGCTTTCACATACAGTATAGTTTTTATTTCCTTAATACTCTAATCGGTCTTTAAATATATGTATAATGATGAGTCATGGATATACCTCCAAGCTCGTCCGACCTTGGACTTGGGCTTAAGTTTCTCAAGTTGGGGTTCACATGATGTATTTTATTAGTTAATATATATAAACCGATAATGCATAGACACTAATGAAGATGTTAAATAAAATGTGCATATTGTGGAAACATAGTAAAATTATTTTAGCTAGAACAGAATTATTTGATGAATAACTAGTTAAAAGTTATGTTAAGGGACTTAAGTAAAAGATTATTATAAATGAATTTTGAATAAAAATGTTGGAATATAAGTATATGGAAAATTTTGGTTATAAATTTTGGATATTAAATCATCATAGGAATGTCATTATGAAGGTGGCCAAAATGAATGTATATGTACACTTTTTTGGAAAGTTACGAAATATAACCATTGAAATAGTAGATGGCCATTTCATATTAAGTGAAACAATTAAATATATGAATTATCTTAGATGGTATTCTTATAAAATATTTCTCACAAAAAGGTGTAGTTCGTTGTTATATAAATATATATATATAAGATGCATACATATAGGAAGTTATCAATGTTTCCTTTTATATATGATATATGGGGATACCTTTTGTATGCTTGAGGTCCTTTTTATGAAAAAAATAAAGAATCAAATCATGCTTACATGATATAGAGAGGAGAAGATAGAAGGATATAGGTAAAGGTTAAGTTTCAAATTATAAAGGTGGTACCAACTCTTCTTCTAAAAATAAAAGGTTGTGTATAGCATTTATTATAAGCTAAATGAGTAGGACCCCAACTTCATCCCAAAAAGGATTGGTACTTTTAGAATAGTTGTTTTATAGAAATAGCGTGTCGGCTAGACTAACGGTTCAACCAAATGGAAGAGTATTATAGAACTACTTAACAAAAATGGTCTTGAAAAGATAGATTATGATTAAAATCAAAGGGTGGTTAGAAGTTATGGCCAACCAAGTGGGAAATTATTATAGAGGAGAAGACTATTATATAGTACTTCATGTTAAGGGTTAAAACATGGCCAATAATGGTTAAGGCTTCCATTAAGTTGGCTATGTTAAAATGGGTGGATATTACTCATGATCGACAAATAAAAGTACGAAAAGTTTACATTGGTATAAGATTTGGTTAAAGTTGTATTATAAAATTTGTACTTAAAGGTATGTAACTCATTACAATGAGCTTATCCTTATAGAGTTAAACTCTCGATAATTAGTATTCTTGTTGTTGTTAGAATGTTAAGCATAACTACCATATTAAATACACATACTTGTTTTAGAATGTTAAGCATAACTACCATATTAAATGCACATACATATAAATAAGTATGTTGTGCACTCTGAGAAGTATTGAGTAATTGAGTGCAAGATTTTGTGTTTACATATTGGCATACATGTTATAGAAATGATATAGTTTAATGATATGATTGTAGAAGTAACTAAATTAGTTTCCTAGATTCATATGCTCGAATGTATGTAAAATAGTTTACAAAAATTGAAATAATTAAATAAATGCATAAAGAGAAGGAGTTGTGTTTGAAAATAGACAGTGCGATATATTTGATTTTATCTCTCTATACATAAGGATTAAATGTGGTAATGACTGGTGAAGTTTTATAACCTATAACTTGAACAAACACTATCATCATGATTAACTAAGTCATAGTTGACACCTATAATGTTATGAAGAAGAGATATTAAGCATGTTACCAATATTAGTAAGCTGTTGATATCTTCTTAGAGGTGATATGTAAAATGTTTAGAATTTTAAGATAATTTTTATCTTCTTATATGTGGAAGAGAAGAAATTGCGTTTACAAGAAAATAGATATGCTTTGAAACATGCTTATTTCATTAGGCTATAGAGATTGTAAAGATATGAAAATGAGAAAATGAATGCATTAGGATGTTAACAGTAATGTAAACTGACACACCTATGCAAAGAAATGATCATGTTATTCTACATGGATAATAAAATGGAAGCCTATGTTGGTTGGTTTACATGGAGGGAGTATGAGTGTCTTGGACATTGTTGTCGAATATCATATGCAACAAGTAAATTGTAACAATGATAAAGAACCGAGAATATGCCAATTGAGAGAGAAAGGACATTGTTGAGTAGAGATTGTATCAATAACATAAATTTTAAACTCAAGGAAAATGTACCCGGAAAAAGGAACAAAGACCGAAGATATTTTAAAACTTTTCCTACATGGACATGATGAGAAGACAAGTGGAAGGATATAATTGGTGAACTTAGTAAGTGATAAATTGATAAATTTTAATTGGTAAGACACCAAGATGCTTAGATTGACAAGACTTTGACAGATTGTCGAGGAAGAGAACGAGACTTAAAATATTTGAAAAACAAGACATCAATGTTACTAGCATAAAGAGATGAACTAAATTATGCTAATTTTATAGAAAGATAATGTTTTTAAAAAGAAGGAAAAAGTACAAACTCAACGAACTTATCTAGTAAGGTAAAAATTAAATCGAGTAACTGAGATCTCAAGTAGCATTAAAAGATTTCAGTTTCACTAGTTGGAAACGGATGCGTAGATCCTTTCCATCGAATTGGGCAAGGTTAAAGAAAAATAAATCATTTATATTGATTGGAATGAATATGGAGACCTTTGTTGCACAAATTTATTTAATATACACATATTGTTCGTTTCGATTTATGGAATATAATGCTTACTTAATGTAGGGGCATTGTGGCCTATGAGAAACAGTCGAAGTTGATCAACAAAAGAGAAACAACCAGGGGGATTTCCTACCAACATTGGTGCAAAGGAGACTAGTAGTCGAAGCCAGGCAGTCGAGCAGGAAGCTGTCGATGTGAGGTCAGTAGGGTAAAAGGTCGAACATCGATAATTTCCTATAAAATCCTTGTTTAGAGATCTCGACGCACCTTGCCTTCTAGCAAAGGGCATTTTCTCCTCATCAACGCACCTTGCTCCACTACAGAGTGTGTCGGCGACGCATGTTGCTAGCGTCTAGGTTGGGTTGGTGCTTGTACAGAGGGAAAAACAAGAAGTTTCGAAAAGTATCTCGAAGGAGACCCTCGTAGAGGCATATCCCTTCCATATAGAGTGGATCTTACTCGGCTCCCAGCTTAGTAGGAACCCACCTCCTCCTTCTCCCTAATCCTCTCCTCTCCTCCTCATCTCTTTTGACCTATAAATGAAGTTCCTCTTCATGGGATAGGGGGGTTGAAATGAAGGTAGCCCATTGGAGGAATTTTGGATGAAAAATGGGCCTTTTAACCCTAATGTACAATTTATTGTCATCATATATTAGCCAATCAAAATGCTTTAAAATGCAAACAAGGTGCTTGTAAAAAAATTAGAGGGAAAAATTAAAACTACTTTTTTGGATCGTATTTTCAACTTATCTCCTTGTAGGTTTACTCAAATTTCAAGAGGGGGGACTCGTTGGATGCATAATTAAATTATGCATGCAACGCATACCCATGTTTCATACTTTTAACAACATCCACACCATAAAAATCGAAAAATACATCAAAAAATGTGTTTTCTCTCACTAGAAACATGTAGTTTAATGTATTTTAAAATTTTCATGGTGTGTATGTTGTTAAAATTATGCAACATGGGTATTCGTTGGATGCATAATTTAATTATGAATCCAATGAGTCCTCTTGCTTGAAATTTTAGTAAACCTACAAGGAGATAAGTTGAAAATACGATCCAAAAAAGTAGTTTTTTTACTCTCTCTCTCTCTACTGTTATTTTATTAGTTTCCTTAGGAGGCCCATTTTTTACCCAAATTTCCTCTAATTGAAATGATGAATAAATTGAGTTGGGAATCCATTCTTCCATGATTGGAAAATTGAGGCAAGGTTCCATTGGAAAGGATCTTCAACACCAAGGCTTCATTGGTTGTAATTATTTCCTCTATTTTCATTAATACATCGATGTATTCCTTTCCCATAAATGATGTGTAATTTCACTTATAGTAATTCTCCTTGTTCAATTGCTTAGATGTATCATGTTATCTTTGAGTCTCTTGTCTTTGTCCTTTTGAGTCTTTTGCAGATAATCTCTTCATCAACAAGCAGGATTGTGAAAGGTTCAAGCCACGACGACAACCTTCGTATATAAGGTATGGACTAAACTCTTTGTATTCAAGTAATTTGGTAGATCTAGGGAAAGGTTTTTATTCTTGTTTTTCTTTGTTCTAGATATGAATGATTTGGACTAGGGATATTGGTTGGTGTTTGCACCGACGGATTTATTCGTTAACACCTCGGTAAGTAAAACTTGAAATTAATTAAACAAACATATTTCCTCAATGAAATACATAGACATAAACACTAAAAAATGTTTTTCTATACATAAATCCATCCAACAACCCTTTATAGGAACTAACGAATGTCCATTCACTATGAGGAATACAATATGGATTGAAGATTTATTCGAATAAAGTACTCCATTACTCATTTTAACCATTTAACAAATGGTGCAAAATGTGACCCTACAATCTAGCGTGCCAATGAAAATGTGGTTTGGGAGCAAATATGGTGTGATTTTGAGACTATTAAGTTTAATACCTATAGTGTTCAATCATGTCTCATTTTTGTTATATTATGTCACTAACGTAGGGATTCACTATCAAGTAGAGATCCAAACTTTGTAAGTTCTCTAAATGCTTTGGCTATGTTTTATTTCACTATTTCTTTGGAAATAAAAATCCATTGTGTGTGAACAATAATATTTTTAGAGTTTGATTAAACTATTTTGTAAATAGTTATTGTATCAGATAAATTTGGATTGCATCATATATCTTCATATCCTCAAGGCATATGATTGACCACAAAAAAGAAATCATATTCAAACTAATTGTACAAAATTGAATTATAGGGAAAAGGGTTTCAATTAAGGAGAGAGTCTTCATGATTATTTATATCTTTATTTCATTTACAAATGTTTTTTTTTTTATGAATTAGAAATTTTTATGGTATATGTAAAATTTGTAGAAATGATTAGATTAAAATTATTTATATATATATAGATATATGATGGTTAAGATTCGCTAAGACCAAATTTGGTCTATTGGACCTTAAGAAATTACTTGATTTGTTGTAACAAATTATTCCTATTCTCAAATAGCTTAGAAAGAAGCATAGCAAGGTTACATAGTTTTAACAAGTTAAAATATTCGTGAGATTAGTGTTATAATAAATATTGTGAAACTTCGATTTAATCTGGTTGTAGCCAAGACACTCTAAGAGAAAGTGACTTTCATCCTCAATGCTCTCAGACTCACAGAGATGGAAGATCATTTCCTGTCATGGTGTTTTAGGAATTGTCTAGTGCCCTATTTCACTACAAATCTCGTGATAGTTTATTCTTATTTTGGATAAGTTAGTTTTCTTCTTTGATCTAGTTAAAATAGAGAGATAATTTTGGTCTTCTAGATTAGGGTTAATGACCTCCTTGTAGTTTCTTAGCTTCCTTTTGACCTTTAAATCCTTTTCACTCCGCACTTTCTCTTTAAACTTAGTTGTAATAGTACTTTTGATGGTAGTGATATCTTGTAAAGTTGTATTTTTGTATATCCCCTAATGGTTTAGCCAAGCTATGATATATTTATGCCAACCTCTCTTTAGCCACAAGTAGTCTTGGCTATATTTTTAAGCAATTTTAGGAAGTCTTTGGTATTCCATGCCATTTATATTGTACTTGTGCATCAATTACATTGGCATAGCAATGTTGTCAATGGGGTAAGACCCACTTCTTTTTTTTTTTGTAAGTTGGAAGTCTATATTATATCAAAGAAAATAAAAAAAAATTGAGCCTCCCATAACAAGAAAATAGCTCAGGAAAGAGAGTCTGAAATTCATGAGTGTAACTATCCAAAAGTATCCATATGACTGTTAAGACCTGCTGGTCTGAGCTAAACTGCACAAGAAGGCTGTAATATAGGACATATTGTTTCAAATACATAGACAAAAATAGAACCATCTATGAATCGAAAGGAGAACTGAAAAAACCAGTTGTTATTTCAACGGGCCCACCCCCAAGCGCATCTTTGTCTCTGAAGGTGTCAGCATGTCCTCAGAAACACTTGGAAGTCCCCGCTGAATACTGTTGTAACTTGGCTTGGAACCCTGGCTCACATGCTCATCCATTTTCATGGTTTCCTTCAGCTTCTCCTTGTTATCTTATTCTTTCACCTCCACAACCCGGGAATCCTCAACTGTGGTAGCGCCATGTGGAATATTGTGAGTGTCCTCTTCCTCAGGTTGCCAATGGACCATCCCTTTATCATCAATATAGTACAACATAGGTGATGAAAAGCCAAAGAGGTTTGCAATGTCAGTGCACTAGTCAATAAGATCCTGCACCCGATCGGCCAAGTATTTAAAGTAAGATAAAACATCATCATTTGTGTCATGTATATCACTCCTCATGCCCATAAAAGTATCATTCATTACCTACAAGTCTCAAGCACTGCCACCATTATAGCCCTTTTGTGGCATTTCCCTTCGACCTCAAATGTGCGAACTAGGCACCCTATGACGTTCACGGACCATGGCAGGATAAAACTCGTTCTTCATTCTACCAATTATTTAAAAGATGAGGGTGTCGAGATAATAGTCTTCTATGCAAACTTTCCAAAGGGAGCGGGTGGAAATGAATCCATGAGCCATCCATTTTGAAATTATCACTACAACAACCAATCTGTCAACTGATTTCATGGAGAAATTAATGTGCATGTCACATCCCCTCCCTTCATCCCGACCCATAGAAGGAACATGACCACAACAGGGTGTTTAATTCTTCCCCAAATCCATATGACAAAGTTTTAAAATTTAATAAAATGGATAATGTAAAATATACACGGGATAATTAAAACATTTTAACACACACACAAAGTAGAGTGCATCAACATGTTTCTCCCAGATTGAAGGATGAACCAACATGTAGATAATTAATCCCCTTCTCATGCTATGCACGGGATTTATGGTGATTTACTTAAGATAACCATTTCATTCAATTAACATGCTTAATTAAACATTCAGAACACAGAATGGACATAGTTTAAACCACATAAAATACGTATCTTTAAGATGAAGTTGTCCAAACAACTAGCTACATGAGAGTAATGTTCCACCCAACCATAGGTTCCTATCCAACCTATATTCTTTCAGCTGAGAGATCACCCTTGGTCTGGGTTGTATATCCATTAAGGAGGAACTAAACAGGCTCACTCACAGCCATGGTTTCACACAAACAGTCATTCTAAGCAAACACACAGTTGGGTTTATCAAGCATGCAAGAGACAAAGGAGGAGGATGCTAAGCCAGTGATCTCACCCACAAAGCTACAGGCATCTCAAACTAACTCAAATAGCCATGGCACCCATAATACCTACAACACCCAACACAAGGAAGATCCCCTTCTATGCTACATAGTCCCTCACACACCCCTTCCCTCCAGTGCTATTGAGGGTGGGCATAGAAAGGTCAAGCTGCTAAATCCTTGAGATTCAAGCCTTCAGTAGGTTTTTCGAGCAATTCCAACCTATGTTCTATCTTCTTTGTCATTCATGCTTGGATCTTCTCAATTCTATGGCCAAATGACTATGTCCCATAATTGGATTATTAGGCTATCAAATCAGGGTTTTCCTATTGAATTATGGCAATCTAACACTATCAAATTTGCCCCAAGGTTCAGGTCTATGGATCCCCAATTGGATTTTATTGTCCACATAGTTTTCTAGGCGTTTTCAGCACTTCAAAATGTGGCTTAATTCAGAGTTGTGATTTCTGGTTTTTATCACTGTTGGGCATGTGCGTAATGGATGAAAACTAATACTCTGGTGATCAACAATGGAATGGGAATGAGGAAAAACGAGTTCCAAGGAGGTAGAGTGACTTGTGGGTCAAGGAAATATAGCCCATATGTTGATGTATATGTAACTTCAAAATGTATTTCATATATGTATATTGTACTCCTACAGAGATGGTATTATTCCTCTATACGGAAGTGTTTGTATTCCTATAGAGATGTTATTATTCCTCTATATGGAAGTGTCCAAAGGAAAACCTCTAATTCGTTGTACTTTGTGAGTTATGATCTATACAATATAGGGTTTCTGCCTCTTCCATATTTAAGTCAGAAGCAGGTGACCTTGGAAAAAAGGTCATAACTTGGGCTAGGAAGCTCCAAATGAAATTTCATAAAAAGTAACAGGTAGTGTATGGACTGTTCTTTCTCAGGTAATGTTTTCAGAGCCCAAAACTGAACCAGTGACACGTGACATGCCGTACAAGTTCTCTCTCATGTTTTATCCTATACACGAGCCACGTTGTGACACGTGGCATAACTCTCTCTCAAAGAACCCATTTGAGGTCAGACCTATGGGGTTGAAAAGATGATAGGTTGGGCTATAACAAGGAAATTTTTAAGACCCTATCGATCGAAAAGTTCAGAGTTACACCAGAAACAATCAGGTACATATTTCTGTCAAAACATAATTATTTTTTAGCACCTTTATTCATGGCTTCCAGAATTTAGGGTTTCGAAGAAAGTTGGAATTTTTGTAATCGGAGACTAGGGATGAATGCTACTCATCAAAATAAAAATTTAGAGACCAAGATCAAAATTTTTGGCTGGGTAGAAGGCCGGGCTTGATTAGATCCTAGTTCGAGACTTTGATCGGAAAAGTGGAAAATTAGGGCTTTTGCAAAAATGGAAATTTTTGAAATGTGTGACCACGGCTGGAAGCTCCTTAGAAAAATAGAAGCTTAGAGCTTTGGATCAAACCTTTTGATTGGAAAGAAGGTGGGCTTTATCAAACCCTAGTTCGGGGTCATGTCAAGTGAATCCAAATTTTTCAAAGGAAAATTTGAGAGGTGAAACTTTGCAGTTTTCAAATTTGAGTATACCAGCTTGATCAGCTCATCAAGGCGCATATTTATATCTGTTTGAAAGTTTGAAATTCAAAGTTTGAATTTTTAGGGTTTCTCTGACAAACCCTAATCCAACTCGAGATCCAGTTCCTGCAAATCAAGTGGATTGGGTTGGTCACCTACATAAGTGAAGAAGTTCTTGTTTCAGAGGGAGATGAGGCTAAGGCCTTACATAAGAAGATTACAAGCAATCTCGATAGGTATGACTCATCTAGGTATATTTCAAATTTTTTTCATAATTAAGTTTATGATATGTTTGTCTTCATATTATTATGGTTAGTACAATCTTGGTTAATTTTAGACTTGTTGTATCACCTTAATAAACTTATGAATGCATGATAGAAGATATTCATTGATTAGGGTTTTTTGACACTTATGATTGTACTAATCCATTGTGATGTTGTATGAGGTTGATGTTGTCCACTAACATGAAAGGTACATCAAGAAAGACAAATCATGTTCTAGTTCAAGAACATATGACCATGGTGACATGAAGACAAAGGTTCATCCATTTTCATGGATCACTTAGAAGATCTATTTATGAGGTATGTATAAATTGGTTCTATAATGGTTAACCTATGAGATATGCAGGTTACTAGCACAAGTCATTGAAGAGAACAAGAAGACATCATGTGGGTATATTACACATAACTAGCTAACATACTAATCCAGGTATGTTTTTTCTATATCAAGTTAGAATCCTACCTTGTGATAGGATCTCTTATATAAGTATACATGGCATGATTGATAATGATTATTCATAGGTTTGAATAATCACGGGTGTAGGCATATTATGTTTCTTACCTTAATTTACGATATGACTAACCATAAGAGTCCTTGAATACTAATGCTTATTATTTCTGTTTGAAATGATCATGACTATACATGCTTAAGATTATTGTTTTTTGATAGAATTGATAATATACTAATAAATGTATGATTATGTATGAGATCTCGAGGATATCACAATAATGATACTCGTAAGCATGCATAGTGATTGAGAATGGATATAAGTTCAAGGATAGGTAATCTAGGAAGCAAGGATCAAGAGGGAGCACACTCCAGTAGTTTCTGCAAGGATGCAGATATTCAGAGGGAGTCGACCACTTATCACAATCCACATCAGGATGGAGTTGCAAATATTAAGAGTGAGTCCACCCAACAACCAAACAAAGATAAGTATTTGAATTGTCATTTCTTACATTTTTGTTTGTTTAAATAATGTTTTTCAATGATGTATATGCTTATGTTCCTAGACTTAGGTTGTGTATTATGCAGATTAGAATAATTGCATTAATGAACAGTATACTACTAATATGCATGTGATGGGTAAGTGGCCGATGGAACTGTACAACATTCCATTGCTGCGTATCTAGAATGAAACCTCGTTGCTGACATGTTGGGAGTTGTGAACACTCTTAACAATGTTCTAGTAGATATTGGAAGGCATCTATAAAGTTACGAGATATGGATAAATGTTGTATTGAAGCATTGGCTAAAATAATTGCATGAGTGTATGATATATTTCTTTATGTGTAAGAATTTGTTCTAAAAACTATGAGATGTTTCTAATCATGCAATTTAACTTGTTTTGTAGGAAAGATCATATACCTTCACCTACAAAAGAAGGACTACAAAATTTGTTCCAGCAACAAAGTTATCTATTGAAGATAATGAATATATTGAAGTTCCTCGGATTCAAGAAGAATGCCATGATCGAGGAGTACTAGTCGATCATGAAGAATGATGTTTGGGATGCAGTCCCAAGACCTAAAGGGAAGTCTGCTGTGACTTCCAAATGGATCTATAAGATCAAGCATGTTGTAGATGGTAGCATGGAGAAATATAAAGAAAGATTTGTAGCTCGTGGCTTCTCCCAGAAAGAAGGGATTGATTATGGGCTCAATTATGATGCGAATCAAAATTTTAACCTGTAGGGTTATGTTGATTCAGATTGGGCAGGTAGTGCTGCAGATAGGAAGAACACATCTGGGTGTTGCTTCAGTATGGGATCAGGTGTGATCTCTTGGTTTAGTAGGAAGCAGTCTTGCGTAGCACTGAGTACATCTGAAGCAGAGTATGTTGCAGCCTGTTCAGCTAGTTGCAAGGAGGTATGGCTCTGGAAGCTATTGTTTGAGTTATTTGATCTCCCGTTGGAGGCTACTGGTATTTTTTATGACAACTAGAGTTGTGTGAAGATGTGTGAGAACTCGGTGTTCTAGGACAGGTCCAAGCACATAGAGATCAAATATCAATATATCAGGGATATGGTGCAGAGAGGAGCAGTGAAGCTCCTGTATGTTGTGACAAATGAGCAGATTGCAAATGTACTAACGAAACCACTAGCCAGAGTGAAGTTCGAGTACTTCAGAGAGAGGCTTGGTGTGGAGACATTTGACGACACTTCGAGGAAGAAGTGATGGAGACATTTACTGAAGCCATTCCAAGCATGATGAGAGGAGGATTCTTCACATGGCTGTGGATGTAAGCACGGGATGATGAGCATCAGGATGATGCTCTAGTTACTACTTTGCATATGCATTCTATTGGATGCTTTTTATGATCTGTTGGATCATGTATATGTATATGCATCATGTTGGATGCTTGGACCATGTATCTATAAATGTATTAGGTGGATACGTTTGTATGATCAGGTAGATCATGTATGTTGATATATATGAGATGGATACATTGTATGATCAGGTGGATCATGTATCTGTGTATGTATCAGATGGATACATTGTATGATCAGGTGGATCATGTATGATGATATGTATTAGGTAGATACTTGGTATGCATCAGGTGGATGCATTGTATGATCCGTATGATCATGGATGATGAGCTTCAGGATGTTGCTCCAAATGACATGCATCAGGAAATGCAGTGATGATGATCAGGATGATCATATGTGATGACATGTATCAGGTGGATGCATTACATAATCAGTTGGATTATGTGTGATGAGTTCCAAAAACATAGATGCACATGGGCTTTATGGACATGGTTGTAGATGTGTTCTCCCATGGTCGCGATGTAATTGCTGGGCTTTTCCGACATGGTGGTAGATGTGTTCTCCCATGGTCATGATGTAATTGCCAGGGCCATTCAAGCATGGTTGTAGATGTGTTCTCCCATGGCTACGATATAAGTGCTAGGGCCATTTGAGCATGGTTGTATATGTGTTCTCCCATGGCTGCGATATAAGTGTTGGGGCCATTTGAGCATGGTTGTAGATGTGTTCTCCCATGGTTGCAATATAAGTGTTGTGCCATTCCGACATGGTGGTAGGTTGGTCCTCCCATGGTCATTGAAGTAAGTCTTGTGAGCCTTTCACGGATGGTGGTAAGTTGGTCCTCCCATGTCTGTGAGTGTAAGTGTTGTGTGTGTGCATCTAGGTTGTGCTTCGTGATACTATGTGGCTATGGAAAGGTTGTGCAGATGAGCATATAAGTAGACCTAGGAGATTTGGATAGGATGAAAAAGGCCTCAAATTCTCTTTCGAGGCATTGCTCTGGGAGGACATATAAGTAGACCTGGGAGATCTGTGTTGAATATTGTAACTTCTAAGAATATTATATTTATACATTATTTATTCCGGAGATGTTCCATCCCTCCGAGGTGATTTTATTATCTATCAGGAGATGTTTATTCCTCTGAGAAGTTGTGGTAACTAGGGTTATTAGACCCACCATGTGGGGGTCGTCCCAGTCAGTTATAATAGGGTATTTAACCTAATGGTTAAATACGAGCCTACATGTACTTGTGTAAAATATATGTCAGAGTAGTGTATAAATAGAGGAGGTGTGTTTCTCATTTGATAGACACACTCACTTGAGAGAGGCGCACTTGTGGAGGAGAGGTCTGCTATGGTAGAGGAGGAGATCATGTCTTTGGTTTTCATCTTTGTATATTGCTGGTCATCTATATTGAGGAAGCTTTGCTGGGTTTTCTACCCCATGAGGATTTCCCAGGATAAATTTGTGTCTCTTGTGTTTATGCTATGCTTGTTGTTTCTTCAGTGATCTTGTATATGCTATTATTGTGAAATGGAATGTAATGCTCATATTTTCTGTCTTAGCATATTAAATTTTAACATGGTATCAGATCTAAACTGAAGGAAGGCAAGGTATGGCACTTACGACACTTGCTTTACTTACGATAATTTGAAGGTTAGGGTTTTATATATAAAAGACCAGCCATCGTGGAACTTTAGCTATAAATCCATTTTGGCGAAGGTTCAGGATCGAAAACCTTTACAGGTCGTATATAACATCTCCAGGTATCTTGTGTCCAAAGGGAACCCTCAGATTCATTGTACTTTGTAAGTTATGATCAGTACAAGTTAGGGTTTCTGCCTCTTCCAGATCTCAGTCAAAATCAGGTGACCTAGGAACAAAGGTCATAACTTGGGCTAGGAAGCTCCAAATGAAATTTTGTAAAATGTGACAGGTAGTAAACAGACTATACTATCTCAAGTAACTTTTTCAGAGGCCGAAGCTGAACCAGTGACACGTGGAACGCCGTACAAGTTCGCTCTCCTGTTTTATCCCATAAATAGGTCACGTTGCGACACTTGGCATAACTCTCTCTCAGAGAGTCCAATTGAGGTCATACCTATCAGGATGGAAATATAACAGGGCAAGCTATATCAAGAAAAGTTTTCAGAGGCCGAAGTTCAAACAGTGGCATGTGGCACACCGTACAAGTTCGCTCTCCTGTACTATCCAAAAACAGGTCACGTTGTGACATTTGGCATAACTCTCTCTCAGAAAATCCAATTGAGGTCAGACCTATTAGGATGGAAATATGATAGGTCATGCTACTGCAGAAAACGTTTTCAGACCCTGTGGAGCGAAAATTTTGGAGTTATAGCAGAAACAATCAGGTACATATTTCTGTCAAAACATAATTATTTTTGGAGTACCTTTATTCATGGCTTCCGGAATTTAGGGTTTCAGAGAAAGTTAGAATTTTTGGAATCGAAATCCATGGCTGAATGCTACTCATGAAAATCGAAATTTAGAGACCAAGATCGAATTTTTTGGTTGGGTAGAAGACCGGGCTTGATTAAACCCTAGCTTGGGATTTTGATTGGAAAGATGGAAAATTAGGGCTTCAGCAAAAGTTGGAATTTTTGAAGTCTGTAACCACGGCTGGATGCTCCTCAGAAAAATAAGAGTTTAGAGCCTTGGATCAAACCTTTTGATTGAGAAGAAGGGTGGGCTTCATCAAACCCTAGTTCGGGATCCTGTCCAGAAGTTCCAGAAGTTTCAAAGGCAATTTTGAGGGGTCAAATTTTGGAGATTTCAAAATTGACGTATGCTAGTTTGATCAGCTCAGCAAGACACATCCTTCCCTTCATTCAGAAGTGTGAAAGTCAAAGATTGAATTTTTAGGGTTTCGCTAGCAAACCCTAATCAAGCTCCAGATCAAGTTTCAGGGGGAGTTGAGGCTAAGGCCTTACATAAGAAGACTACAAGAAGTCTTGACAGGTATGACTCAAGGAGGTTCAGGTATGTCTTGAAATCGGATTCCTGATTAAATTCATAATGTGTTTGTCTTCATATTATTTGATTAATGTTAGACTTATCTTATCACCCTATTAATAGTATGAATGCATGTGAATGATCGAAGACATTCATTGATTAGGGCTATATGATTGTACTAATGCATTATGGTGTTGTGTGAGGTTGATGTTGTCTGCTAACAAGATTCAGCTACATCACGAAAGACAAATCAAGTTCCACATGAAGACAAAGACTCATCCATAATCTTTGTTCTAATTACGAGGTATGTATGACTTTGATATATTATGCTTAACCTATGAGACATGCAGGTTCTAGCTCAGGATCTCTAAATCATTGAAGAGATTGTTTAGGTATGTTGTACATAACTAAGCAGGTATACTAATCCAGGTATGTTTTCCTATGTCATGTTAGAATCTTACCTTGTGTTAGGATCCCTTATATAAGTATACTTGGTATGATTGGTTATGCTTATTAATAAAGTTAATCAAGGGTTTATGCACATTATGTCTCTTATCTTGATTGATGATTTAACTAATCAGAAGAGTACTATGATCAAACAAGAATATGCATGAGTAAAAGAAGACTTCCTTGAAACCCTGAATACTAATGATCATGACTATACATATTCAAGATTATTTAGAATTAGAATGTTTTGAGAATACACTAATGAATGTATGTTTGTGTATGAGATCATGAGGATGACACTAGTGCACACTTGAGCATGCACAGTGGTACAGAATGAATAGAGGTTCAAAATACATATAGAAGATCAAGCGGGAGGCAACCACACAAACATAAAAGATAAGTATTTGAGTTGTTATTAGAAATAGTAAATGATATTGCTTGTATGCATATTTGTATTCCTAGAATATATCATGCTACTAATATGCATATGATTGGTAAGTTGGACAAACATTCCATTGTTGCTTGTCTAGAATGAAACCTCTCTGCTGACATGCTGAGAGCTGTGCACACTCTCGATAGTATGTTCTGGTAGATATGGAAGGCATCTAGATAGCCACTATATGCATACAGGATATGGGAAAGTGTTGTGCCAAATTATTGGTCAAAATAGTTGCATAACTATGTAAATGATATCTGTATGCATAATAGGTTATCATGTCAATATGTTTTGATGATTATGAAGTATTACTAATCATGTACTTAATTTTGATTTGTAGGAAAGATCATGATGAATGATGAACACTGAACAAGTGATGGATGTTCAACAAGAAGATTTACAAATCAAACAAAATATAGAAGGTTCATTGCTAGAAGATTCTCTTAGAAAGAGGAACAGAATCATGACAGATGTTTGCTCCAAGTGGATAGATAAGACCATTCTCTTAATGGTGTAATTAAAGAAGAAGTGTGAATTAGGTTCTGTATGGGTACCCAGGATTGGTTGTCAATGGATGAGCTTAATGATCATAATGGGTGATGTGGATCTCAACCTTTGCTACAAGGTTGAATATGGATTCTATACACATATGACATGGATGCAAGAAGGAACTAACCATAGAGTTTGAATGATTTTGAGGCTCATATTAGTAGACCCATCTGACGAGAGATGGCACAGATAGATATGCAGAAGATCACTCAATGCAGAGTGTGAATAATGGACAATTGACAGCTTCATGACAAAGCTTTGGCTTTACCAGAAGTAAAGCTGATCCTTACCTTTACCTTAAGGTTGTGGATGATGAACCTATCATACCATTATTGTGTGACGATGATCTCTTTCTGACAAGGAATGAGAAACAGATCATGAAAATGGCTGCAGAAATGAAAATGAAAGATCTCAGATTAATGCACTACTTCTTAGGTCTAGAAGTATGGCAAGATCCAAAAGGAATATTTTAAATCAAGGTAAGTATGCTGTGAAGTTTCTAAAAAGAATTGATATGTTGGAGTGTAAAGCCATGGCCACTCCCATGGACTCCAACTTGAAGTTATTAGTTAATGACTCATCGGATTTAGTGGACCTAACCCTATATAGACAAATCATTGGGTCATTGATGTATTTAACAAATACTAGGACAGATATATGCTTTGCTGTAAATACCCTAAGTCAGTATCTAGTAGAACCTAGAAAGGTTCACTTAATAGCTACAAAGCATGTAGTGAGGTACCTAAAAGGTACATTAGATTTTGGTCTATATTATCTTGGAGGTCATGAACTCCGATTACATGGTTACTCAGATTCTGATTGGGCAGGAAGTGTCTCAGATAGAAAGAGTACATCAGGTGGATGTTATAGTCTTGAATCTACCATGATCTCATGGTTCAGCAAGAAACAATCTAGTGTGGCTCTCAGTACTACTGAAGCATAATATATAGCTATCTGCTCTGCCAGCTGTGAAGCAGTGTGGCTTCAGAAGCTATTATATGGAGTGTTTGACTTAGAAATGGATTCCACTATGATTATGTGTGACAATCAAAGCTGCATCAAGATGATAGAAAATCTTGTTTTCCACGATAAGTCAAAACACATTGAGATCCGATACTTCTATATACGAGATATGGTGCAGAGAGGAGCTATCAAGCTCGAGTATATAAGCACTGAGGATCAAATTGCTGATATCCTGACCAAACCTCTGTCTCGAGTAAAGTTTGAACACTTCCGAGACAAGCTTGGTGTAGTTCAAAAGGACCCTCCTCAAAAGGGGGAGTAGCACAATATCTGATAACAAGTCCATCTCATCAATGATGAGGTTACCTATTTGCTGCATTTAATTACCTAGAATTATTTAGATTTAGGACTCTTATATTTTTCTTTTTATGTTAGATATATATGCTTTTGATGATAGATGTATATATGTTTTGATAATGATGATACATGTTTTGGTTATACATGTTTTTATGATGATGATACATGTTTTGGTTATACATGTTCTGATGATGATGATACATGTTCTGGTTATACATGTTTTGATGATGATGATACATGTTTTGGTTATACATGTTCTGATGATGATGATACATGTTTTGGTTATACATGTTCTGATGATGATGATACATGTTTGGTTATACATGTTTTGATGATGAGGATACATGTTTTGTTATACATGTTGTGAGGGGATTGGATCATCCATGGAGTTCAGTCCTAAAGAAGAGCCGTAGATGTATATCTTCGAGAATGAAGTTCTTGGTGAACATGTTGTGAGGGGATTGGATCATCCCTGGACTTCAGTCCTAAAGAAGAGCCGTAGATGTATGTCTTCGAGAATGAAGTTCTTGGTGAACATGTGAGGGGATTGGATCATCCCAGGACTTCAGTCCTAAAGAAGAGCCATAGATGTATGTCTTCGAAAATGAATTTCTTGGTGAACATGTTGTGAGGGGATTGGATCATCCCTGGACTTCAGTCCTAAAGAAGAGCCGTAGATGTATGTCTTCGAGAATGAAGTTCTTGGTGAACATGTGAGGGGATTGGATCATCCCTGGACTTCAGTCCTAAAGAAGAGTCATAGACGTATGTCTTCTAGAATGAAGTTCTTGGTGAACATGTGAGGGGATTGGATCATCCCTGGACTTCAGTCCTAAAGAAGAGCCATAGACGTATGTCTACGAGAATGAAGTCCTTGGTGGACGGTTGAGGATTAAGTCATCCTTGGACGTGGTCCTAAGTGTCTGGTGGAGGATTAAGTCATCCTTGGACGTGGTCCTAAACGTACGGTGGAGGATTAAGTCATCCTTGGACGTGGTCCTAAACGTACGGTGGAGGATTAAGTCATCCTTGGACGTGGTCCTAAATGTACGGTGGAGGATTAATTCATCCTTGGACGTGGTCCTAAATGTATGGTGGAGGATTAAGTCATCCTTGGATGTGGTCCTAAATGTACGGTGGAGGATTAAGTCATCCTTGGATGTGGTCCTAAATGTACGGTGGAGGATTAAGTCATCCTTGGACGTGGTCCTAAATGTACGGTTGAGGATTAAGTCATCCTTGGACATGGTCCTAAATGCACAGTTGAGGATTAAGTCATCCTTGGACGCAGTCCTAAATGTACGGTAAGGATTGGATCATCCTTGGACTTTGGTCATGTGAACTAAGCCGTAGACATGAGGTCTCCGAGAATTGATAGGACTGGATCATCCCTGGACTTTGGTTCAAAAGGTACATGATAGGACTGGATCGTCCCTTGAATTTGGTTCAAAAAGTACATGATAGGACTGGATCGTCCTTGGACTTCGGTTCAAAAGGTACATGTTAGGACTGGATCGTCCCTGGACTTCGGTTCAAAAGGTACATGATAGGACTGGATCGTCCCTGGACTTCGGTTCAAAAGGTACATGATAGGACTGGATCGTCCCTAGACTTCGGTTCAAAAGGTACATGACTGGATTGCATCATCCTTGGACATAGGTCCTAAAGAGAATTGGATTGATCGTGTGATGACGATGCTGATGATCGTGTGATGACGATGCTGTTGATCGTATGATGATCGTGTGATGACGATGCTGCTGATCGTATGATGACGATGCTGTTGATGATGCTGATGATCGTGTGATGACGATGCTACTGATCATATGATGACGATGATGATTATGATGCTGATGATTGTGTGATGACGATGCTGTTGACAATGTTGATGATCGTGTGATGACGATGCTGCTGATCATATGATGACGATGCTGATTATGATGCTGATGATCATGTGATGACGATGCTGATGACGATGCTGATGATCATATGATGACGATGTTGTTGATCGTGTGATGACGATGTTGATGATTGAGTACTATCAACTCTGATGATGTTGATGTTCTAGTAACTAGTCAAGTTACTGATGATGATGAATTGAAGAAAGCTTCCGATGATATATAGATGATGTAATGAATGATTCCTTGCTCCTGCAGATGTTGTTATAATATCCTTCTCATTAAGGGGGAGTGTTGAATATTGTAACTTCTAAGAATATTATATTTATACATTATTTATTCCGGAGATGTTCCATCCCTCCGAGGTGATTTTATTATGTATCCGGAGATGTTTATTCCTCCGAGAAGTTGTGGTAACTAGGGTTATTAGACCCACCATGTGGGGGTCGGCCCAGTCAGTTATAATATGGTTTTTAACCTAATGGTTAAATATGAGCCTACATGTACTTGTGTAAAATATATGTCAGAGTAGTGTATAAATAGAGGAGGTGTGTTTCTCATTTGATACACACACTCACTTGAGAGAGGCGCACTTGTCGAGGAGAGGTCTGCTATGGTAGAGGAGGAGATCATGTCTTTGGTTTGCATCTTTGTATATTGCTGGTCATCTATATTGAGGAGGCTTTGCTGGGTTTTCTACCCCATGAGGGTTTCCCAGGATAAATCTGTGTCTCTTGTGTTTATGCTATGCTTGTTGTTTCTTCAGTGATCCTGTATATGCTATTATTGTGAAATGGAATGTAATGCTGCTATTTTCTGTCTTAGCATATTGAATCTTAACAATCTGGATAGGATGAAAAAGGCCTCAGATGCTATTTCGAGGCATTGTCCTATGGCATGTAATGTGCTTCTGGGAGATCCGACAGGTAGAGCTGAGTGCTCGTAATAGGCTGAGATGCTATAGCCAGGTTTTTCCATGACCACATGTAATATGCTCCTGGGTGATCCGATAGGTAGAGCTCTGTGCTCGTAATAGCCTAGGATGCTACAACCAGGTTTTGTGGTTAGATCACATGTAATGTGCTCCTGGAAGATCCGACAGGTAGAGCTATCTGCTTGTAACAGCCTGGGATGCTACAACCAGGTTTTGTGATGGGGTCACATGTAATATGCTCCTGGGAGATCCGATAGGTAGAGCTGTGTGCTCGTAACAGCCTGGGATGCTACAGGCACGTTTTGTGATGCACATAATAACTCATGAGGATTCCACAATATGGCCAGTGATGATGAAGACCTGCAGGTGGTGCACCTACATCCAGTATGAAAAAGGACTGGCTCTGTAGAACTTCCTATGACGAGTAGATTCAGAGATTGATTGAGATAGCAGCAGCAATCATGATGACGATGATGTGATGACAATGATTCAGAGAAGAAGACTTGTGCTAGAAGACCTGTGTCGAGAAATACCTTCCTAGTGAAGAGGGAGTGTTGATGTATATGTAACTTCAGAATGTATTTCATATATGTATATTGTACTCATATAGAGATGATATTATTCCTCTATACGAAAGTGTTTGTATTCCTATAGAGATTTTATTATTCCTCTATACAGAAGTGTCGTCATTTATATTGTAAGTGTCGTAACTTATACTTGATGGGTTATTCGACCACCTTGTTGGGGTCAGCCCTGTATAAGTCATGTGGGTCGAAGGGTTATTAGACCACCCTATTGGGGGTCGGCCATATGGGTCAAAGGGTTATTAGACCACCCTATTGGGTGTCGACCCAGTCAACATTGTGTTATGTATTTAAGTTAAGGCCGACCTAGTAAAGGTTATTAGGCAAGTCAAGTCAAGTATAAATAGAGTGCGGGAGGCATTCTATTTCATCATTCTAGAGAGGTGCACTTGTGGAGGAGGAGAAGTTGCTGCTATGAGATGTCTATCTCTTATGCTTGGGTTGTATCATTGCTCTATCTATCTCTAAGGAAGTTATTGGGGTTTTTCACCTTTATGGTTTTCCCCAAGTAAACTCTGTGTCTCTTGTGTGCTTGCATTATTGTGTCCATGATTGATATGTTGTAGATATGTTGTACATGTTGTTCTCTCAATTAAGATCCTAGATCAGATTGAAGTAAATTCTGAAAAATTAACACCATACCCTTCCATATGAATTTACTGGATGCCCATGCTCCATTGAAGCCATGGACTGATTTCTTCAACTACTTCCTTACAACGAAATTAAATGTCAGCAAGGAAAGTCAAATGGGTTCTCAATATGACATTTGGTAGCATATGGTTCAACCCCACAACACCCTCACAACTCTCTAGTGGATACATGGGCCACCCTTTGGTTCCACCTTCACACTCAGCACTATCTTCACTGCTTCCACGACCTGCCATCACCCAAATCTTCACTCCATCCTTCATGTTGTCTTCACCCACTCTCCACGCACCCTTCACACCTACCTTCACACCCTTCTTTCACATTCCTCCATGCCCAGCCTTCACACATTATTTACTCCCTCAACATTCACACTGGGTGACTCATCCTTTCCCCCCTCCAACCTTCACAAGATCTTCCCACTCCATTATCAAACTGCCCTTCATGCCCAGCTCCATCTCTCCCCCACCCAACTCCATCTCCTCCTTCATGCTCCCATTCATCCCCATCTCCATCTCCTCCTTCACGCTCCCATTCATCACTGGCTCCATCTCCTCCTTCGTGTTGTTCCATCTATGGTCCACCTACACATTTCTCTCTTCATGCTGCTCCAATTCTCCATATCTCCATGCTGCCTACAACTCCCAATCCAACCTTCAGGTTTCTCCACTTCTCCATATATCCACATTGCCTGCAACTCCTAATACATCCTTCACACTTCTCCACTTCTCCATATATCCACGTTTCCTACAAAGTTCAAGCAATCTTTATGCTGCTCCCTTCTTCCAGCTTTCACACAGCCTGCAAACCCTAGCTTTCATGCTGCCTGCAACTCCATTCTTTCTTTTGCATTTCACGCCCTCTTCCTGTAACACCTATTTTCCCCCCTTTTGATTGGGAATGCAACTTACCCATAAGAGAATAAGATGTGTTCTATCTGAGGAGGGCGTCTAGCCTGGCTTCTTGAGTATCTCTAGAATGTGTTGTTCTCAGACTTCTCCAACATGGGAGATCAATTGGTATTAGTGCTCCAAGATTTGAAGGAGAAGCAAGATATGTAGTAAGGGTTTTTAACGTTTTTTTTTCACTGAGTTTTCATGATTTCTAATAGATCTCACACCCTTCTCAAGGTTTCCTATAATTGATGGTGGATTCACAGATCTTATTTCCCAAGGCACTCGCAGATCTCCACCATAGAGAGGAGATTCACAGATCTTCATGCCCACATATCTCTCCCTCTATTAAAGCCTTTATTTCATAAGCTTTCAGCACCCCCCACAATACATTGTTCCCTATATGCTCAACACAGAGAATCAATCAGTTTTATCTCCAAAAATTGGCCTCCAATCCTTCATACTTCACGAGATGCCTCCTAGAAGAGATCCATTGGCTACTGATTCTGATTCAAATGCCTCTAATCAAGTCCAGTACCTTTCATCTGCTCTCAATGAGTTAATGAGGATGCAACAACAGGCCAACCCAGATCCATTCTAGTTATATACTCGATTCCAACTCCCTAAGTTCGCTATCCAAACCAATGGAGAAGAGGTGGATTCATGGATCCACTTCCTTTCCACCTATTTTAGGATTTCCACGGGCCTTACTAAAGAGATAAAGCTATAGATTGTAGCACTACAGTTGGAAGGAATTGCTCAAACTTGGTGGGACACATAGTAGGAAAAGACCACCTTGGTAATAGACATTGGCGCCTTAACACATGCTTCTTCTTCTCAACCAATCAACACTTGGGATCGCATGTGTGAAGCATTGAGATATCCTTTTTATCCACCCGAGTATCTTCAATATTTATGGATCTGCTAGCACCAACTCCACCAACCTACTTACATAAGGGGTACAAGCCTATATCGAATATTTATCCAAACTTTGACTACTGCTCCACATTCCATACCCAGAAGAGGTATTAATCCTTAAATTTAATTCTGGTTTATTGGTTCAGTTCCGTAGAGAAGTTGATTTATTTGAAAATTCTACATTAGATAAAGATTTTCAAAGAGCATTGGTAGTTGAAAGGAAGATAGCTCCTCAGGGTCGTACTCCTCAATCCCGTCCCAACCAAAATCCCTCTAGTTCACAAAATCCCACACCCAATACATCATCATGCTTTCCCTCCACTCATTCTATGAACCAAAATGCCCATACATAGTGGTGTTCATTCCACGAGACTACTTCCCACAACACTTCAGATTGTTGCATTTTACAATCCCTCAATACCAACACAACTCTCTGCACAGAAGCTACTTCAACCCAACCTATTGTTGATGTATATGTAACCTCGGAATGTATTTTATATATGTATATTGTACTCCTATAGAGATGGTATGATTCCTCTATACGGAAGTGTTTGTATTCCTATAGAGATGTTATTATTCCTCTATACAGAAGTGTCGTCATTTATATTGTAAGTGTCGTAACTTATACTTGAGGGGTTATTAGACCACCTTGTTGGGGTCGGCTTGTATAAGTCATGTGGGTTGAAGGGTTTTTAGACCACCCTATTGGGGGTCGGCCATGTGGATCAAAGGGTTATTAGACAACCCTATTGGGTGTTGGCCCAGTCATCATTATGTTATGTGGTTAAGTTAAGGCCGATCTAGTAAAGGTTATTAGGTAAGTCAAGTCAAGTATAAATAGAGTACGGGAGGCACTCTATTTAATCATTCTATTCTCACACACACTCTTTGGAGAGTGGCTCACTTGTGGAGGAGGAGAAGCTGCTACTAGGATATGTCTATCTCTAATGCTTGGGTTGTATCATTTCTCTATCTATCTCTAAGGAAGTTATTGGGGTTTTTAACCTTTATGGTTTCCCCCAAGTAAACTCTCTGTGTCTTGTGTGCTTGCATTATTGTGTCCATGATTGATATGTTGTAGATATACTGTACATGTTGTTCTCTTAGGTAAGATCCTAGATCAGATTGAAGTAAATTCTAAAAAAATAACATGGTATCAGAGCTATCCTAAAAGAAGGCATGGTATGGCATGTATGACACTTGTTGCACTTACGATGCTAGGGCTTGATATAGCAAAAACCCGTCATCGTCGCACTTTCGCTATAAATCCATTTTGGCAAAGTTTTCAGATCTGAAAATTTTATAGGTTGAATATTCGATCCCCGTGTACCTTGTTTCCAAAGGACAACTTCTAATTCGTTGTACTTTGTGTTTTATGATCTGTACAATCTAGGTTTTCTGCCTCTTCCAGATCTGAGTCATAAATAGGTGACATGGAAAAAAGGTCATAACTTGGGCTAGGAAGCTCCAAATTAAATTTCATAAAATATGATAGGTATCACACGGACTGTATTTTTTCAAGTAACGTTTTTAAAGGTTGAAACTGAACTAGTGACACGTGGCATGCCGTACAAGTTCGCTCTCCAGTTTTATCCCATAAACAGGTCACGTTGCGACAATTGGCATAACTCTCTCTCAGAGAATTCAATTGAGGTTAGATATGTGGGGATGGAAGGATGATAGGTTGAGCTATCGTAGATATCAGTTTTAGACCCTATGGATTGGAAAGTTTGGAGTTACACCAAAAACAATCAAGTACATATTTCTGTACAAATAGAATTATTTTTTAGCACCTTCATTCATGGCTTCGGGAATTTAGGGTTTTGGAGAAAGATGGAATTTTTGTAATCGAAGACCATGAATAAATGCTACTCATCAAAATGGAAATTTAGAGACCAATATCTGAATTTTTGGTTGGGAAAAGGCCGGGCTTGATTAGACCCTAGTTCGGGACTTTGATCAAAAAAGTGGAAAATTAAGGCTTCTGCAAAAGTTGGTATTTTTTAAGTCTGTGACCATGGCAAGAAGCTCCTCAAAAAAATCAAAGTTTAGAGCTTTGGATCGAACCTTTTGGTTGGGAAGAAGGGTGGGCTTTATTAAACCCTAGTTCGGGATCCTGTCTAGAAGATCTGGAAGTTTCAAAGGCAATTTTGAGGGGTGATACTTTGCAGTTTTCAAATTCTAAGTATATCGGCTTGATCAACTCATCAAGGCGCATCTTTCTATCCTTTCAGAAGTTTGAAATTCAAAGTTTGAATTTTTAGGGTTTCTCTAATAAACCCTAATCCAGCTCGAGATCCAGTTCCTACAAATCAAGTGGATTGGGTTAATCCTAGAAGATAATGGATTGGTCACTTGCATAAGTAAAGAAGTTCCTGTTTCAAAGGGAGATGAGCCTAAGGCCTTACCTAAGAAGATTACAAGCAATCTCGACTGGTATGACTTATCCAGGTATGTTTCAAGATTTGTTCATGATTAAGTTTATGGTATGTTTTGTCTTCATTATATTACGGTTAGTACAATCTTGGTTAAATTTAGACTTGTCGTATGACCTTAATAAAATTATGAATGCATGATAGAAGATATTCATTGATCAGGGTGTTGACACTTATGATTGTACTGATGTATTATGGTGTTGTATGAGGTTTATGTTGTCCACTAACATGAAAGGTACACCAAGAAAGACAAATCATGTTCTAGTTCAATAAAATATGATCATGGTGACATGAAGACAAAGATTCATCCAATGTCATGGATCACATAGAAGATCTATTTACAAGGTATGTATAACTTGGTTTGATAATGGTTAACTTCTGAGATATGTAGACTACTAGCACAAGTCATTGAAGAGAACAAGAAGACATCATGTGGGTATGTTAGACATAACTAGCTAACATACTAATCCAGGTATGTTTTTCCTATATCAAGTTAGAATCCTACCTTGTGATAGGATCTTTTATATAAGTATACATGGCATGATTGATAATGATTATTCATAGCTTTGAATAATCATGGGTGTATGCATATTATGTTTCTTACTTTAATTTATGATATGACTAACCATAAGAGTCCTTGAAGACTAATGCTTATTATTTCTGTTTGAAATGATCATGACTATACATGCTTAAGATTATTGTGAATATGCTAATAAATGTATGATCATGTATGAGATCTCGAGGATATCACAATAATGATACTTGTAAGCATGCATCGTGATTGAGGATGGATATAAGTTCAAGGACAAGTAATCCAGGAAGCAAACATCAAGAGGGAGAACACTCCAGTAGTTTCTGCAAGATTGTGGATATTCAGAGGGATTCGACCACTTCTCACAATCCACATCAGAATGGAGTTGCAAATATTCAGAGGGAGTCCACCCAACAACCAAACAAAGGTAAGTATTTGAATTGTCATTTCTTACATATTTGTTTGTTTAAATAATGTTGTTCAATGATGTATGTACTTATGTTCCTAGACTTAGGTTGTGTATTATGCATATTAGAATAAATTGCATTAATGAACAGTATGCTACTAATATGCATGTTATGGGTAAGTGGCCTATGGCACTGTACAACATTCCATTGCTACTTATCTAGAATGAAACCTCTTTGTTGACATGTTGGGAGTAGTGCAAACTCTTAAGAATGTTCTGGTAGAGATTGGAAGGCATCTAGAAAGTTACAGGATATGGATGAATGTTGTATTGAAGCATTGGCTAAAATAATTGCATGACTATATGACATATTTCTTTATGTGTAAGAATTTGTTTTGAAAACTATGAGATATTTCTAATCATGCAATTTAACTTGTTTTGTAGGAAAGATCATATACCTTCACCTACAAAAGAAGGACTACAACATTTGTTCCAGCAACAAAGTTATCTCTTGAAGATGTTGAAGATATTGAAGTTCCCAGGATCTGGGATGAAGTAATGGAAGAATGCCATGATCAGTCGATCATAAAGAATGATGTTTGGGATGCAGTCCCAAGACCTGAAGGGAAGTTTGCTATGACTTCCAAATGGATCTATAAGATCAAGCATGTTGCAAATGGTAGCATGGAGAAATAAAAAACAAGATTTGTAGCTCGTGGCTTCTCCAAGAAAAAGGGATTGAGTATGAAGAGACTGTATTGGAGAAAACTCACTATGGCTTGGGAATACCACAACAGACAGATGACTACCAGAAATCTACTCAATTCTCAAAGCAATGCTATTTTAAATGACAATGTTAAAATAATGGAGAAATGTAACCAACCTCGATCCAACGTTTGATGTAGATCCCCGTTGGAGGTTTCAATCCACACACTTGTAAGCTGCAAATTAGTCTTGACAGCCAATATCCAACAAGTATATATAATATATAAATGGCATTAACATAATCAATAACAATGGTCCATAATATCATAAGCAAATGTAACCCAATGTATAATAAATGACATTCACACCATGAATGGTCGAGAATATGAGTATTTCTATTAATGAACAAGAAGAAGTACAAAGTGATACAACCTCTTGCCGACAACCACTCTGAACCAAGATCAAGATCAATCCACTTGTGCCTCCACCACTTCAATCCTCCATGAATGGCAAACTCAAACTAGAAAGGACTTTGGAAGGTGAACATAAATGGTCCACAACTACAAGAATCAATGAGTGCAGACTCAAGATAGGGAAAAAATCCACTAGAACTCTCTTACGATTCTCCTCTTCCTCGCGTCCATAAGCCATATGTGCTCAATATATAGTCCTCTCAAAGGTAGGTGAAAGGACACATCGAGGCATTACTTGGGTAGATGGAGAGCCAAAGGTCACCCAATGACTGCTTTTTAGGAGTAAAAAGTAATTAAATAGTGGTTTTACAATTTTACATGCTACCCGCGGGCTATAGGGATGCAACTCGTGGGTACGCATGCTATAAAGATGCAACAAGAGGGTAGGAATAAAAATAGGGCAAACTGGTATCACTAAAGGATAAAAATGGATCTGAGTCACTAAAATAGATCCTACAGGCCAAAGAATGCTAATGCTCACATGGTGGAATATTTCTGTATAACAAAGACTTCTACACCTGTAGTTAGGCGCACTTCCACCAGATCAGTACTTTCTCTGGCTGCAGTGATGAAATGAAAGATACACTAGATGGATGTCAAGACAGCTTTCTTGAATGGTGTAGTTGAAGAGGAAGTGTATGTGGAGCATCCACTTGGTTTTGAGACACATGACGGGAAGTCATATATGTGCAGAACTTGGTATGGTAGGATAGAAAGCTTTCTATCCAGTTGGGGCTTTACCAAGAGTAAAGCGGATTCGAACCTTTACTACAAGGTTGAGGAAGGAAATCCAGTGATACTACTTTTGTATGAGGATAACCTGTTTGTTACAGGTGAGGATAGATTGATTGCCGACAGAAAGCGGAAGGTTGTTGCCGAGTTCGAGATGAAGAACTTGTGGATGATGCACTACTTTCTAGGCATGGAGGTGTGGCAGAGTGCAGATGGACTCTTCCTTGGAAAAGGGAAGTTTGTAGTAGAGATCCTGAAGAGGTTCGGGATGATGGACTACAAGGACATGGCCACACCTTTGGCATCGAACCTAAAAATTCGGTGTGATGCTTTATCTGATCCGGTTGATGTCACGATGTATCGTCAGATGATTGGGTCCTTTGTGTACCTAATGAACACGAGACCAGATATTTGCTTTGCTGTGAACACATTGAGCTAGTTCCTAATGGATCCGAGGAGTGTTAACCTGGTTGTTCTAAAGCATATTCTGAGTTACCTGAAGGGTATAGTTGATTATGGGCTCAAGTATGATGCAAATCAAAAGTTTAACCTACAAGGTTATGTTGATTCAGATTGGGCAGGCAGTGCTGCAGATAGGAAGAGCACTTCTGGGTGCTACTTCAATATGAGATCAGGTGTGATCTCTTTGTTTAGCAGGAAGCAGTCCTACATAGCACTGAGTACAGTCGAGGCAGAGTATGTTGCAGCTTGTTTGGCTAGTTTTGAGGCAGTATGGCTGAGGAAGCTACTGTCTGAGTTATTTGATCTGTCATTGGAGGCTACTGGTATATTTTGTGACAACCAGAGTTGTGTGAACTTGTTTGAGAACCCGGTGTTCCACGACAAATTGAAACACATAGAGATCAAATATCACTATATCAGAGATATGGTGCAGAGGGGAGCAGTGAAGCTCTTGTATGTTGCAATGGATGGGCAGATTGCAGATGTGTTAACGAATCCACTAGCCAGAGTGAAGTTCAAGTACTTCAGAGAGAGGCTTGGTGTTCTTCAGATCGACGACACTTCGAGGAAGAAGTGATGGAGACATTTGTTGTAGCTATTCTTAGCATTGTGGAAGGGGTATCCTTCACATGGCTATGGATGTAAGCGTTGGATGATGAGCATCAGGATGACGCTCCAGTTACTGCTCTGTATATGTATATGCATCATGTTGGATGCTTGATATGATCAGTTGGATCATTTATGTATGTATGCATCATGTTGGATGTTGGATATGATTAGTTGGATCATTTATGTATGTATGCATCATGTTGGATCCTGGATATGATTAGTTGGATCATGTGTATGTATTTGTATATGTATCAGGTGGATACATTGTATGATCAAGTAGATCATGTATGTTGATATAGATTAGGTGGATACATTGTATGATCAGGTGGATCATGTATCTGCGTATGTATCAAGTGGATCATGTATGATGATATGTATCGAGTAGATACTTGGTATGCATGAGGTGGATGCATTGTATGATCAGGATGATCACGGATGAGGAGCTTTAGGATGTTGCTCCAGATGACATGCATCAGGACGATGCAGTGACGATGATCAGGATGATCATGTGTGATGAGTATCAGGATGATCATATGTGATGAAATGCATCAGGTGGATACATTACATAATCAGTTGGATTATGTGTGATGAGTTCTGAAGACACAGATGCACATGAGCTTTTCGGACATGGTTGTAGATTTGTTCTCCCATGGTAATGATGTAATTGCTAGGCTTTTCCGACATGGTGGCAGATGTGTTCTCCCATGGTCGTGATGTAATTGCCAGAGCCATTCGAGCATGGTTGTAGATGTGTTATCCCATGGCTGCGATATAAGTGCTGGGCCATTTTAGCATGGTTGTAGATGTGTTCTCCCATGGTTGCAATATAAGTGCTATGCCATTCTGACATGGTGGTAGGTTGGTCCTCCCATGGTTGTTGAAGTAAGTGCTGTGAGCCTTTCATGGATGGTGGTAGGTTGGTCCTCCCATGCCAGTGAGTGTAAGTGTTGTGTGTGTGCATTTAGGTTGTGCTTTGTGACACTCTGTGGCCGTGGACAGGTTGTGTAGTAGCATGTAAAAGGTCCTGGGAGATCCGATAGGTTGAGCTGTGTGCTTGTAATCAGTCCTGGGATGCTCTTTCAAGGTTTTGTTGACTCACGTAATAAGTCCTGAGGATTCCACAGTATGGCGAATGATGATGACGACCTACAGGTGGTGGGTGTACATCCAGTATGAAAAAGGACTGGCTCTGTAGAACTTCCTATAACGAGGAGATTCAGAGATTGATTGAGATAGTAGTAGCAGTGATGATGACGATGATTCGAGGATGATGATTTGCTGATGTTGATCCAGAGAATAAGACTTGTTCTAGCAGATCTATGCCAAGAAATACCTTCATAGCTAAGAGGGATTATTGATGTATATGTAAATTTGGAATGTATTTCATATATGTATATTGTACTCCAATAGACATGGTATTATTCCTATATACGGAAGTGTTTGTATTCCTATAGAGATGTTATTATTCCTCTATACAGAAGTGTCGTCATTTATATTGTAAGTGTCGTAACTTATACTTGATGGGTCATTAGATAACCGTGTTGGGGTCGGCCCTATATAATTCATGTGGGTTGAAGGGTTATTAGACCACCCTATTGGGGGTCGGTCATGTGGGTTAAAGGGTTATTAGACCACCCTATTGGGTGCCGGCCCAGTCAACATTATGTTATGTGGTTAAGTTAAGGCCGACCTAGTAAAGGTTATTAGGTAAGTCAAGTCAAGTATAAATAGAGTGTGGGAGGCACTCTATTTCATCATTCTATTCGCACACACACTCTTTGGAGAGTGGCACACTTGTGTAGGAGGAGAAGCTGCTGCTAGGAGATTTCTATCTCTTATGCTTGGGTTGTATCATTGCTCCATCTATCTCTGAGGAAGTTATTGGGTTTTTTCACATTTATTGTTTTCCCCAAGTAAACTCTGTGTCTCTTGTGTGCTTGCATTATTCTGTCCATGATTGATATGCTGTAGATATGTTGTACATGTTGTTCTCTCAGTTAGGATTCTATATCATATTGAAGTAAATTCTAAAAAACTAACACCTGTAGATGACATTGAGAAGGTTTCTCTTGAGAATCCTACTAAAGTATATCCCTCATTGATCTTAATGACATCTGAATATTCCAACTCATCTACCCTACCTATAGTTACTCATAACTTATAAATCCAAAATTCATTTTCCTTGCTCATCATGGACAACGACATCCAGAAAAATTTGGTTTCACAAGATCTAGTGCAGCACCTCCATCTACCCACCACTCCTCACCTGAAACCATATTATCTAGGATGGGTCCAAAAGGATGGTCCCCATCTTCTGGTTTCTCATCATTGCTTGGTAATATTTTCCATCGGTCAATTCAAAGAATCTATACTCTGTGATGTATCACCATTAGATTGTGTTGACTTACTTCTCATCTTCCATTTCCAGGACCAACTGAATGCCATTTATACGGCCAAATCTTATCAGTATAAACTTACCAAGGATGGACACACATATGTCCTTACAGTATCCCCACCCAAACCCAATCCAACAAAAGAAAAAATATGTCACGTCCATCTCAACCAATGTGTATCTCCTTGTTTGGTCCGCAACATTCAACCAAACAACACCCCTTTGTTCGGGTACACAGGGTACTCCCAAAAGACCGAACACCAAGATAAACCACTTCACACAAACAGATCACAGATCAACACATTGATGTTTTGACGTGGTTTAAACCCTCGAGAGGGAAACACTCCACGGCCCCAGCCAAATAGCTTTTACGGAGCAATTTATTATGCAAAGAAAGAAAGTTACAAATGAGCTTCTCATAATCGATCAACTTTCCAATGAACCTCCATGCTCTTTAAACAGAGATCATGGACCAATCGGGTGTCAAGCCACAGATCAAGGGTAGGTATGATCTAAGAGAAGTTGAGCCATCGGATCACTCTATGTCTAGAATATATCTTGACCGTCGAATTTAAGTATTTACAAATGCATACTAATGCATACTAAAGAAACACACTTTAACTAACGGATCTATTACACAAGTTGATCTTAACAAACTCCTAAGTGTCTAAATATCGTAACATACCCCCTTAAGAACAAATTGGGATAGGATTGAAGGATTTACAAAAGTGACACTATCAGGAGAAGGAAGGAGGCATTAGAGCCTATCCCCCCTTAATGACAAGTTCTTGAACTCCTAACATAGATCGAAGTTTAGAAAACTTCACTTATGTAAGAGACTTGGTGAAGATGTCTGCAACTTGATCATCTGTAGGACAAAAGAGCACTTCAAGAACATGATCATGAACAAGATTTTTGATGAATTGCATATGTAGCTCAATGTGTTTGCTGCGTTGACGTAGGACTAGATCTTTGACAAGCTTGATGGCATTTTTATTGTTGCACCAAAGTGGAGTAGGCCGCTGCTGCTTGAATCCAAACTCTGAAAGGATCTGTCGATGTCATAAAGCTTCCTGACTAGCATTAATTGTGGCTCGATATTCTACCTCTGCTGAATAAAGAGAAACAACTTGTTGTTTCTTGTAAGCCCAAGTGACAGGTCCAGATCCCAGACTAAAACATAACCTGCTATAGACTTTCGATCATTAGGATCGTCGGCCCAATATGAATAAGGGAAACCAACCAACAAAGGTTCCCCCCCTATATTGTAATGAATCCCAAACTAAATTGTACCTCAAATATATCGAAGTATTTTTTTAGCTGCTTTTCAGTGACTTTCATGAGGTGTTTGCATATAACAGGAAACACGACCAATGGCAAAGGAAAGGTTAGGATGGGAATGAGTCAAGTATAAGAGACTACCAACAAGCTGACGATACAAGGTGGCATCTACTTCAGGTGAAGTACAAGTGGCATAACGTTTGACTCTAGATTGGAAGGGAGAAGGGGCAGGTGTACAATCTTCTATGTGAGAGCAATGAAGAAGGTCACAAGCATACTTAGACTGAGAAAGAAAGATTCCTTCTTTGGTTTGTAGGACTTGGAGACCAAGAAAATAATGCAAATGTCCTAAATCTAACATTTCAAAATTTTGCTTAAGACTGGATTTCATATGGGTTATAAGCTTAGGGTCACTACCAGTAAGAATAAGGTCATCAACATATAGAACAAGTATGATGAGATGGTTTCCTACTTTCTTGGTATAGACATTGGGGTCAGAATGGCATCTAGAAAGACCAGTGTGAAGGAGAAAGCTATCCATTTTGGCATACCAATCTCTAGGAGCTTGCTTAAGGCCATATAAGGATTTCTTAAGGCGGCAGACAAGGCTATAGTTATTCTTAACATATCTAGGAGGTTGTTCCATGTAAATTTCCTCCTGTAAATCACCATCTAAGGAGGCAGACTTGACATCCATTTGATGGACTTCCCAGTTGTGTAAGGATGCAAGGGAAAGAACAAGGTGGATGGAGTTCATTTTTGAGACAGGAGCAAAGGTTTCATTGTTGTCAATCCCTTCAACTTGGGAAAAACCTATGTTAGGATATTTAGACACTTAGGAGTTAGTTAAGATCAACTTGTGTAATAGATCCGTTAGGTAAAGTGTGTTTCTTTAGTATGCATTTGTAAATACTTAAATCCGACGGTCACGATATGTTCTAGACATAGAGTGATCCAACGGCTCAACTTCTCTTAGATCATACCTACCATTGATTTGTGGCTTAACACCCGATTGGTCTATGATCTCTATTTAAAGAGCATGGAGGGTCATTGGAAAGTTGATCGATTATGAGAATCTCATTTGTAACTTTCTTTCTTTGCATAATAAATTGCTCCTTATAAGCTATTTGGCCGGGGCCGTGGAGTGTTTCCCTCTCGACGGCTTAAACCAGTCAAAACATTGGTGTGTTGATATGTGATATGTTTGTGTGAAGTGGTTGCGCTTGGTGTTCGGTCTTTTGGGAGTACCCTATGTACCTGAACATGGTATCAGAGCTAGAGGTAATGAGTTTGATACACACTCGGCTCGAGCTGAGGGGGAGATTGTTGCACGAAATTGCAAGTAATCAACGCTCCCTGGTGTATCGTGACAATGGGACTAATCGCCTCTCGTGGATCCTTGAAATATGGCGGTGGTGAGTTTACCAATCACTTGTGGGTTTTGGTGTAACAACAGTTGTACTACCAACAATACCCTCATCCCATCATGTAATGTCCCCTTCTCAATTTTTATAAAAATGCCCAATTTTTCACTTTTTTTCCTAATTTCGACCCTTGACTAGTTTTGATGCCTAAGTCCCAATTTTGCCCCAAATGCTCCCAAATATTCTAAGAAGGTATGTGACTAATGTTAGGACTTCAATATGATGTTCAGGGATGATATATGGCCACCAAAAGACCTCTGCAAACTCTCTTAATATGCTGGACCAAGTATGCAATTTTCCTAGTAAATTGGGGTTTAAATCCCCCTAGGGTAAGTATTGAAAATGGCTTTCCAAATGCCTCCCACCCCACTCGAATTTATGAAAATAGGTAGGGGATGTCTCGAGAATGTTATTAAGGTCCAAAATGCACCATTCATTAATTATTAAGTCTGTTCCATACCCCTCCCAAACAACAGCAAATAACCACTAATTCGACTCTTGGGGAAATGGCACCAAATCTTCTTCAAATGCAAATAAACTAAGTATAATGGCTTCAAATGCTCAAGTACTGAATATTAGACTTGTAATACACATCAGTGAAATTCCATTCATCACAAATATATCAGATAAACATTCCTTTATTTGAAATCATCATCATTATAATGGCATACATCTGTAGTGGGGAAATGGACATAGTTTGCTCATTAATCTTCATTTTTACATACAACCACTTGGTATTTCTACCTAATACTTTCTGAAGATGAATAATAGAGTATATAATGCTTATTACAATCAGAAATTCATCAAGATAATCTCTCCCAAGAAGCACAAGAGCTCACAAAAAACACCCTCCCTCAAGGAGCATGAATATGCCTTCAAAACTGGAAATGGTTGAGAGATGGTGCTGCACTAAAAAAAACCACAAGATACCCTATAGATAATAATTGCAAATAAAAATCCATTAAATCTCCATGAAATACCTGAGTGGACTCTCCAAACACCAACTTGGATTGGAATCGTTCACCCTCGAAATTAGCTAAGGCATGAAACTAGTCATCCACTAGCCTCTCTCTTCACAAACGCATTTTTTCTCAAATCATCAAAATCCATTCTCATACTTGATTTCTACATTTTATAACCAACATTATCCTTCTAAGAGTCGAATTCCTCCCATTAGCTTCTAGATATTTCTACCTAGGAAATATTCCAGATTTGCCACTTGCCTCCTAGTTTCAAACCTTCTATCTTCTCCCAATTTGAGTAGGAGTCTCTTTTGCTTATCCAACTCCCATGAGCACCTTCATTGAGCCTATTTTTGGGGCTTACATGTCATAATGGTCATATGTCCGAATTCATATCTAAATTTTGTCATAGATGTCATAGATGCTCCATCATTGTTGCCATAAAAATAGGGAATCTAGCCCAAGTGTCGACTAGCTTCCAATTTGACTCTTCCTTTTCCATGGAGGTTACCATTGCATCCCATTTCAACCTAAGATGCTCCATGCCATGTGTTTCTTAACCAACTCACCCAATAATGTTTTCCTTCCCCTGGATTCGAAATGGCAAGAGAGATTTGCCATGTGTCAGTGGGAAACTAGGCTAGTGCGGGTCCCACATCCTCCAAATGTCTTCAAAGCCATTTGTCACCTAGAATTTCTCTTGAATTTATTTATTCAACCTATTTATTAAATACTTGAACCCTTCTAATGTCTAAAAATCATTTATTAGCTTCCTTATTTCAATTCCACATGTGCCCATTCAACCTAGGAAACTAGTAGGATTGATGGGATTGTCTTACTATGCAATTATTTGAATGGGGACATTACAGTCCTCCCCACCCAAGATTGCATGTCCTCAAGAAATTTCATATTTGTATGCTGCAAAATATCCTCCTCTTCCCATGTGGCATCTTAATTTGGTAAGTCCTTCCATTCCACTAAATATTCTTTGATAATTCTACTCCTCAACCTCCTTTCGCGTGTCTTCAAAATATTTTCCGGAACAAGTGTAAGCTGACCTTCATCATCCAAGGGAGGAAGTATTTATGAAGTGATGATTTGCTGACCAAGGAATTTATTGAGATAAGAAACATGAAATACATTATGGATTTTACTGCCTTCTGGAGGTGCTAGTTCATATGCTACTTCTCCAACCTTTTGCACTACCTTGTACAGCCCATAGTACCTTGGTTTTAATTTTTCTGCTCCATTATTTTTGAGAGATGTTTGTTTATATGGATGCAACCTTCAATATCTTAAATCATTAACTTGAAAGGTTCTTTCTTTTCTATGTCTATCGGCATATTTTTTTTGTTGATTTTGAGCAACCTGCAAATTGTCTTTCAAGAGCTTTAAAATTTCTTGGCTCTCTTCCACCCAATATTTAGCGTTTGGGGTGCTACTATCACCAAATATGATTTCAGAAAATGTAAGTTCATCATAACCATATAATTCTTTGAAATGAGACATCCCTATTGACATATGATAAGTGGTGTTGTAGCAAAACTCACCCAAATGTAGCCATTTTTCCCATGCTTTTTGCTTCTCTCCCACATAGTTTCTTAGGTATCCTTCCAACCATTGATTCACCCTCTCTATTTGTCCATTAGTTTGTGGATGATATATAGTACTTGGAGTCAATTGAGTTCCCACCAATCTAAAAAGTTCTTGCCAAAAAGCACCCATGAATCTACTATCTCTATCACTAACTATGATCTTGGGGATCCCATGCAATCTCAAGATTTTTTTGAAAAAAATAGCATACACTTGTGCAGCACTAAAAGATGATCTAACAGAAAATAAATGAGCAAACTTTGTCAACCTATCCACTGCAACATATATGCAATCGTTACCCAAATATTTAGGCAAACTGTTGATAAAATCCATGGAGATACTATCCCATATTTGCTCTGAAATGGGCAATGGTTATAATAGGCCAGTTAGACATGTAAGTTTTGATTCGTTTTGTTGACATACTTTACATTCATTCACATATTTCTGAACATCTTCCTTTGGTCCCTTCCAAAAAAACCTTTGCCTCAATTGTCTATAAGTTTTGAAGATCCCGGGGTGGCCCGCTAGTGGGGAATCATGTGCTTTTTGCAAAATTCGGTACTTGAGCTTTGAGTTCTGAACTAAATAAATTCTACTCTTATAATATATCATCCCATTCAAAATCCTGTAGTTATCATCCCATTTGATTCCATCCAATGCATCACAAGCAAATTTATCTTTAGCATATTCAATTAGTAGCATATTTTTTCAATCCTTGGCAATGTCCATGAGAGAAAAATAATGTCTTCTTGACAAAGCATATGCTACTATATTATTCTTTCCTTTGACATAGTCAATATCAAAATCATAATCTTGAATCTTCCTTACCCACTTTTGTTTCCTTTCATTTAGATATTTTTGGGTGAGAATGTGTCTTAGACTATTGTGTTCGGGTTTCACCACAAACTTGCTGCCCACCAAATATTGTTTGAATTTGGCCAATGCATGCATAATGGCTAGAATTTATTTATCATAGATGGAGTAAATTTTTTCATGATGCTGCAACTTTCTGCTCTCAAAGGCTATGGGGTGTCGGACTTGCATTAGGACAACCCCTATTCCTCCACCTGAAGCATCACATTCCACAACAAAAGGTTTAGTAAAATCACGAAGTGGAAGTATGGGACAACTAATCATTACCTCTTTCATTTTTTGGAGGGCCTTTTCAGCCTCTTCATCCCATTGAAATCATCTTTCTTAGTCAAATCAGTGACTGTAGAAGTCAACTTGCAGAATCCTTTCAAAAAAAATATGTAATAGGTGCATATGCCAATAAAGCTTCTCAATTCAATAATATTTTTTGGTGATGGCCATTGTAAGATAGCCCTGATTTTTTCCATGTGTACCTTCAATCCTTATTTCCCAATAATGTTCCCAAGATACAGTAGTTCTTTCATCCCAAATTCACATTTTGACAACTTAGCAAATAAGGACTCTTCTTGCAAAATTTTCAACACAATCTCTAATTGCTGCAAATAAGGACTCTTTTTATTCCCTTTTTAATATTTTTGGGAATTATGGAACCTTTTTGAGGGTTTTTTATGCTTTTTGAGGAAAAAAATGGGTGTATTATGGTCTTTTGGTGACCTTTTGATGGCTTTAGAGGCTCAAATGGTGGAAAAGTGGACAAATGGGTCATGTGCATAAGGAAATGATCTAGTGAGCACTTTTTGGGTGTTAACAACCAGGAATGACAATTGTGAAGCCATCAAAAGGTTCAATAGGTATATTTATTTTCTCCACTATCTCTGCATCAATGAAGTTATGGGTGGCTCCTCCATCTAGAAAAATTGAAGTTCTTTTTCCTTGTTGATGTATTTATAACTTCGGAATGTATTTCATATCTGTATATTGTATTCCTATAGCGATGTTATTATTCCTCTATACGGAAGTGTCATCATTTATATTGTAAGTGTCGTAACTTATACTTGATGGGTTATTAGACCACCTTGTTGGGGTCAGCCCTATATAAGTCATGTTGGTTAAAGGGCTATTAGACCACCCTATTGGGGGTCGGCCCTGTCAGCATTATGTTATGTGGTTAAGTTAAGGCCGACCTAGCAAAGGTTATTAGGTGTTGAGATATTGTAACTTCTAAGAATATTATATTTGTACTTTATTATTTCGGAGATGTCTCATTCCTCCGTGAAGATCTTATTGTATATCCGGAGATGTTTATTCCTCCGTCGGAATGTGGTAACTTGGGTTGTTATACCTCCCTAGCGGGGGGTCGGCGCTGTATGTGTTATGTGGGTCCAAGGGTTGTTAGACCACCCTAGTGGGGTCGGCCTAGTCAGTTGTAGTGGGGTGCTTAACCCAGTGGTAAAGTTGGGGCCGACCTACTTAATATAAAGTACAAGTTGGAGATGTGTATAAATAGAGGAGATGTGTTTCTCATTACACACACACTTCCCTCACTTGAAATGTAGCGCACTTGTGAGAGAGAGGTATGATATGGAGGAGGAGGAGATCATGTCATTGGTTTGCATCTTTGTATATTGTTGATCATCTATATTGAGGAAGCTTTGTTGGGTTTTCTACCCCATGAGGGTTTCCTAGGATAAATCTGTCTCTTGTGTTTATGCTATGCTTGTTGTTTCTTCAGTGATCCTGTATATGTTATTATTGGAAATGGAATGTAATGTTGATATTTTTTGTCTTAGGATATTGAATCTTAACATGGTATCAGAGCTAACCTAAAGGAAGGCAATGTATGGCACTTATGACACTTGCTTCTCTTGCGACAATTTGAAGGTTAGGGTTTTATATTGCAAAAACAAGTCATTGTGGAACTTTCACTATAAATACATTTTGGTGAAAGTTCAAGATCTGAAACGTTTACAGGTCGTAGATAACATCCCGATGTACCTTGTGTCCAAAGTGAACCCTCAGATTCGGTTTACATTGTGAGTTATGATCAGTACAAGTTAGGGTTTTTTCCTCTTCCATATGTCAGTCATAATCAGGTGACCTTGGAAAAGAGGTCATAACTCGGGCTAGGAAGCTCCAAATGAAATTTCATAAAATTTGATAGGTATTACATAGACTGTACTATCTCAAGAAACATTTTGAGAGGCCGAACTTGAACCAGTGACACATGGCATGCCGTACAAGTTCGCTCTCCTGTTTTATCCCATAAATAGGTCACATTGGGACACTTGGCATAACTCTCTCTCAGAAAATTCAATTGAGTTAAGAACTATCAGGATGGGAAGATGACAGTTCAGGATACCATAGAAAATGATTTTAGACCCTATGGATCAAAAAATTCAGAGTTACAACAGAAACAATCAGGTACATATTTATGTCAAAACAGAATTATTTTTGGAGCACCTCCATTCATGGCTTCCGGAATTTAGGGTTTCGGAGAAAGTTAAAATTTTTGGAATCGAAGTCCACGGCTGAATGCTACTCAGGAAAATCGAAATTTAGAGACCAAGATCGAATTTTTTGGTTGGGTAGAAGACTAGGCTTGATCAAACACCAGTTCGGGATTTTGATCGGAAAGATGGAAAATTAAAGCTTCAGCAAAAGTTGGAATTTTTGAATCCTGTGACCACGGCTGGAAGCTCCTCAGAAAAATAAGATTTTAGAGCCTTGGATTGAACCTTTTGATTGGGAAAAAGGGTGGGATTCATCAAAACCTAGTTTGGGATCCTGTCCAGAAGATCCAGAAGTTTTGAAGGCAATTTTGAGGGGTCAAATTTTGGAGATTTCAAAATTGAAGTATGCAAGTTTGATCAGCTCAGCAAGAGACATCCTTCCATCCATTCAAAAGTGTGAAAGTCAAAGATTGAATTTTTAGGGTTTCTCTATCAAACCCTAATCAAGCTCCAGATCAAGTTTCAGGGGGATTTGAGGCTAAGGCCTTACATAAGAAGACTACAAGAAATCTCGACAGGTATGCCTTAAGGAGATACAGGTATGTCTTGAAATCTGATTCTTGATTAAGTTTATAATATGTTTGTCTTCATATTATTTAGATTAGTACAATCTTGATTAATGTTAGATTTGTCTTATCATCCTAATAAAAGTATGAATACATGTGAATGATAGAAGACATTCATTGATTAGGGTTATATGATTGTACTAATTCACTGTGGTGTTGTATAAGGTTGATGTTGTCTACTAACAAGATACAGGTACATCACGAAAGACAAATCAAGTTCCATGACCATGACAACATGAAGAAAAAGACTCATCCATAATCCTTGATCACATAGAAGTTCTACTTACAAGGTATGTATTACTTTGTTCTATTGTGCTTAACCTATGAGATAAGCAGGTTCCAGTACAAGATCTCTAAATCATTGAAGAGAACAAAGAAGATATTGATTAGGTATGTTAGACATAACTAAGCAAGTATACTAATCTAGGTATGTTTTCCTATGTTAGGTTAGAATCTTACCTTGTGTTAGGATCCCTTATATAAGTATACTTGGTATGATTGGTTATGCTTATTCATAAAGTTAGTAATCAAGGGTTTATGAGTATTATGTCTCATATCTTGATTGATGATTTAACTATGAAACAAGAATATGCATGAGTAAAAGAAGACTTCCTTGAAACCTTGAATATTATCTATAATCATGACTATACATATTCAAGATTATTTAGAGCTATAATTTTTTTATAATATTGAGAGTATACTAATGAATGTATGTTTGTGTATGAGATCATGAGGATGACACTTGAGCATGCACAATGGTACAGAATGAATAGAAGTTCAAAAGACATATAGAAGAACAAGCGGGAGGCAACCACAAAAACATAAAAGATAAGTATTTGAGTTGTTATTTCTTGTAATAGGTTGTATGCATATTTGTATTCCTAGAATATATCATGCTGAGTGTAAACATTCATAGAGCATTGAACAATATACTACTAATATGCATATGATTGGTAAACTGGACAAAACATTCCATTGTTACTTGTGTAGAATGAAACCTCTTTGCTGACATGATGATACTTGTGCACACTCTCGATAGTATGTTCTAGTAGAGATGGAAGGCATCTAGATAGCCACTGTATGCATACAGGATATGGAAAAGTGTTGTGCCAAAGTATTGGTCAAGATAGTTGCATAACTATGTAAATGATATTTGTATGCATAATAGGTTATCATGTCAACAAGATTTCATGATTATGAAGTATTACTAATCATGTACTTAATTTTGATTTGTAGGAAAAATCATGAAGAATGATGAACACTAAACAAGTGATGGATGTTCAACAAGAATATTTACAAATCAAACAAAATATATAAGGCTCATGGCTAGAAGATTCTCTATGGAAGAGAAAGAGAATCATGATGAGATGATTGCTCCAAGTGGCTAGATAAGACCATTCTCTTAATGGTGTAATTAAAGAAGAAGTGTGAATCAGGTTTTGTATGGGTACAAGCGGAATATATGGCTGCTTGCTCTGCTAGTTGTGAAGAAGTATGGCTTCAGGATTGTTTGACTTAGAGATAGACCCAACTGTGATCCTATGTGACAAACAGAGTTGTATCAAGATGGCAGAGAATCCAGTGATCCATGATAAGTCAAAGCACATAGAGATCTGACAAGATATGGTGCAGAAAGGAACTATAAAGTTAGAATTTGTAACAAGTTACCGATGTACTGACCAAACCTCTACCTCAAGTAAACAAGTTATCGATGTACTAACCAAACCTCTACCTCAAGTAAACAAGTTACTGATGTACTAACCAAACCTCTACCTCAAGTAAAGTTTGAGTACCTCAAAGACAAGCTTGGTAGAGTTCAGAAGGACCCTCTTCGAAAGGGAGAGTGATGTTGTCACTTATGATGAGATTGCCTGCATCAACAGTAAAGTCGATGATGTGGATACCTATATTGGTGATGCCAATAGAGAGGTTGGTGGATAGTCCTTAGACAGGGTCTAAGTTGACAATGGGATTGCATCATCCTTGAACACATGTTCTAAAAGAATCCATAGATATATATCTCCAAGAAAGAAGAGGGATTGCATCATCCTTGAACACATGTTCTAAAAGGATCCGTAGACCTATGTCTTCGAGAATGAAGTCCATAGTGGACATGTGGGGATTGTATCATCCCCGGACTTCGGTCCCTTGAATCGATCCATCGACATATGTCTCCGAGAATAAAGTCCTTAGTGGACATGTGGGGATTGGATCATACCTGGACTTCAGTCCTAAAGTGAGCTGTAGACATATGTCTCCGAGAATAAAGTCCTTAGTGGACATATGGGGATTGGATCATCCTTGGAATTCAGTCCTAAAGTGATCCGTAGACATATGTATTTGAGAATGAAGTCCTTAATGGATAGGTGGGGATTGTATTGTCCGCAGAATTTGGTCCCTTGAATTGATCCGTAGACGTATGGTCTCCGAGAATAAAGTCCTTAGTGGACAGGTGGGGCTTGTATCGTCGCCGGACTTTGGTCCCTTGAATTGATCCATAGACGTATGGTCTCCGAGAATGAAGTTATTAGTGGACATGTGGGGACTAATCATCCTTAGACCGTAAATCCTGTAATTCCGAAAGGAAGGATTTTCTTAAAAGAGATTGAATGGAACTGATCATCCTTAGACTGTAAATCCCGTAATTCTGAAAGGAAGGATTGTCTTAAAAGAGATTGAGTGGGACTAATCATCCTTAGACCGTAAATCCCGTAATTCCAAAAGGAAGGATTGTCTTAAAAGAGATTGAGTGGGACTAATCATCTTTAGACCGTAAATCCCGTAATTTTGAAAGGAAGGATTGTCTTAAAAGATATTGAGTGGGACTAATCATCCTTAGATCGTAAATCCCGTAATTCTGAAAGGAAGGATTGTCTTAAAAGAGATTGAGTGGGACTAATCATCCTTTGACCGTAAATCCCATAATTCCGAAAGGAAGGATTGTCTTAAAAGAGATTGAGTGGGACTAATCATCCTTAGACCATAAATCCCATAATTCCAAAAGGAAGGATTGTCTTAAAAGAGATTGAGTGGGACTAATCATCCTTAGACCGTAAATACCATAATTCTGAAAGGAAGGATTGTCTTAAAAGAGATTGAGTGGGACTAATCATCCTTAGACCGTAAATCCCGTAATTCTGAAAGGAAGGATTGTCTTAAAAGAGATTGAGTGGGACTAATCATCCTTAGACTGTAAATCCCATAATTCTGAAAGGAAGGATTGTCTTAAAAAAGATTGGGTGGGCTTAATCATCCTTAGACCATAAATCCCATAATTTCGAAAGGAAGGATAGTCTTAAACATGGTTGTGATGGATCCCGTAATTCTGAAAGGAAGGATCACTAGAGTTGATAGGACTATATCGTCCCTGGACCTTGGTTCAAAAGATATGTGATCTAGATTGTATCATCCATGGACCTATGTCGTAAAGAGAGCGGGATTGATCATCCTGTAAATGATTGTGTGTGTTGCAGAGTATGATGCTATTGTGTATACTTGACTTATGAGGATACTTGTATTGATGAGGATACTTGTATTGATGTATTGATACTTGTATTGATGATATGTATTGATGAGGATATGTATTCATGAGGATACTTGTATGTATACTTGTATTGATGATGATACTTGTATTGATGATGTATATACTTGTATTTGTGTGGATACGGATACTGATGATCTAGATGACGATGCTACTGATCATGTGATGATGATGTTGATGATCATGTGATGAGGATGTTGATTATCATGTGATGACGATGCTGATGATCATGTGATGATGATGCTGATGATCGTGTGATGAGGATGTTGATGATCATGTGATGACAATGATAATGATCATGTGATGATGATGATGATGACGATGTTGATGATCATGTGATGACAATGCTGATGATCGTGAGGATCCAGATGATGATAGTGTTGTAGCCATTCAAGTGCTGTAGAAGATTCAGTACTAAAGATATTGATGTTCCAGTATTGAAGATCTTGAAGATATTCCAGTAACTAGTTGAGTTACTGATGATGTTGAGAAAGCTCCCAATGATTTATAGATGTATCATGTATGATGTTGATGACTCCTTACTCCTGCAGATGTTGTTATAATATCCTTCTCATTAAGGGGGAGTGTTGAGATATTGTAACTTCTAAGAATATTATATTTGTACTTTACTATTCCGGATATGTTTATTCCTCCGTCGGAATGTGATAACTTGGGTTATTAGACTTCCCTAGTGGGGGTCGGCCCTGTATGTGTTATGTGGGTCCAAGGGTTGTTAGACTACCTTAGTGGGGTTGGCCCAGTCAGTTGTAGTGGGGTGTTTAACCCAGTGGTAAAGTTGGGGCCGACCTAGTTAATATAAAGTACAAGTCGGAGATGTGTATAAATAGAGGAGATGTGCTCCTCATTACACACACACTTCCCTCACTTGAAATGTAGCGCACTTGTGAGAGAGAGGTCTGCTATGGAGGAAGAGGAGATCATGTCTTTGGTTTGCATATTTGTATATTGTTGGTCATCTATATTGAGGAAGCTTTGCTAGGTTTTCTACCCCATGAGGGTTTCCCAGGATAAATCTGTGTCTCTTGTGTTTATGCTATGCTTGTTGTTTCTTCAGTGATCTTGTATATGCTATTATTGTGAAATGGAATGTAATGCTGATATTTTCTGTCTTAGCATATTGAATCTTTGTTGAGATATTGTAACTTCAAAGAATATTATATTTGTACTTTATTATTCTGGAGATGTTTCATTCCTCCTTGAAGATCTTATTGTATGTGGTAACTTGGGTTATTAGACTTCCCTAGTGGGGGTCGGCCCTGTATGTGTTATGTGGGTCAAAGGGTTATTAGACCCACCATGTGGGGGTCGGCCCAATCAGTTATAATGGGGTATTTAACCTAATGGTTAAATACGAGCCTACATGTACTTGTGTAAAATACATATCAGAGTAGTGTATAAATAGAGGAGGTGTGTTCCTCATTATACACACTCACTCACTTGAGGATAGCGCACTTGTGGAGGAGAGGTCTGCTATTATGGAGGAGGAGATCATGTCTCAGGGTTTCATCTTTGTATATTGCTGGTCATCTATATTGAGGAAGCTTTGCTGGGTTTTCTACCCCATGAGGGTTTCCCAGGATAAATCTCTGTCTCTTTTGTTTATGCTATGCTTGTTGTTTCTTCAGTGATCCTGTATATGCTATTATTGTGAAATGGAATGTAATGCTGCTATTTTCTGTCTTAGCATATTAAATCTTAACATGGTATCAGAGCTAACCTGAAGGAAGTCAAGGTATGGCACTTACGACACTTGCTTTACTTACGAAAATTTGAAGGTTAGGATTTTATATAGCAAAAACCAGTCATCGTGGAACTTTCACTATAAATACATTTTAGCAAAGGTTCAGGATCTGAAACCTTTACAAGTCGTAGATAACATCTCCAGGTATCTTGTGTCCAAAGGGCACCCTCAGATTCGTTGTACTTTGTAAGTTATGATCAGTACAAGTTAGGGTTTCTTCCTCTTCCAGATCTCAGTCAAAATCAGGTGACCTAGGAAAAAAGGTCATAACTTGGTCTAGGAAGCTCCAAATGAAATTTAGTAAAATGTGACAGGTAGTACACAGACTGTACTAGCTCAGAAAACGTTTTCAGAGGCCGAAGCTGAACCAGTGACACGTGGCACGCCGTACAAGTTTGCTCTCCTGTTTTATCCCTTAAACAGGTCACGTTGCGACACTTGGCATAACTCTCTCTCAGAGAGTCCAATTGAGGTCAGACCTATCAGGATGGAAAGCTAACAGGGAGAGCTATCTCAGGAAAAGTTTTCAGAGGCCGAAGTTCAAAAAGTGACACGTGGCACACCGTACAACTTCGCTCTCCTGTATTATCCCAAAACAGGTCACGTTGCGACATTTGGCATAACTTCCTCTCAGAGAATCCAATTGAGGTCAGACCTGTCAGGATGGAAAGATGACAGGTCAGGCTACTACAGAAAAAAATTTTAGACCTTGTGGAGCAAAAATTTCGGATTTACAATAGAAACAATCAGGTACATATTTCTGTCAAAACAGAATCATTTTTGGAGCACTTTCATTCATGGATTCCGGAATTTAGGGTTTCGGAGAAAGTTAGAATTTTTGGAATCGAAATCCACGGCTGAATGCTACTCAGGAAAATTGAAATTTAGAGACCAAGATCGAATTTTTTGGTTGGGTGGAAGACCGGGCTTGATCAAACCCCACTTCGGGATTTTGATCGGAAAGATGGAAAATTAGGGCTTCAGCAAAAGTTGGAATTTTTGAAGTCTGTAACCACGGCTGGAAGCTCCTCAGAAAAATAAGAGTTTAGAGCCTTGGATCGAACCTTTTGTTTGAGAAGAAGGGTGGGCTTCATCAAACCCTAGTTCGGGATCCTGTCCAGAAGATCCAGAAGTTTCAAAGGCAATTTTGAGGGGTCAAATTTTGGAAATTCCAAAATTGAAGTATGCTAGTTTTATCAGCTCAGCAAGACATATTCTTTCATCCATTCATAAGTGTGAAATTCAAAGATTAAATTTTTAGGGTTTCTCTAGCAAACCCTAATCAAGCTCTAGATCAAGTTTCAGGGGGAGTTGAGGCTAAGGCCTTACATAAGAAGACTACAAGAAGTCTCGACAGGTATGACTTAAGAAGGCTCAGGTATGTCTTGAAATCTAATTCTTGATTAAGTTCATGATGTGTTTGTCTTCATATTATTTATTAGTACAATCTTGATTAATGTTAGAAATGTCTTCTCACCCTAGTAACAGTATGAATGCATGTGAATGATCAAAGACATTCATTGATTATGGCTATATGATTGTACTAATGCATTATGATGTTGTGTGAGGTTGATGTTGTCTACTAACAAGATACAGGTACATCACAAAAGACAAATCAGGTTCCATGACCATGAAACATGAAGACAAAGACTCATCCATAATCTTTGTTCTACTTATGAGGTATGTATGACTTTGTTATATTATGCTTCACCTATGAGACATGTAGGTTCTAGCTCAGGATCTCTAAATCATTGAAGAGATTGTTTAGGTATGTTGTACATAACCAAGTAGGTATACTAATCCAGGTTTGTTTCCCATGAATCTTACCTTGTGTTAGGATCCCTTATATAAGTATACTTGGTATGACTGGTTATGCTTATTCATAAAGTTAGTAATCAAGGGTTTATGCATATTATGTCTCTTGTCTTGATGATTTAATTAACCAGAAGAGTATTATGATCAAACAAGAATATGCATGAGTAAAAGAAGACTTCCTTGAAACCCTGAATACTAATGATCATGACTATACATATTCAAGATTATTTAGAATTAGAATATACTAATGAACGTATATTTGTGTATGAGATCATGAGGATGACACTAGTGCACACTTGAGCATGCACAGTGGTACAGAATGAATACAAGTTCAAAAGACATATAGAAGATCAAGTGGGAGGCAACCACACAAACATAAAAGATAAGTATTTGAGTTGTTATTTGAAATAGTAAATGATATTGCTTGTATGCATATTTGTATTCCTAGAATATATCATGCTGAGTGTAAACATTCATAGAGCATTGAACAGTATACTACTAATATGCATATGATTGGTAAGTTGGACAAACATTCCGTTGTTGCTTGTCTAGAATGAAACCTCTTTGCTGACATGCTGAGAGTTGTGCACACTCTCGATAGTATGTTCTGGTAGAGATGGAAGGCATCTAGATAGCCACTGTATGCATACAGGATATGGGAAAGTGTTGTGCCAAAGTATTGATCAAAATGGTTGCATAACTATGTAAATGATATCTGTATGCATAATAGGTTATCATGTCAATATGATTTGATGATTATGAAGTATTACTAATCATGTACTTCATTTTGATTTGTAGGAAAGATCATGATGAATGATGAATATTGAACAAGCGATGGATGTTAAACAAAAAATATTTTCAAATCAAACACACTATAGAAGGCTTGTGGCTAGAAGATTCTCTTAGAAAGAAGAAGAGAATCATGATGATATGTTTGCTCCAAGTGGCTAGATAAGACCATTCTCTTAATGGTGTAATTAAAGAAGAAGTGTGAATCAGGGTCTGTATGGGTTCCCAGGATCGATAGTAATTGATGAGAATACATGTGAGGATTGCATCATCCTTGAACACAAGTTCTAAAGTGAGCCGTAGACAAGTGTCTCCGAGAAAAAAGAGGGATTGTATCATCCTTGAACACTTGTTCTAAAGAGATCCGTAGATGTATGTCTTCGAGAATGAAGTTCTTGGTGAACATCTGAGGGGATTGGATCATCCCTAGACTTCAGTCCAAAAGAAGAGCCGTAGACGTATGTCTTCGAGAATGAAGTTCTTGGTGAACATGTGAAGGGATTGGATCATTCCTAGACTTCAGTCCTAAAGAAGAGTCGTAGACGTATGTCTTCGAAAATGAAGTTCTTGATGAACATGTGAAGGGATTGGATCATTCCTGGACTTCAGTCCTAAAGAAGAGCCGTAGACGTATGTCTTCGAAAATGAAGTTCTTGGTGAACATGTGAAGGGATTGTATCATTCCTGGACTTCAGTCCTAAAGAAGAGCCGTAGACGTAAGTCTTCGAGAATGAATTCCTTGGTGGATGGTGAGGGATTAAGTCATCCTTGGACGTAGGTCCTAAATGTACGGTTGAGGATTAAGTCATCCTTGGACGTAGTCCTAAATGTACGGTTGAGGATTACGTCATCCTTGGACGTAGTCCTAAATGTACGGTTGAGGATTAAGTCATCCTTGGACGTAGTCCTAAATGTACGGTGGAGGATTAAGTCATCCTTGGACGTGGTCCTAAATGTACGGTTGAGGATTAAGTCATCCTTGGACGTGGTCCTAAATGTACGGTTGAGGATTAAGTCATCCTTGGACGTGGTCCTAAATGTACGGTGGAGGATTAAGTCATCCTTGGACGTAGTCCTAAATGTACGGTGGAGGATTAAGTCATCCTTGGACGTGGTCCTAAATGTACGGTTGAGGATTAAGTCATCCTTGGACGTGGTCCTAAATGTACGGTTCAGGATTGAGTCATCCTTGGACGTGGTCCTAAATGTACGGTTGTGGATTAAATCATCCTTGGACAGTAAATCCAGTAATTCCGAAAGGAAGGATAGTCCTAAATGAATTGAGTGGATTAAATCATCCTTGGACAGTAAATCCAGTAATTCCGAAAGGAAGGATAGTCCTAAATGAATTGAGTGGATTAAATCATCCTTGGACAGTAAATCCAGTAATTCCGAAAGGAAGGATAGTCCTAAATGAATTGAGTGGATTAAATCATCCTTGGACAGTAAATCCAGTAATTCCGAAAGGAAGGATAGTCCTAAATGAATTGAGTGGATTAAATCATCCTTGGACAGTAAATCCAGTAATTCCGAAAGGAAGGATAGTCCTAAATGAATTGAATGGATTAAATCATCCTTGGACAGTAAATCCAGTAATTCGAAAGGAAATATGTCCTAAATGAGATTGAGTGGACTAATCATCCTGTAAATAGATTGGGATTGCCTCGTCCCTAAACATGGTGAGATGTCTTAAAGTGATAAGGACTAATCATCCTGTAAATAGATTGGGATTGCCTCGTCCCTAGACATGGTGAGATGTCTTAAAGTGATAAGGACTAATCATCCTGTAAATAGATTGGGATTGCCTCGTCCCTAGACATGGTGAGATGTCTTAAAGTGATAAGGACTAATCATGTTATAAATAGATTGGGATTGCCTCGTCCCTAGACATGGTGAGATGTCTTAAAGTGATAAGGACTAATCATCCTATAAATAGATTGGGATTGCCTCATCCCTAGACATGGTGAGATGTCTTAAAGTGATAAGGACTAATCATCCTGTAAATAGATTGGGATTGCCTCATCCCTAGACATGGTGAGATGTCTTAAAGTGATAAGGACTAATCATGCTATAAATAGATTGGGATTGCCTCGTCCCTAGACATGGTGAGATGTCTTAAAGTGATAAGGACTAATCATCCTGTAAATAGATTGGGATTGCCTCGTCCCTAGACATGGTGAGGTGTCTTAAAGTGATAAGGATTGATCATCATGTAAGTTGATCTGGATTGCATCATCCATAGACATGAGAGTTGTCTTAAACCGAGAGGGACTGATCATCTTGTAAGCGGATCAGGATTGTATCATCCTTGGACCTATGTCCTAAAGTGAGAGGGATTGACCATCCCGTAATTGGATCTTGTGTGTTGCAGGGTATGCTGCTATTGTGTATACTTGTATTGATGAGGATACTTGTATTGATGATATGTATACTTGTATTGATGAGGATACTTGTATTGATGATGTGTATACTTGTATTGATGAGGATACTTGTATTGATGATGTGTATACTTGTATTGATGAGGATACTTGTATTGATGATGTGTATACTTGTATTGATGAGGATACTTGTATTGATGATGTGTATACTTGTATTGATGAGGATACTTGTATTAATGATATTTATACTTGTATTGATGATGTTGTTGATCGTGATGATCTAGATGACAATGTTGTTGATCGTGATGATCTAGATGATGATGCTGCTGATCGTGATGATCTAGATGATGATGTTGCTAATCGTGTGATGACGATGCTGATGATCATGTGATGACGATGCTGATGATCGTGTGATGACGATGCTGATGATCATGTGATGACGATGCTGATGATCATGTGATGACGATGCTGATGATCGTGTGATGATGATGCTGATGATCGTGTGATGACGATGCTGATGATCGTGATGCTGATGATCGTGTGATGACGATGCTGATGATCGTGAGATGATGATGCTGATGATCGTGAGGATACAGATGTTGATGTTGCTATAGTTGTTCGAGTGTTGCAGAAGATAAAGACTCAGTACTGAAGATGTTGATGTTCCAGTATTGAAGATGTTCCAGTAACTGCTTGAGTTATTGATGATGTTGAGAAATCTTCCAATGATTTATAGATGTATCATGTATGATGTTGATGACTCCTTGCTCGTGCAGATGCTATTATAATATCCTTCTCGTTAAGGGGGAGTGTTGAGATATTGTAACTTCAAAGAATATTATATTTGTACTTTATTATTCTGTAGATGTTTCATTCCTCCTTGAAGATCTTATTGTATGTGGTAACTTGGGTTATTAGACTTCCCTAGTGGGGGTCGGCCCTGTATGTGTTATGTGGGTCAAAGGGTTATTAGACCCACCATGTGGGGGTCGGCCCAATCAGTTATAATGGGGTATTTAACCTAATGGTTAAATACGAGCCTACATGTACTTGTGTAAAATACATATCAGAGTAGTGTATAAATAGAGGAGGTGTGCTCCTCATTATACACACTCACTCACTTGAGGATAGCGCACTTGTGGAGGAGAGGTCTGCTATTATGGAGGAGGAGATCATGTCTCAGGGTTTCATCTTTGTATATTGCTGGTCATCTATATTGAGGAAGCTTTGCTGGGTTTTCTACCCCATGAGGGTTTCCCAGGATAAATCTCTGTCTCTTTTGTTTATGCTATGCTTGTTGTTTCTTCAGTGATCCTGTATATGCTATTATTGTGAAATGGAATGTAATGCTGCTATTTTCTGTCTTAGCATATTAAATCTTAACAATCTTAACATTAGGCAAGTCAATTCAAGTAAAAATAGAGTGCGGGAGGCACTCTATTTGATCATTCACTTTCTCACTCATACTCTCATTGGAGAGTGGCGCACTTGTGGAGGAGAATAAGCTACTTCTAGGAGAAGAATATCTCTTGTACTTGGGTTGTATCATTGATCTATCTATCTATGAGGAAGTTGCGGGGTTTTTCACCTTCTTGGTTTTCCCCGATGAAACTCTGTGTCTCTTGTGTGCTTGCTTTATTGTGTCCATGATTGATATGCTGTAGATATGATGTACATGTTATTATCTCAGTTAAGATCCTATATTAGATTGTAAATTATGAAAAACTAACATGGTATCAGAGCTAGCCTGAAAGAAGGCATGGTATGGCATTGATGACACTTGTTGCACTTGTGAAGCTAGGGCTTGATATATCAAAAACCAGTCATCGTAGAAATTTTGCTATAAATCCATTTTGGCAAAGTTTCAGGATCTGAAATGTTCACAAGTCAAAGATAAGATCCCAATGTACCTTTTTTCCAAAGCACAACTTCTACTTCGTTGTGCTTTGTGTTTTATGATCTGTACAATCTAGGGTTTCTACCTCTTCCAGATATCAGTCATAAACAAGTGACCTAGGAAAAAAGGTCACAACTTGGGATAGGAAACTCCAAATGAAATTTAGTAAAAAGTGATAGGTAGGGCATGGATAGTAGGTTCTCAGGTAAGGTTTTTAGAGGCCTAATTTAAACCAGTGACACGTAGCACATAGTACAGGTTCGCTCTCCTATTTTATCCCATAACCAGGTCACGTTGCGACACTTAGAATAACTCTATCTCAGAGAATCCAATTAAGGTCAGACTTATGGGGTTGGAAAGATGACAGGTCAGGCTACCAGAGGTGACAATTTTAGACCTTGTGGATTCGTAATTTTGGAGTTACACTAGAAACAATCAGGTGCATATTTCTGTCAAAACAGAATTGGATTTTGAGCACCTTCATTCATGACTCCAGGAATTTAGGGTTTCGGAGAATGTTGGAGTTTTTTGTATTGAAGACCATGGCTGGATGCTCCTCATAAAAGTAAAAATTTAGAGACCAAGATCAAATTTTTGGTTGGATAGAAGGTCGAGCTTGATCAAACCCTAGTTCAGGATTTTGATCAGAAAAATTAAAAATTAAGGCTTCTACAAAAGTTGGAATTTTTGAAATCTATGAACACGGCTAGAAGCTCCTCCGAAAAATCAAAGTTTAGAGCTTTGGATCAAAAATTTTGGTTGGGAAAAAGGGTGGTATTTATCAAACCCTAGTTCAGGGTCCTGTCTAGTGAATCCAGAAGTTTCAAAGGAAATTTTGAGGGGTCAAATTTTGCAGTTTTCAAATTCTAAGTATACCAGCTTGATCAGCTCAACAAGATGCATCTTTCTATCCTTTTAGAAGTTTGAAATTCAAAGTTTTAATTCTTAGGGTTTCTCTAACAAACCCTAATCGAGCTCGAGATCCAGTTTCTGCAAATCAAGTGGATTGGGTTAATCCTAGAAGAGAATGGATTGGTCACCTGCATAAGTGAAGAAGTTCCAGTTTTAGAGGGAGATGAGGCTAAGGCCTTACATAAGAAGATTACAAGCAAACTCGATAGGTATGAATTACGGGTATGTTTCGAAATTTGTTCATGATTAAGTTTATGATATGTTTGTCTTCATTAATATTAGTACAATCTTGATTAATTTTAGACTTGTCGTGTCACCTTAATAAAATTATGAATATTCATTGATTAGGGTTTTGACACTTATGATTGTACTAATGCATTGTGGTGTTGTACGAGGTTGATGTTGTCTGCTAACCTGAAAGGTACATCAAGAAAGACAAAGCATGTTCTAGTTCAAGAACATATGACCATGGTGACATGAAGACAAAGATTCATCCATTGTCATGGATCACATAGAAGATCTACTTACAAGGTATGTATAACTTGATTCTATAATGGTTACTCTATGAGATATGCAGGTTACTAGCACAAGTCATTGAAGAGAACAAGAAGACATTATGCGGGTATGTTAGACATAACTAACAAATATGATAACCAGGTATGTTTTTCCTATATCAAGTTAGAATCCTACTTTGTGTTAGGATCTTACACTATTGTATGGTTGATAATGATTATTCATGAAGTTAGAAATGTAAGTAATCAAGGGTTTATGCATATTATGTCTCTTACCTTGATTGATGATATGACTAACTAGAAAAGTCCTTTGGTCAAACAAGAATATACATGAGTAAAAGAAGAATTCCCTGAAACCTTGAATACTAATGTTTATTATCTGTGTTTGAAATGATCATGACTATACATGTTTAAGATTATTGTGTTTTGATAGTTTTGATATTATACTAATGAATGTATGTATGAGACCTCGACACAATGATGATACTAGTAAGTATGCATGATGATCGAGGATGGATATAAGTTCAAGGACAATTAATCCAGGAAGCAAAGATCAAGAGGGAGCACACTCCAGTAGTTCCTGTAAGGAAGCAAATATTGAGAGGGAGTCCACCCTACAACCAAACAAAGATAAGTATTCAAATTGTCATTTCTTGCATACTTGTTTGTTTAAATAATATTGTTCAATGATGTATATGCTTATGTTCCTAGACTTAGGGTGTCTATTATGCATATTAGAACAATTTCATTAACGAACATTATACTACTAATATGCATGTGATGGGTAAGTAGCCTATGGAACTGTACAACATTCCATTGCTACTTATCTAGAATGAAACCTCTTTGTTGACATGTTGGGAGTTGTGCACACTCTTAACAATGTTCTAGTAGAGATTGGAAGGCATCTAGAAAGTTACGGAATATGTATAAATGTTGTATTGAAGCATTGGCTAAAATAATTGCATGATTGTATGACATATTTCTTTATGTGTAAGAATTTGTTCTGAAAACTATGAGATGTTTCAATCATGCAATTTAACTTGCTTTGTAGGAAAGATCATATACCATCACCTACAAAAGAAGGACTACAACATTTGTTCCAGCAATGAAGTTTAAAGAAATCTATCTATTGAAGATATTGAAGAATCTGAAGTTCCCAGGATACGGGATGCAGTAATGGAAGAATGCCATGATCGAGGAGTACCTGTTGATCATGAAGAATGATATTTGGGATGTAGTCCCAAGACTTGAAGGGAAGTATGTTGTGACTTCAAAACGGATCTATAAGATCAAGCATGCTATAGATGGTAGCATAGAGAAATATAAAGCAAGGTTTGTAGCTCATGGCATCTCCCATAAAGAAGGGATTGATTATGAATGGACTTTTTGCTCCTGTGGCCATATACACTTCCATTAGATCAGTACTTGCTCTGGTTGTAGTAATGAAATGGAAGATACACTAGATGGATATCAAGATAGATTTCTTGAATGGTGTAGTCGAGGAGGAAGTGTATGTGGAGCAGCCACCTGGTTTTGAGACACATGACAGATAGTCATATGTGTGCAGGTTGAAGAAGGCCTTGTATGGCTTGAAGTAAGCTCCTAGGACTTGGTATGGTAGGATAGATAGCTTTCTATCCAGTTTGGGCTTTACCAAGAGTAAAGCGGATTCCAACCTTTACTACAAGGTTGAGGAAGGCAATCCTGTGATACTCTTATTGTATGTGGATGACCTGTTTGTAACATGAGAGGATAGATTGATTTTCGACATGAAGAGGAAGCTTGCTGCCGAGTTCAAGATGAAGGACTTGGGGATGATGAACTACTTTCTAGGCATGGAGATGGATTCTTCCTTGTACAAGGGAAGTATGTAGTAGAGATCCTGAAGAGGTTCGGGATGATGGACGGCAAGGCCATGGCCACACCTATGGCATCGAACATGAAGCTTCTGTGTGATGCTTCATCTAATCCAGTCGATGTCACTATGTATCATCAGATGATTGGGTCCTTGATGTCCCTGATGAACATGAGACCATATATTTTCTTTGCGGTGAACACATTGAGCTAGTTCCTGATGGATCCTAGAGGTGTTCACCTCGTTGCTGTAAAGCATATTCTGAGGTACCTAAAGGGTACAATTTAATTATGGGCTCAAGTATGATGCGAATCAAAAGTTTAACCTACAGGGTTATGTTGATTCAGATTGGGTAGGCAGTGCTGCAGATAGGAAGACCACTTCTGGATGCTACTTCAGTATGGGATCAGGTGTGATCTCTTGGTTTAGTAGGAAGCAGTCTTGCATAGCACTGAGTATAGCCAAAGCTGAGTATGTTGCAGCTTGTTCAGCTAGTTGTGAGGCAGTATGGCTTAGGAAGCTAGTGTCTGATTTGTTTGACCTCCAACTGAGTGCTATGTGTATATATTGCGACAACCAGAGTTGTGTGAAGTTGTCGGAGAACCCAGTGTTCAATGACAAGTCGAAGCACATTGAGCTCAAGTATCACTATATCAGGATATGGTGCAGAGAGGAGCAGTGAAGCTCCTGTATGTTGTGATGAATGAATAGATAGCCGATGTGTTGACCAAGCCGCTTGCTAGAGTGAAGTTTGAATACTTTAGAGAGAGACTTGGTGTACTTCAGATCGAGATACCTTCCAAGGGGAAGTTATGAGTCCAGAGACACATATGCACACAAGCCATTCTCACATAGTGGTAGGTTAGTCCTCCTATGGTGCAAATGTAAGGTCTAGGCAATTCTCACATAGTGGTAGGTTAGTCCTCCTATGGTGTAAATGTAACGGTTGGGCCATTCTCACTTTGTGGTATGTTAGTCCTCCCATGGTGAGTTGTAAGGGCTGGGAAGACTTTTTCGACATGGTGGTAGGTTGGTCCTCCCATGGTCGTTGATGTAATTTTTGAGATTTTTTGACATGGTGGTAGGTTGGTCCTCCCATGGTCGTTGATGTAATTGATGAGCCTTTCTGACATTGTGGTAGGTTGGTCCTCCCATGTTTGTTGATTTAAGTGTTGTGCCATTTTGACATGGTGGTAGGTTGGTCCTCCCATGGCCATCGATGTAAGTGCTGTGAGCCTTTGACATATGGTAGTAGGTTGGTCCTCCCATGATGGTGAGTGTAAGTGTTGTGTGTGTGCATCTGGGTTGTGCTCCATGGACGATGATGATGATTTGAAGATGATGATGTGATAGTATGGTACATAGGTTTTGTAGAGGCATCTGATCAATCCTGAGATGCTCTTACAGGTTTTGCAGAAGTAATGTAATCAGTCCTGGGAGATCTTGTAGGTTTTGCAGAGGCAATGTTATTAGTCTTGAGGTGTACCTACTTGATGGCTTGCTCGCTAAGATGACATGATCAGTATGATCATGAGTATCCAGATGCTACTCCATGGCCATGGACAGGTTGTGCAGTTGCATGTAAAAGATCCTGGGAGATCCGATAGGTTGAGCAGTATGCTTGTAATCAGTCATGGGATGCTCTTTCGAGGTTTTGGCTTAACACACGTAATCAGTCCTGAGGATTCTACAGTATGGCCAGTAATGATGAAGACCTACAGGTGGTGGGCCTACATCTAGTATGAAAAAGGACTGGCTCTGTAGAACTTCCTATGATGAGTAGATGAGAGATTGATTGAGAAGGCAGTAGCAGTGATGATGATGATGATGATTCGATGACGATGATCCAGAGAAGAATACTTGTGCTAGAATACATGTGTCGAGAAATACCTTCCTATTTAAGAGGGAGTGTTGATGTATTTGTAACTTCGAAATGTATTTCATATATGTAATATTGTATTCCTATAGAGATGTTATTATTCCTCTATATGAAAGTGTCGTCATTTATATTGTAAGTGTCGTAACTTATACTTGATGGGCTATTAGACCAACTTTTTGGGGTAGTCCCCGTAGAAGTCATGTGGGTTAAAGGGTTATTAGACCACCCTATTGGGGGTCAGCCCTGTCAGCATTATGTTATGTGATTAAGTTAAGGTCAACCTAGCAAAGGTTATTAGGCAAGTCAATTCAAGTATAAATAGAGTGTGGGAGGCACTCTATTTGATCATTCACTTTCTCACTCATACTCTCATTGGAGAGTGGCACACTTGTGGAGGAGAAGAAGTTGTTGCTAGGAGAAGACTATCGTTTGTACTTGGGTTGTATCATTTCTCTATCTATCTCTGAGGAAGTTGCAGGGTTTTTCACCTTCTTGGTTTTCCCCGGTGAAACTGTGTGTCTCTTGTGTGCTTGATTTATTATGTCCATGATTGATATGATGTTGATATGCTGTACATTTTATTCTCTTAGTTAATATCCTATATCATATTGTAAATTCTGAAAAAATAACATTCCTAGTACCACACCCTTGCATCGGATAGTATGATAACGGGGTATTGCTGAAAGTACTGCCATTCTTGCTTTGTCTGGTGAAGGATGATTTTCTTCTTGTCTTTCCTATTCTACTGCTGTCTCATATGTCTCTTCTTGATCTGAAATATGTCCATCTTCATCCATGCCTCCATCATACCCCTCATTATCATAAAATACTTCTATGTATTGAGCCCTTCCTTTAGTACATTTGTGCCCCGGTGTCCATGGTTGAAAGCATGTGAAGCACAATTTATTTTTTTTGAAGTTCATCCCTCTTTAGTCCTTATTTTTTATTCCTTTCAAATGAATATTTTTTCCAAGGTTTCTTAACATATCCATCCCTTTGCCAAAGTTTCTTTTCAAATTTGTAATTAGGCTTGGGAGGAAATCTCGTTCTAGGAAGCACATTTTGGAAATTCCTAGTCAAGCTCATTACATCTTTTATTGTAGTTGGCTCGTGGGATTTGACCAAACCTTTTAAGGGTTCATCAAAACCTTCAGCAAAAATCAATACCAACCTTCCCACAGATACATTAGCGACCTTTACTGATAGTTTTTGAAAGTCCAACATATATTCAATAGGGGTCCCAGTTTGCTTCAATTGAGCTAGTTCTTTGAAAGGAAATTATGGATCTTTTTGTTCAAATATTTCTAGCACCCTATCAACAAATTCTCCATATGTTTTAACCTAATAATGAACCAAGGTTTTCATGCCATGGAACCACCATTCATTGGAATCTCCTTCCAAATGAAAAATAGCCATTTTTAATGCATCATCTTCCAACATAGGATTCGGTTGAATATACGCATCTAATTTTTGCACCTAAGTATTAGCAGAATTTTGAGAGGAACAATCAAAAGTAGGAATTGGAATTTTACTAATAGCACCATTTAATTCTTTGTTTTGGAATGGACTCCTATTTTCATCCCTCCTTTTCATTTTATATATAGCATCAATGTATTGACTAAATGGTAGAACTCTTTTACATTCTTCACTCAACTCATTCCATTCGTTTGCTAGTTTACTATTATCCAACTGAACATCGGGCTCTTCTTTGGGTGTGAGATATTTAGGTGCAGTATGCCTTTGTGTGCTTTGAAATTCATCAGTTCTATTATGGGGTCCTTTACTTGAGAAAAAATGCTCACCCATGTTCTTCCTTTCTCCTGAGTGTGAACCACTGTTATCTCCCATCATCCCTTTGCTTGCAAGTTGGCTACCCAACAATTTGAATCCTTTCATCATTTGTCTACTCATCTCTAGCATACCTATGATAATCCCATAAAAACATAGTTTTAAGGCTGCAACAAGTTCCTCTTTATGTCTTGAATTTTCATCCTCGTCTCTACCCATGTTTTTAACAAAAGGTTCATTTTCCTCGACTACCTCTTCTTCAACTAAAACCTCTTCAACTACTGGTTCAATGGGTGGTGGTTTATTTTGGTGACTTCTTGCTCAGTCCATTAGGGTCCAAGAACATGCTTTTATACCACTTGTAAAGTCCCTTTTTCAATTTTTATAAAAATGCCCAATCTTTCAATTTTTTTCCCAATTTCGACCCTTTACTAATTTTGATGCCTAGGTCCCAATTTTGCCCCAAATGCTCCCAAATATTCTGAGAATGTATGTGACTAATGTTAGGAATTTAATATTATTTTCATAGATGATATATTTCCACCAAAATACCTCTGCAAACTCTTTTAATATTCTGGACCAAGTATGCAATTTTACTAGTAAATTGGGGTTCAAATCCCCCTGGGTTAAGTACTGAAAATGGCTTCCCAAATGACTCCCAACCCACTCGAATTTCTCAACAAATGTAGGGGATATATCAAGAATTTTATTAAGTTCCAAAATGCACCATTCATTAATTATTATGTCTATTCCAAACCTCTCCCAAACAATAGCGAAGAATCACTAATTCGACCCTTGGGGAAATGGCGCCAAATCTTCTTCAAATGCAAATAAACTGAGTATAATGGCTTCAAATGCTCACGTACTGAATATGAAACTTGTAATACACATCAATGGAAGTCCATTAATCACAAATATATAAGAGAAACACTCCTTTATTCAAAATTATCATCATTATAATGGCATACATCAATGTAGTGGGGAAATGGACATTGTTTGCTCATTAATCTTCATTTTTACATACAACCACTTAGTATTTCGACCTGAGACATTCTAAACATGAAGAAAAGAGTATGTAATGATTATTACAATCATAAATACATCAAGAGAATCTATCCCAAGAAGCACAAGATCTCACTAAAAATGCCCTCCCTCAAAGAGTATGAATATGCTTTCAAAACTGGAAATGGTTGAGAAATGGTGTTGCACTAAAAAAAACCACGAGAGGCCCTGTAGATGATGTCTGAAAATAAAAATCCATTAAATCTCCATGAAATACCTGAGTGGCCTCTCCAAACACCAACTTGGATGGGAATCTTTCACCCTTAAAATTGGCTAAGGCAAGAAACTAGTCATCCACTAGCTCTCTCTTCACAAATGCAATTTTTCTCAAATCATCAAAATCCATTCTCATACTTGATTTCTATATTTTATATCCAACATTAGCCTTCTAAGGGTTGAATTCCTCCCATTAGCTTCTAGAGATTTCCACTTATGAAATATTCCACAATTGCCACTTGTCTCCTAGTTTCCAACCTTCCATCTTCTCCCAATTCGAGTAGGAGTGTCTTTTGATTCTCCAACTCCCATGAGTGCCTTACTTGAGCCTATTTTTGGGGATGACATGTCATAATGGTCTGATGTCAGAAGTCAGATCTGAATTTTTTCATAGATGTCATAGATGCTCCATCATTGTTGTCATAAGACTAGGGAATCTAGCCCAAGTGTCCACTATCTTCCAATTTGACTCTTCCTCTTCCATGGAGGTTACCATTCCATCCCATTTCGACCTAAGATGATCCATTCCATGTGTATGCTTTACCAAATCACCCAATATTGTTTTCCTTCCCATGGATTCAAAATGGCAAGAGAGATTTGTCATGTTGCAGTGAGAAACTAGGCTACTGTGGGTCCCACGTCCTCCAAATATATTCAAAACCATTTTCCACCTAGAATTTATCTTGAATTTATTTATTCAACCTATTTATTAAATAATTGAACCCTTCTAATGTCTAAACATTATTTATTAGCTTCCTTATTGCAATTCTGCATGTGCCCATTCAACCTAGGAAACTAGTAGGATTGATGGGATTGTCTTACTATGCAATTATTTGAATGGGGACATTACACATCCCGAAAGCCATATCTCCTCTCCTCTAATAAATTTTTGATGTACTCCAACCCCTGACTGGAACCCCCCCCATCGACACATAGACCATGTTATTACCATCATCTCAGGTGTTGCTTTACCCAATGCACCTACATCATGCCTTGCTCCACCAAAAACAGAGGAAATTGAAAAGAAGTTGACTAAACTAAGCAACTCAGGACACATTCAAACCTCATCATCTCCTTGTGCTTCCCCATCCTTCATAATCCCTAGGAGGACACCACAGAAATGCACCTTGTCACTGATTATCGGGCCCTTAACGAGACCATGGTGAAAAACCGCTACCCCCTACCTCGGAATGAGGAGTCACTTGACACCCTAAAAGGTGCTAAATGGTTCACTAAGTTGGATTTGATAGCAGGATACCCTTAGGTTCGAATGAACCCAACAGTTGTGTGGATGACAACACTTAAGAGCAAATTTGGTCTTTTCGAATCGAAGGTCATGCCTTTTGGCCTGGCTAATGCCCCGCCACCTTCATGAGACTCGTCAATGATATTTTCTTGAAGCACTTGGGTTCACCATTTGAGATTGAGTCAGATGCCTCACAGTATTTTTTTGGCGCAATGATTAAGCAGGGAGGACATCTTGTTGCTTACCACTGAAAATCTCTTTCATATGCTAAGAGAAACTATAGCACCTATGACAAGGAATTCTACAGCCTAGTGCAAGCTCTCACACAATGGCACCATTATCTATTGGCATGCAATGGAGAAACTCCATCTCAAGCATAGTGGATGACATCTCAGATGAGGCAACGTCGGTTTCCTCATCTTCTCATGGAAGCAGGGGATAGTTCCAGATCTAAACAGGGGGGAATTGGTCCACCCCTTGGTTCCACCTTCACGCTCAACACTATGTTCGCTACCTCCACAACCTTCCATGACCTAGATATTCACTCCATCCTTCATGTTGTCTTCACCCACTCTCCATGTAGCCTTCACGCCTACCTTCACTCCCTTCTTTCGCGCTACTCCATACCCAACCTACACGCATTATTTACTCCCTTAACCTTCATGCTGGGTGACTCATCCTTTGCCCCCTCCATCCTTCACGTGGTCTACCCATTCCATTCTCACACTGCCCTTCACTCCTAGCTCCATCTCTCCCCCACGTAGCTCCATATCCTCCTTCATGCTCCCATTCATCCCTAGCTCCATCTCCTCCTTCACGCTACCATTCATCCCCAACTCCATATCCTCCTTCATGTTGTTCCATCCACGCTCCACCTGCACGTTGCTCCACTTCTCTAGATCTCCGCGCTCCGTGCAACTCCCAAGCCAACCTTCAGGCTACTCCACTTCTCTACATCTCCACGCTGCCTGCAACTCCCAATCCATCCTTGACTTGCTCCACTTCTCTAGATCTCCATGCTTCCTGCAACTCTCAAGCAATCTTCATGTTGATCTCTCTTTGAGCTTTCATGCATCCTGCAAACCCTAGCTTTCATGTTGCGTGCAACTCCATTCTTACTTTCCCTTTTCATGCCCCCTTCTTGTAACACATATTCTCCCCCCTTTTGATTGTGAATTTGACTTACAGAGAGGAGAATAAGATGTGTTCTATCCAAGGAGGGCGCCTATCCTGGCTTCTTGAGTAGCTCTAGAATGTGTTGCGCTCATACCTCTCCAAAACAGGAGATCAATACACATGGCCCCCTCTTATTAGTTGCTTACATAGCCATTTTTTTTGGTATTTTATTGCAATATTAATATTTATAGCATTTTAGAATGCTCCATGGCTTAATATCACATGGGTAATGTAATATCAAATACTTGCCTTTTTAAATAAAAAATCCAAGCATTCGCTAGAGGGGACTTGGCCTTAAGCTCCATGCTAAGAAAACATACATCACATGCATACAATATTTACATTAAAAGCCAATATTTCCTAAGGGTGAAAATGAGGGTATTACAGCGCAGTTGAATCAATGTCATCTCAAAGCGGCAGGTAGTTAAATTCATGGAGCTGGCGGGTTGCCAGCAATACCAGTCACACTATTGTTTGGACTTGGGTTGGATGACCATCATGCTCGTCATTAAATTCCATCATGCCATGCAATAGCACCCCATCCGGGGTAAAAATACAATCATTGCAATAGGGACTGAAAAAGAGCATCATGTCACTTACAAGGATTGAACATGGGTGGGGAGGGAAACAATCATTCAAAACAACCACCCAAACTATAATGAATGGACATAAGACCCACTTCTATTAGAAGGATATATATATATATATATATATATATATATATATATATATATATATATATATATATATATATATATCAATTTCTTTTAAATTAAAATAAAATTATCTTTAAATAAAATAAAATTTTAAAATAATTAAAGTAAATCTAAATAATTAGATTATTACTATTTAAGATCTTGCATAATTGTAATAATTCATCTATTTATGTGAAAAATGTAAAGTATAAAATAATTTACAATAAACTAAGAGACCCACTTCTATTAGAAGGATATATATATATATATATATATATATATATATATATATATCAATTTCTTTTAAATTAAAATAAAATTATCTTTAAATAAAATAAAATTTTAAAATAATTAAAGTAAATCTAAATAATTAGATTATTACTATTTAAGATCTTGCATAATTGTAATAATTCATCTATTTATGTGAAAAATGTAAAGTATAAAATAATTTACAATAAACTAAGAGAAGAAAAACATGAATGGTAACCCGATCATAACTCTAAATATATATATATATATATATATATATATATATATATATATATATCAATTTGTTTCAAGTTAAAAAATATTTATTTTTAAATAAAATAAAATTTTAAAATAATTAAACTAAATGTAAATAATTAAATTATTACTATTTAATATCTTGTATTATTGTAATAATTCATTTATTTGTTTCACTGAAAAATGAAGTATAAATTAATTTACAATAAACTAAGAGAAGAAAAGCATGAATGGTAACCAGATCATAATTCAATAGAAAGAAATAGAAATATTTAAATAAGTTAATTCAAGATATAAATTACTAAACGCTATTATGAAATTTGACGTGGGCATCTTAATATTTTTACATTAAAAAAAAAATTGTTTTGATAAAAGTTCTACTTTTGATTAGTAATAAGAGAATAATAAATATCTAAAAGAAAATAAAGAGATAATTCTATTTTTATTAGTAATAGGTGAACAATAAATATGTAAAAGAAAATGAAGAAATAATTCTATTTTTTTATTACTAATAGGAGAATAATAAATATCTAAAAGAAAATGAAGAAATGCAAATTAAAATAAAAATAGAAATACTTAACACAATCATGAGGTTGCAATATATTCCTCTCCTTCTCCAATGTACATATTCTCATTACCACACAATATTAAGAAACATTTAATTTTGGGTTTCTTATATGCCTCGATGAATGTACTTATAATTTTTTTTATGAACATAGATTTTTTTTTAATATTTTATGTTTAAATGTAAATTAAATTTAATATTTTGTGTGGAAATGTAAATTAAAAAGAGATGTAATTTAAATTTTGAAATAATATTTTAAAAAAATTAATTAAATTTTATGTGAGATTAAATTGTAATTTTATATCAAACTTGGTTATATATGTATAGGATAAAATTTTAGTGTTATTTTTTTTGATACTATGTAGTTTAAAAATATAAAGTATATTCTAATATTGTTTTTAATTGATTAAAATCTTATCAACTATTCAAAACTATAAATTATTATTTTAAAAGATTAGTAATTTGCAAACCATAAATTGATTATTTCAAAAGATAGTGTACATCATGGTAGGATTTTTCTTTCTCTCTCACATATAGAGTTAATTAGATCAATATATAGTTTATTACACATTATGTATTTTAATGGTAAATAGAGATTAATTTTAGGAGGTAAAACACTTTATATTTTATATAAAAACTATATACCTACTAAAATTTTATTCTTGAATTTTTTTTGTACAAAAAGGCATCATCCAAACCACAAAATTTAATTTAATAAAAGAGAAATTCCAAAAAATCAAAAAATAAAGTAAAGTTGAAAAAAATTGAGCTAAAAGATTTTTTTAAGTCAAAATCACATTTTACAATAATCTAGACAAACAAGTGTGATCATCACCAAATCTAAGTTTGATAAAAAAAACAATTGAAAAATCATCTACGTGTGAGTATCAAAAACTATATATTTACTTGGTTGGGTACATGATTGGAATTTGATATCTTATCTTGCCAACAATAAAAAAAATTATGAGATGTTTATTTTTAAATATTGTCTTTGATTTTGACATTAATCTTAGTGTTACTTGTCATAATGGTAGAAAAGATAGAAAATTTACGAAAATAGACAAATGAAATTTTGTTAAATTTTCATTTTTAACTGTCCTGCACCTTTGCACCATTGTATATTTAGATAAAAGCTACATTGTGAGCAAGTGCATCAATAATTTTTGTAGACATTAATATTTTATTAAAAATAATTTTAAGTTAACTTGGTATGTGGTACCCTGGGGTTGATATATGGAGGGCATTAATAAGGATTTTTTTTAAATGGATGATTGTTCTATAAACTATCTTAATTTGCTTTGGTGCTTCTCATAATGTTACAACAAAAGTGTACAAGTGCAACAATAGAGTTGAAACACATCTAAAAAAACATTTGTTAAAACCTTCCATTGCATTCATTCATTACAACCCCCTCTACAATAAAGAAGGGAGACGTAGTTCCACATAACCCTGTAATTGGTGTTTTCCTTATATTGGATATTATACCCATATACTGTGTCATTCATTTATGCGATCAATGTTATTCTAATGCATTTATGTTGTTGTTTTTGTCACTATAGTATAGTTATATACTAAGATCTATCATCATGACAATGTTTCTATAAATGTTGGACCTCACTCTACCCATAGATCTTAGTTTAATTACAATGTTTGGACCTCAAAGTGCCCATAGATCTTAGTTTAATTACAAAGTTTGTGATTGTTATAATGTGCATTACATTGGAAAACATATATATTATAGGACATAAAACCATGATTTGTTCATCATAATACAACATCATCTTATGTAATGCACACTATCAATATCATAATATTCATGTATTTATAAATGAAGTATCATTCTACAAAATTTCCAATACCATATAATAAACACTATAAACATAACTTTCACTTTATAAAAGAGACTCAAGAATTCTTCATGTAAGCAAAACTAGAGGGTCAACTTAGCCTTGATCATTTTGACCTTGTATATCTTACAAGACAATTTTCCTTCTTAGAAGCTCAATGCATCAATATCTCTATCATTAATAATGACAAAAAATCTTAATCCAATGCACTTGTCTTATCATTCTGAATCATAAAGAATAGAAAAACCATTTTTTTATTCTCACCATATGAGACCATTACATCCGACCATACCTACACACACATCATGCGGTCACTAGCTTTGATTGGTGTGAAAAATAAGTTGTATTGAATAACTCATCTCATTATTAATTTCTTTTGTCTAATGAGATAAAAATAAGTTGTTTTAAGTAACTCATCTTATTACTAGTTGATTAGTGTAGCATAAAACAAATTTAATTTCCTAGATGATAAGTTTATGATATATCAAATTTAAAATTAATTTTAATTTTTAAAATTTTAAATCATATAAATGATTAAGTGTTTTCTCATCCCAAAGAAAATATGTTTTCCACATTTGTGATGGTTTAGTATTTTTTCCATCTAAAAAGAAAATATGTTTTTCTTGATAAAGATGTTTTACCATACTTGTAAATAACATTTTTAATATATTTGCTTAAATAAATTAATATATTTTATAATGGTTTGTTATCAAACATTATTTGTGATGATCAATTTAGATAATTTCTTGAAGTAAAGTTTAATAAGATTTTATTTTTCTAAAATCTTATTAAATTTAAATAATTGCACTAATAGGTATTTATATCTTAGAATCTAGGTGGAGGACTATCTATGTTTTTTAAAATTTCCAAATAATAATCTTAACTTATGGATGGATAACATATAGACAACTCATTTAACTAAAGAAGGTAACATGCATGGAGAAGAATAATTGATTAGAACTAAGCATGGAGAACAAGTAAGAGATAACTTATTCACGGCACTTAACTTGTGACCTATGGTGTTCACATAACATTTTTCTAATTTGATTTAGTTTTTAAAACATTTGGAATTTGACTTCATCAAGTTATTCACCCTCTTGTCTAAAAACGTAAGAATGATCTAAATAATCTCTAAACTATAATATTTAATTTTATATAAAGTTATCTTTAAAAAAATATTTAATTTTATATACATTGATCTTTAAAAAAAATTGTATTTAAGAATGTTAACATTTTTTTGTTGTCTAAAATAATTTATTTTTTTATAATATTAGATTTATAATTAGCTCTTTGATCTTTATTGACATTATTAGATTAGAAAAAACCTAATTACCTAAATGCTTAAAATAATGGGCTAATAATTAGTAAGAAAAAAGACTTCAAATCTTACTAAAGACCTATAGTATTAAAAAATTAACAAAACTTAACCATTTATAAATACCTTTAAGTTATAATTTTAAATAAAAAATATTTTATTATCAATAAATCATTTTATCTTAATTTTATACATATGACTAGATGTTAATAATGACTACTATTTAATTTCATATTGAAAAAATATATTATTAAAAATCTAAAAAATCTATTTTAAAATATTAATTTTTTTATTAAATTTTAATTTTTAAATGTATATAAAAACATTAAAGAAAATTTATCACCATTAATAAAAAGAAAATGAACTCTATAACAAATATTTCAATAAAATAAAATAAAACCGAATCATAACATAAATAATAAAATCAAACCATCACTGATAATCATGACTAACTAACCCTATGTCAGAAAATGAAACTCCTCTTTGACCCAATCATTTCATTTCACACATTTGTTTTTTGTCATTGCAACAATTAATACCGGAGGAAGCTGAGAAAAACATCAAACTTAACTTTTAAATATCCGAAATATCGAACGTGGAGGCCATGATTCAAAACCTCTAACTTTTAAAAATCCGAAATATCCGACGTGGAGGCCATGATCCAAAAACCCCGTTACAAAACGATGATGATAGAGCGTTGTCAGAATATAATGGAGCGTAGATCGAAATGACAAAAGCATTTTAAGTAGCCGTTGTATGATAACCAAAAAGCTAATGTTGATAGAGCGCTGTCAGAATATAATGGAGCGTAGATCGAAATGACAAAAACATCTTCAGTAGCCGTTGTATCATAACCGTATTCTTGATCCAAAAAGCTAATGTTGATTAATCAAATGAAAAATCCTTTTAATGGAATGGGATGAGATCCAAGGCTGAGCGTGCAGTTTCAAATTCAAACAGTTACTCATGTTTCTTGAATTTGTTTGTTAATAAATGTTTCTTGAAAACGTTTGTTATTGTTATTTGCTTGGAGATTTGAAAGTCGAGGAGGTATTAGGGTTTCCTTGGACGCAGCCACTGTTGAGGATAGAATTTCTGTGTTCGCAGCTCCAGATGGTGCTCTCCTGGGAGACGAAAGAAGTTCAAATGGTCGATCTATTACGAGTTTTGGGCAGCATTTGTAACTTTAGCTTGATAATATGGAAAGCCGCCTGTGGTCTCCTGCTCTCTTTTTCCTTCTGTAGACTGCGTCGGGCCATTGCTCCCTTCGGCATACCTCGACCCCTGAGATCCTCGCGTATCCGGTCGAAATTGACAAGGCTGGAATTGACTCGATCGGACGCTACCCCAAACGAGTTCCCCATCATATTAACTATTAAGTTTATTACAGGTATCGCGTTTTCAACAGGTATGAACTATTAAGTTTTAATTGTTTTACATATGCTGAATTACTTGTATTGATTATATTAAGGATAAACTGATTGTATTAGATCCTATCATGAATATAGCGAAGGGTAGCTATATGTCCTGGGTTGAACTTTACATGTTATTACAGACGGAATCTGATTTTTTTCCACACTTCTTATTTTTGAAAGGACACTTTGTTATAATGTGGATCGTATTTCTGCGTATTCTTTATTCTTTTTCCCATTTCTTATTGTTGACAGGACACTTTGTATATTAAAGTTTCACCGAGATCAGTCCTTCCCATTTCTTATTGTTGACAGGACACCCTGTACATTATAGTTTCACCGAGATCAGTTTATTTTTCCATTTCTTTTTTTTTGAAGGGACATTCTGTAAATTTTGTAACCTGGATCGTATCTCTGCGTACTCTTTATGTACATAAATAAATCTCAGAATCTCTGAATATTTCTGGGTATTCCTTAGGTCCGTAAATCAAACTCAGAACCATCAGATAAAGTTTCACCGAGATCAGTTTTTCCCCATTTCTTATTGTTGAAGGGACACTCTGTAAATGATTATATCCTGGTTTCACCGAGATCAGTTTTTCCCCATTTCTTATTGTTGAAAGGACACTCTCTAAATTGTTATAATCTGGATCGTATTTCTGCATATTCTTTATGTCGGCAAACAAATCTCAGAATCATCGGATAAAGGTTCACTGAGATCAACCCACTTTTGTACTCTGACTGTATTCTCCTTCTAATTTTTTCAGAGTTTCAATGAATGGGTCAATTGAGACTTACTGTACTTTCCTCCTCTCAGAACCGATTGAGATTTACTGTACTTTCCTCCTTATGATCTTACATCCTCATCTCAGAACCGATTGAACCGAGTTTTCATTAGATCAACCCATCTGTTCTTGTCTGGCTGCGTTATACTCTTCAGCTCTCAAAAGAAAAACCGCTGTATGTTTCATACGTCCTTATTTAAAAGTCAGAGTCGACTGAACAGAACTTCCGTTGGAATCGATCCACTTCCTTATTCATTGGCCACGCTTTCCTGAGTGAGTTCTTCAGCCTTCAAAGGGAAAACAACCATCCTGAAACCCACCTGGTATTTCATATGTCTGTATATAAAATCTTGAGATCCATCTGGATTGAGATCCATCGGACGATCGATCCTGGTTACGTTTCCTTATTTCTCTATTATCAAAAAAAAAGAGAGAGATCATATTGTAGGCGGATTGAGTATTCTCATAATCACACTCAAAGGAAAACTCTGAACCAATATGGACCGAACCTTCAATTGATTCACCTTCTACGGATACGTTTATCCTTCAAATGTCCATAAAGAAGATCCTTCTGAAGTCAATCGTCCTTCAATCCTTGTACATCGATTACTTTGTTTGTAAGTCGGTCATATAGTCTACTCCAATCAAAGTGCAATGGGTCTCTGGTGTGATTTATATTGTCATATATTGTGTCCGCCCTTTGTACTCACCAATCTCAGTAAATGGATCCTTTTATATGTAGCATTAATTATAGATTTCTGTTTATGATCTATAAATGAATAACATAATGGATTTTGAATAGCAGGGAGGTGACCAAGGAATTTTGAATAGCAGGGAGGTGACCAACGAATATGGAAGAGACTGGTAGATCTTGGGTTAGAAGAATCCACTGTGAAAAACGCTGTGGGACGTGAGAATTTGGAAATGGAGTTGAAAATACAGACATGACATGACATGACAGCTCAAATGTACTCAGCATGCCGTCAACCGGAGATGGAGCTGGAAGTGCTACCTCATACAGACATGACATGACTCACGCTTATCATCCACATCAGCGACCAACTACAGGTAACTAGTTCGTCATGCAGACATACAAGTTTTTCTGAATAATTATTGTCTCTAGAGTAGCCGTAAATATAAGTTGAGGTCAATATGATAAATGAATAATTAGATACATGATGAGTAATTAGATACAGGTAAATAAACTTTTCCTCTTTCATTTGTTCTTGAGTCTTTAAAAGTTAGATACATGATGAATAATTATATGAATATTGTCCTTTTTCATACTAGATTTCAAGGTGGAGAGGCAAATTTTGTGCTTCAGCAGTGATGAGGGAACTTTGCCAGTTTATTATACTTTTATCCTTTTATTTTATACTATATTGTTCTCAACAGGAATATAGCAAAATGTAACCGTACTCCTCCAATATGTATCAGAACTCCTGGAATGGGATCCGAAGGTTTGTGTCATGTTATATTGATTAGATTTGCTGTTATATTTTTCCTTTCAGAATAGATTTGCTGTTATATTGATTGAAAAAAGTTGTTAATGTTAATGGATTTCAGATATGTTATAATTTGGTTTGTTTATTTTGTGCAGTAATATCCGTCCAATCTGCACATGTGTATTACATTGTGATTCTACGAAGGGCACATGGTGCCATTCTCTCTCTGGTGAGGGTCAGCTTCTTATGGTATGCTTATATTTTGTTTATAGCAAATGTTTAGCTTATATTTTGTTTATAGCAAATGTTTAGTTGTGTATTAATAGTTTTGTTTTATTTTCTCTTTAGATACGATAGTTTAGATATGATAGTTTCATAATTTTAGGATTTATTTATCTTTCTTACTTTTTATTTTGTTCTTTTACTGTGATATATAAACACTATTTTATTCATGCACCCCTTGTTCAAATTGTTGGACAGAAAGTTGGACTTATTCGATTTCATGTTCTATGATATTCATATGGCTGGATGATTGCAAAGAGATCTGACTTTACTCTATTTCAACTAGGTATATTCATTTTCTTTATATGATTAATAAAAAGAAAAAAATCATTAAATCAAATTAATAATTTATTTTTGATATAATCTTTTTTATAGTTTTTATTTTAGAAATGTATTTTATATAACTATGTATAAGAAAAAATATGAAAAAAATGCATAATTAAACTAGATTTGACACATTATTTTTGTTATAAATGCCTGTTCTCATTAAAATTTTATGTTTATTAAGCCAAAGAATATCAAACCTAACTAACTCTCTTCTTGGATTGCATTTTTCATTTTGATATTTTCATCAATTGCGTAGAAGGGAGTGAATACAGATAAACTCGATTTAACCTCAACACCAACCTACCAAATCTTATTAATCATGGTTCCACTGGTATTTAACCTCTCCGACTACTGAATTTTCAAAGCCCAGGCGAAGAGATATAGTGTTCATAATTTTCTGAAATACAATAGGAGCGAAGAGATTTAGAGTTTAGATTTTAAAGAAAACTCACAAGTAAGTCCTTTATTAGTAATTAAGTGATAATTATATATTACTTTTATTATTAAAATGCAAGTGAATGAATTAATTTTTTTCTTAAAAATAAGTGAAAGATTAGATCAACTTGTATTTGTCTGCTTAAAAGATAGATTGAATTGGTTCAGTAACCAACAAACAGTTTTAGATTTGTGTGTTCGATACCATAAAATGCACCATCTAAAAAGTTCAGTAAAAATCATGTTCTAGGAAGTATGGTTGTGGCTGGATGGATTCATCAGTTTAGTTATTTTTATGGGTTGCTGGATGGATTCATCAATTTATTTATTGTTTTTTTTTCTAGTGCAAACTTCCCTGTCCCGCGTCAATATTGAAATATTCCATATTACCTTTTTCCATATTTTTTATATATTCTGTATAGTTTATATGATTAGAATATTTGTTAGAATATCTGATTCTTGTAGAGACCCTAAATCTGAATTTAAATCTAAATAAAACAAATAATGTTATTACAATCCAACAATCTCATCACAGAATCATTTCGCCTTTCCTCCTTGATGAAAATTATATGAAGAAAAGTAAAAAGGCAAAGCTTAATCCATTTTATTAGTAAAAGCAAATAATCTCATTACGGAAGCCTTTCTTTTTTAATGAAACCTATACCAAGAAGAAAGGTAAAAAGGAAAAGGTGATGATCCATTTCAGCATGGCAAACCTTTCAAAATGTCAATGTCCACTCTAACGGAAAAGATTGGTTATTCCACGTCCATGTTCTCTTTAGGTTGATCGTTATCATATATGTAATTACAATTAAGAAAATTAATAAAAGGTATAAATTTACTTTTTTCATATGTTTTTATCCATTAACTTTTTTCTTTAGTCTAAAATTGAAGAGTATAACTTTGTTTTTTTTCATTTTCTTAATTATGAATTTGTGTTAAATTTATATTTATCAAGTTGCCTAATATTATTTATCTTTTATGTATTTTTTTTAAATATAAATTTAAGTTATTTATATTTTTAAATTTTGTATTTTAAATTTACAATTTATTTAACTTTGTCTATCTTCTAGTTTTATTCATTTTTTATATTTGTAAAATTTTCATCTGAATTTAAATTATTTATATTGTTACATTCTATATTTTAAATTTATGATTTATCTAATTTTGCTCATCTTTCATACTTATAAAAATTTTCATAATTTTTTATTATTAATTTTTATAATTTTTTTATTAAAAATAATGAAATTTTCATAATTTTTTACTACTAATGAATCTATATTTCTCCATTCAATAAATTTTGTTAATATTTTAAAAGTATCACATTTATGTAGTTGTGCTCATCTTTATACTTGTAAGGAGCATTGTGAAATTTTCATAATTTTGTATTACTTAATTTTTCATATTGTTTCCATATATATAGTTAAATTTTCATCTAAATTTTTAAATCCAATCAATTTTGTTTGTATTTTGATGTGCATATTTTTAGTAGATGTAAACTTTGTTGTAATTTACCTTTGACTTGGTAATTTGTCAATGTTAATAATGTATAGAGCTAATCACATGTCATATAATACCTACATTCTTGTTCACATTCTATATATTTGCTAGCATATCTAAAGATACTTATTCTTTTTTCTAATTTTAGAAAAACATCACCAACTCCCAATAAGTTAGTAGTTTGGTTTGCTTTATGTTAGTAAATAAATTTGTTTAAAACTGTTGTTAGTAATTGATTTTGCAAAATATTAGTAATTGAGTTTGATTGGACTTGGGTTTTTATGCATATTTTATTATATGATAGTATATTGAATTTTTTTGATTGAGTTTGCAAAATATTAGTAGTTGAGTTTTAATGAAATTGGTTTTATATACATTTTATGATATCATATTATATTGATTATTTTGTTGTGGGTGTTGAAAAAGTTTAGACTTTTGGTAGATTATAATTGTTATCTTGTTTATTTTAATGATGGTAAAAGAAAACTTATTTTTTGTTAATAGTTGATGATATATTTCTTATATATATATGAATTTAATTAAATTATTTAACTCATAATGTGATTGTAGCAAATATTTATTTTATGGATACTAAATTGTATACATTTTTCTTATATTGTTTGCATTAGTATGTTGACCATAGGGATTCTATTAAAGTCTTGTGTAGAGTGTTTTCAAAGGACCATTTTGGAAAATTGCCTAGAAACAATTTTTAACTCGGTATCTTGACACATGTGCCTTTGTTGTAGCTGGGAACTGGGACGCCATTGCGCTAGTAATAGGTGGAGGGAGGTAACTCCCTGAGAAGCCCTCCTAGTATGCCCCAAGTTGGGTGGTCGACCATGTATACACAAGGTTTTTAAAGTTGTCTAACGAGGGACCCCCCTTTGTTGACACTCTATTCATGCAACCTAGGAGTTAGGATATCTTTCCTTGGTAATTATAACACCCTCTATTACTCCATACCCTTAATCACCCACACCCTCCCCCATTGTCTCTCTCACCCCAACACTCTCTCTCTCCACCTAACACCAAAACCCTCTCTCTCCCCCAACCCCCTAACACCCCCCATTCTCTCTCTCTCTCTCTAACCCCCAGACCCTCTCTCTCCCCCAACCCCCTAATACCCCTCTCCATTTTCTCTCTCTCTCTCTCCCCGCCTAATCCTTCCCCCCCCCTCTCTCTCTCTCCCTCTCTCTCTCTGTATATATATATATATATATCCCTCCTCTCCCTAACCTTTACTAACCCCCTCTCTCACTCTCTCACCCCTCTACACCTCCCTTAACTCTAACACCCCTTCCTCCTCCTCCTCCTCTCTCTCTACCCACTTTCTCATAACCATTACTAACCCCCACTCTCACTATTTCTTCACTCTAGTCCTTTACCTACACCTAACCCCCTAACACCCACTCTTTCTCAGACTCTCACTACGCCTAACTTGCCATGTATCTCCCTAACATCATGCATACTCTCCTTAACCCCCCCTCTCTCTCTCCTACTCCCCCTCCCCCTAACGCCCCCCCTCTCTCTCTCCTACTCCCCCTCCCCCTAAACCCCTTTCTCTCTTTGTCTCTCCTAATTCCCCTCCCCTTACCTCCTACCACCCACCCCTCTGTCTCACCCCCAACCCCCTACAATCCTCTCTCTCTCACCCACAAACACCCTTACTCTTCCATTTACCACTGACCCCCCTTCGACCATGTTTCTCTTTTACCCTTACTAAAACCCTCTATTACTCTCTCACAACCCACTTCACCACGTACCGCTAACCCCCCCTCTCTCACACACACCTTTTCCCCCTTACTAACCCCTTCTTTCACTCTTTCTCTCTTCTCTTCCTCCACTGAACTCACACACACCTTTTCCCCCTTACTAACCCCTTCTCTCACTCTTTCTCTCTTCTCTTCCTCCACTTAACTCACACACACCTTTTCCCCCTTACTAACTTCTTCTCTCACTCTTTCTCTCTTCTCTTCCTCCACTTAAACCTATCCCCCACCCCTCTCTCTCCCCTAACCCATTAACACCCCCTTCTCTCTCTCTCTCTCTCTCTCTCTCTCCCCAACCCCCCTCTCTCTCTCTCCACAACCCCCCTCTCTCTCCCTCGACCCCTAACTCCCACACCCTCTCTCTCCCCCAACACCCTAACACCCCCCATTCTCTCTCTCTCTCTCTCAATATTCCCCCTCTTCCTCTCTCTCTCCATCCCTCCTCTCCCTAACCTTTAATAACCCCCTCTCTCACTCTCTCACCCCGCCACACCTCCCTTAACTCTAACACCCCTTCATCCTCCTCCTGCTCTCTCTCTCCCCACTTTCCCATAACCATTACTAACCCCCACTTTCAATATTTCTTTACTCTACTCCTTTACCTACACCAAACACCCAACCCCCTAACACCCCCTCTCTCTCACACTCTCACTATCCCTAACTTGCCCTATATCTCCCTAACATCATGCATAGTCTCCCTAACCACCCCTCTTTCTCTCCTACTCCCCCTACCCCTAACCACCCCTCTCTCTCTCATACTCCCCCTCCCCCTAAACCCCTCTCTCTTTGTTTATCCTAATTCCCCTCCCCTTACCACCTACCACCCACCGCTCTCTCTCACCCCCAACCACCTAGCACCCCTAATCCTCTCTCTCACACACACAAACACCCTTACTCCTCCATTTACCACTAACCCTCGCCCCACCCTCTTTCTATTTAACCCTTACTAAACCCCTATATTACTCTCTCACAACCCCAATTCACCCCGTAGCTTTAAGCCCCCTCTCTCTATTACATGTTTTCCCCCTTACTAACCCATTCTCTCACTCTTTCTCTCTTGTATTCCTCCACCTAAACCTATCCCCTACCCCTCTCTCACCCCCCAACCCAATAACACCCCGTTTTCTCTCTCTCTCTCTCTCTCTCTCTCTCTCTCAACACCTAACCCCCCCCTCTCTCTCTCAACCCTCTAACACATGCCCCCACCTCCATTCTCTATATCTATCTCACACACATGCCTCCTAATCCTTCCCATACCATTAAACACACTCTCTCTCTCTCACCTCTACTCCTCCCCTTTCCACTAATCCCCCTCTTCCTCTCTCTCTCTCCCCTCCTCTCCCTAACCCTTACTAACCCCCTCTCTCACTCTCTCACCCCCGTACACCTCCCTTAACTCTAACACCCGTTCCTCCTCCTCCTGTCTCTCTTCGCTCTTTCCCATAACCCTTAATAACCCCCACTCTCACTATTTCTTTATGCTAGTCATCTACCTACACCTAACCCCCAACGCTCTCTCTCTAATCGAACCCACTAATAAACCCCCTCTCTTTACATATTCACTACCCCTAACCTTCCCTGTATATCCCCAACATCATGCATACGCTCCCTCCCCCTAAGCCCCTATCTTTCCTACTCACCCTCCCTCTAAACCCCTCTCTCTCTTCGTATCTTCTAATCCCCCCACCCTTACAACCTACCACCCACCCCTCCCTCTGCCCCTCAACCCCATAAAAACCTCAATCCTATCTCTCTCTCTTTCACAACCCCCTCTTACTCCCCCCCTTACCACTAACCCCCCTCCCACCCTCTTTCTCTTTAACCCTTACTAAACCCCTCTATTACTCTCTCACCACCCCACTTCACCCAATACCTTTAACCCCCCTTTTCTCTCTATCAAAAACACCTCTTCCACTAACCCTTACTAACCCCCTCTCTCACTATTTATCTCTCTTATTCCTCCACCTAAACCTCCACCCCTTTCGCTCCCCCCAACTCACTAACACCTGCTCTTCTCTCTCTCTCACTCTCACAACAACTAACCCCCTTCTCTCTCTTTCTCTCTCTCTCTCCAAACCGTCTAACACATGCCCTCACTCCCTCTCTCTCTCTCTCTCTCTCTCTCTCTCTCTCTCCAAACCCTCTAACACATGCCCTCAACTCCATTCTCCATCTCCATATTTCTCTCTCCTAAACCCCCCTTACAGATCACCTCACCCCAACCGCTATCTTTTTCTTTCCCCTCCTCCCCCTACACCTAATTACCCAAACCATCACCCGGTGACTCTTTCTCTCTCTCTCACACACAAATTCTCCTACCCCTACTACAAAACCACATCCTCTCTCTCTCTCCCTAACCCTTAGTAACCCCCTCTCTCACTCTTTAACCCTCCTATTCCTCACAATACCTCTAACACCCTCTCTCTCTCTCACTCACTCTCATAAAATCATTACTAACTCCCTCTCTCACACTCTCTCTATCCTACCCCTCAACTTACACCTAACCCCAACCCGTCTCTCTCTCCCTAAACCCCTTAACACCCCCCATCTCTCACACACACACTCTCACTATGCCTAAACCCCCCTCTCTTCCTAATCCTACTCATAATCTCCCTAAGCCCCCTTTTCTCTCTCCTACTCTATCTATCTCTCTATCTCTCCTAAACCCCCTACCCCTACTACCTATGAGCCACCACTTCTCCCCCAACCCCCTTCCTCCCCATACCCCCTATCACCCAAACCCTCCCCCATCACCCTCGATTCTCTCTCTCTCTCTCTCTCTCTCTCTCTCTCTCTCTCTCTACTCCACAAACCCCCATCCCCCACACCTATCTCTCTCCAAACTATTGCACCCCTCTACTCCAACTACCCATAATGCCCACCCCTCTCTATCTCCAAACCCCTTAACACCTCTCTCTCTCTCTCTCTCTCTCTCTCTCTCTCTCTCTCTCTCACACACACACACACACACACACACACACACACACACTCACTCACTCACTCACTCACCCCTAGTCCTCTCCTTCCAACTAACTCCCCTTCTCTCTCTCTCTCTCTAATGCTTACTAACCATCCTTCTCTCTCGCTCTCATCCCCTACTCCTCCCTCTACCTATAAGACCTATTCCTCCTCTCCCTCTCTACTCTCTTCACCCTAACCTAAGCTAATCCCCTCTCTCACTTTCTCTCTGTCCTACTCCCCCTACACCTAACCCCCAAGACCCCCCCTCTTTCTAGTACTCTCACAACCCCTGACCCACCTTCTCTCTCACTAACCACACTCATACTATCCCTAAGTCCCCTTATCTCTCTCTCTCTCCTACTCCCCCTCCCTATAACCTCGTCTCTCTCTCTGTCTCTCTCTCTCTCTCTCTCCTAATCCCCTCCCCCTACCACATACCACCTAACCCTCTTTCTCACCCATAACCCCCTAACACACCTTTTTCTCTCTCAAGTTGTCTCTAAGACACACCCCCTACTCCTCCCCTTACCACTTGCACCCCTCCTCTTTGTCTCTATCTACATAATTTCTGACTAATTCCCTCTCTCACACTGTCCCCACCCTACTCCTCCAACTACCCTTGCAAAATACCCCTCTCTATCTCACTCTCCTCTTCCCCCGGGCCCTTATTAGCCCCCCTCTCTCAACATTTCCCTACCCTATTCTTCCACCTACACCTAACATCCACCTCCCCCCTCTCTGTCTCGCTACCCCCCTAACACCCACTATCTCTCTCTCTCTCACTCTCACTCTAGGTGACCCCACACTCTCTCTCCCTAAATCCCATCCTACTCTCCCTACCCATAACCACAACCTTCCCCCCCCCTCTCTCTCTCTCTCTTTCTCTATCTATCTATCTATCTCTCTGCCACTACCCCTACCCAAACCCCCTCTATCTCTCTCCCAATCACTCATAATCCCCCTTTCCTATCACTTACCACCCACCCCATCTTTCTCTCTCTCTCTCTCTATCTATGTAAATCTCTCTTTATCTAGCTCTCTCTCTAACCCTTAACCCACCCTCTCTCTCCCTCTCTCTACATTATTTCTACAACTACACCTAACCACCACCCCTCTCTCTCTTAGACAACCAGCTAACACCTCTCTCTCTCTCTACCCCCTGACAACCTCCACACTCTCCCCATTCTCTATCTCTCTCTCACACACACAAAATCCCCTACTCCTTCCCCTACCACTGAGACCCCTCCTCTCTCTCTCTCCACTACTCTCCCTGACCCTTACAAAACCCTCTCTCACTCTCTCACCACCCTAATCCTCCCCCCTACTCTCTCTCTCTCTCTCTCTCTCTCTCTACTCTATAGCCCTTTTTAACCCCCTCTCTTGCTCACTCTCTACTCTACTTCTCCACCTACACATAACCATCACCCATGTATCTCTTCCCAAAAACTCTAACACCTTTCTAATCTCTCTTTCACACACTCGCATTATCCCTAACCCTTCCTCTCTCTCCCTAACCCCACTCATATTCTCCCTAAGACTCTCTCTCTTTCTATGCCCCCACTGTATACGCCCCTTTCTCCCTAACTAACATAATCATCCAAAAACACCTACCCCTTCCCCCCACCGCAATCTCTATCTCTTTCTTTCCCCCAATTCCCTTTCTCCTTCTACCCCTAATCAATCACACCCTCCTCTCTCTCTCTCTCTACCATTAACCCCATCCTTCTATCTCTCCCTCAACCTACTAACACCCCCATGATCTCTTTATCCCTCTCTCTATCTCACACCTACTCATCCCGCTACCACTAGTCCTCATCCTTTCTCCTATCTACTCCACCTACCCTTGACCCCACCCTTCTCTCTCTCTCAACTACCTAACACCCTCCCAGTTCTCTCTATAACTCTCTTACACATAGGCCTACTTCTATTTATACCACTAAACCTTATCCTCTCTCTCCCTCTCTCTCTCTCTCTCTCCCTTACTAAACACCTCTTTCATTGTATCTTCTACTTATTCATCCCCCTATCGGTAACATCCTCTCTCTCTCTCTCCTCTTCTTCCTAACCCTTACTAACCCTCTCTCTCACACTCTCTCTCCCCTACTCCACCTACAACTAACCTCCACCTCTCTCTCTCTCCCCCAACCCCATAACACACACCCCTCTCTTTCTCATACTCTTACTAAATCTAAACCCAATCTCTCTCCCTATCTTCCCTCTTACTCTCCATACACATAAACACCTGTCCCTCTCTCTCTCCCTCTCTCTCTCCCCCCTACTCTCCCTAACCTAAACCCTCTCTCCCTTTTTCTCTCCTACTTCCCCTTCCCCTACCATTTACCACCCCCCCCTCTCCCTCTTCCCTTCCCCTACAATATACCCATACTTCTCTATAATTTCCCTAATCCTCCGTAAACACCTCCCACTCCTCCCACCCCCATCTCTATATTTTTATCTCCCCAAACCCCCCTTCACCTCCCTACCCCTCAACCCACCCTAATATTTATCACTTTCTCTCTACTCCTCCCCTACAACTAACCACTAAAACCCTCACCACCCAACTCTCTCTCTCTCTCTCTCTCTCTCTCTCTCTCTACCCCCCCAAAATACCTTCTCCTACCCCTATCACAAAACCCCCTCCTCTCTCTCTCTCTCTCTCTCTCTC